>JAKOGI010000010.1:1135000-1535000 GCA_029747015.1 Carnegiea gigantea | reverse complement strand
GTGAATTCAGACGCTTTGTTAATGTTGTTGAATTTTGATTGTTTATTTCGGATGTGTCTATAATTCATGAAATTTTTCTAAGCACTATCAAATAGAATTTTCATAGGTTATTCTTTTTGGGTATAAATGAAAGCAAACAGATGGACTA
The DNA here is from genome assembly GCA_029747015.1 of Carnegiea gigantea. NCBI lineage: Eukaryota > Viridiplantae > Streptophyta > Magnoliopsida > Caryophyllales > Cactaceae > Carnegiea > Carnegiea gigantea. The sequence continues at coordinate 1,534,852 of JAKOGI010000010.1, read as the reverse complement.
TCGAAAATATTTAATTTATGCAAAAATTGAAAATATTATTTATTTGGATTTTATATATGCAAATTCTTATTCTAGAAATTTGTGTCTTTTATTAAAATATTTTTAACAACATACTAATCAATTTATGAATAACAATAAATAATAAGCTTAAAAATAAAAGTAGTACTTACTTTAAAAGTAAATATATAAAACTTATGTTATCCGATTTTACACTTGATTGACGGATGATATAGATCCTACCATTTATCTTTCATAAATGAGCCCCAAATTTATATTCGGATGGAGGGAAAAAATGATGGAGAATTTTATGAGAAGTGGATCTTAAGGAGTTAACGAGTGAGAGAGAGAGGGAGAGAGAGAGAATCAAGAAAGCTACCAATGAATATTCTTTTTGGTCCGCAGGTGCCACAAAGGGCAATGCAATGGGGGAGTGGGGAATCGAACCTGTGACCTAATGTACCCAATACTTCAGTCAATACTTTTCTTTTTAAAAAAATAATTAATTTTTTGATTAATGGCTGAGATTTATTAGAATATTTAATCAAGGATTGTAAATAAGTAAACCTCCTAAAATCACTCTCACACAAATCAACTCAACATTTCTTTTATATTATATAATAGATAATAGATCATTTCAACAAACACACCATTTATTCCTTTCTCTCCCTCTACCTATCCTTGACAACTAATTCCTAACATATGTCCTCACACCTCATATATATACAGTCCCATCTAATTAGCATGAACTTCTTTTTAAACACTAATGAAACTACACAATTGAAAATAACCATAATTAGGAAAAACATCACCCAAGAACATTAGCTACCATATCCATGACCACACACACCTTTATAACACATGCATAACCATTAATCTTCATTCAAATATTACTCTAACACAATTAAAACAACATAAGTAAGTTCAACTTCTCATCTAAACCACAAGTTTAACCTCACTCACCAACTTATGATAGCATACACGTCCAAATTCAATCACTCAATTCAAACATCCATTATACTTTGCTTAACCACCAAATGACCCAAAATCAACCTTGTATCTTTATTTAAATCATAACCCTTGATTATTTAGTTGTGGTTAAAACATAACATTTATTAATCTCATATATACCTACATATTTTTCTCATTTTAACCTCCGATTAGCTCACTAAACCTTAATAAGTCAATAAGATTGTCTTAAATATTATTCAACCCTAACCCTAACCCTTCCATCTCATGATCCCAACTCACTTATCCAATAGATTTTTGTCTTCTAATTTCGCTTAATTAGGCATTAACATTTCCTTAAACTCTATTAAATCGCATAACAAGCTTAATTTCTCTCCTAATCACCAACCCATGTTTTACATTTAACAAACATATCTCACATATTTACAAACATACATAACCCACAAATTCCTTCACTTATTCATGACAATAGTCCTAAGCATCATCAAACTAACACAATTAAACCCAAAATTTACACCAAACCATTCTTCATAATACCATGCCCATTCTAATTCTTTTCTTCATCAATAAAATTTACAATCAACATTCAAGAAACCACAATCTGCATTCCTTAGGCCCAAATACATCATTTAACTCAAGAATTCAAAGTTAAAATATCAAAAATTGAATTGAGGAGGGTTAGGGTTTTCACCACTCAACCACTCAAATTCACAAACAAGAGGACAGAGAAGTGGGCGGGGACCGCCAACTGGCAGTTGGACGATGGCAGGAGGTGGCGCGGTGGTGGCGTCTCGGCCGGCGGCCGGCGAAAGCGAACGGAGAAGGGTGGGGGCGAGCAGCGAGAAAAACAGGGGAGGCATAGGAGGGGGGTCGACGGCAAAAGCGGCGGGGGTTGTTTTGGGTTTGGGTTTTGTTAATTTTGGTTGATTTATTTAGTTTAGTAGATTTATTAGATTAGGCCATCTCTAAGTATCCTTTTTCCTTTTTTTTTTCTTCCTTTCATTTGATGCCACATAACCCAAACTCTAGATTTTTCTCATAATTATCCCATCTCCTTTTTATTTCTTGATTATTTATTATTATTATTATTATTATTATTATTATTATTATTATTATTATTCATTATATACATATATATATTTAGATATAATTATGTATTTATATAGATATAATTGAAGTAGTAATTTTAACTAGAAGTAATAAATTTAAATCTTACACCATTTAGATATAAATTTGGGAGAAGACATTACCTTATTACTATTTTTGATCATTTGTTCTTATTATTATTACCTCAAAATTTATTTTATTTTATTTATTTATTTAGTATGATTATGCGGGCGTTTGAATATTAATCAGAACTTGGAGGAATTATTTAAGGAGTATTACAAGATTTATATCGAGACCACGTCGTCGTTTCAACTTGCGACGCATAAATTTGTACACAAAAATGATAAATTGAAACATATACATATAAAATAATAAATTGAAACGCGAAATTAAATGCGACACCCAACTGAATTAATTTGCGATTAGGGTAGTTTGAAATATTCAAAAGGAACTTTGGGTTTGGGCCGTTACAGTTTAGATTAACGGTTGAAACTAATGTATTCGGTAAATTTAGCTGTTATGCTAGCTAATTAATATAAATTGACACAAAAGGATATCGATAATTTATAAAGATAAAACTTTTAAAGGATATTTTTTGGCGGAAAAATATGAAACGCTACTTTTAATTGTCAAACGTTAATACTCTTTGCTTTTCAAAAACGCTACTTCAAATATTAGTCAAAACACTAGTTTACCGAATACTAAAAATTAACTAATTAGTGTATTGACTTGGTTAAAACGCTAAACGTTACCTAAAATACTGTTGCCGAGCATGACCTTAGTAGAAAATAATATAATGATCTAAAATTTGTAGAAAAATAGAAAATATATATAAAAAAAAGTCTACAAAGACAACTAGGCAAAGAACATATGTTATACAAGATGCAAACAACATACAAATTGAGCGCTCTGTTATATGATCTGAATAGTTTGGGATTGAAATGGACCTTGCTATTTAAATTTAACATTAGAAATGCATACAGAGATTAAATTATATCGAATGACTAAAGTGAAATTATAATCATTAAAATTAACCATAAGAGACCTCCATAATCATCAGTGACGTACTCATTTAATGGTTGACGAGTAATGAGATACATATGCTCTAAAAATGCACTAACCCTAATCAAATCAAGGTCCACGCCACATTCTATTGCCAAGGCCCACACCCCTCAATAATTTTAAGAACCCTGGGTGTGAAAATGATGTGATATAAAATTCCATACTATAAAGTATAAACCTTCACCAACACTTATCTATATTAATTATTAATTATTGTTTTTCTTTTCAAAAAACTACTCGAATTTTTTTCTTTTTCCAAATAAAAAAATGAAATGTAAATGCAAGACCGACATGCAGAAGTCCGAATCCACCTTCGTAGCCTGTCACGTCCCAACAAACGACAGACCAATATGGCCCTCTCCAAGGTCAAAAGTGGGGGCAGAGTGACGTGACGGCTGGGTGATTTTATCACCGAGGAGAGAGAGAAACATAAAAATTCCACGTTTAATTTTCCTTTTTCTTTTTTTGCGTCTTCCCCAAGTAACGAAAAACGACGTTAAGCTTGAGAAAGAAACCAAACCCCAAACCCTTTCGCCGACTTACGCCGTTAATTCTCCCTCTTAACGCCGTCTTTACCATCATTTTCTCTCTCTCTCTGCCCTCTCCCTCTCTTCTGCCTCTGTCTCTCCCTGTCTCGCTTGGGGTGGGTGATGCTAAGACGTTGAGAGCGCCGAAATTATCTTCAATCAGGTAGGATTTCTCTCTTTTTGATCGGAAATTTTTGATCTTTTGTTATGAATATTTGATTCGTGTTATGAATTAGGGATTTTTTTGTTGGTTTTTTAAGTTTAATTTCGAGGTTTTTGGTATTTTGTTTCATTTGGTTGGCAGATCTAGGAATTTAGTTGCTTTTTGCGTGTTAATTTGATAATTTGGTGCCCGTTTGCTGGTTAATTTTGTGATTTTTGTTGAACCAATTCTAGGGTTTATGGTTTGACTTTTCATATGTGAAAATTTCCCCTTTCCGTGAAGATAAATTTATCTATTGATTTTGTTGCTTGCATGGTCTTGAGTGTTCAATCTTAATTTTCATAGAATTCTATCCTATATAGGTAAATATCAGGATATTTATCGGTTTGGTGGGCCAAGTGACTAGAGAAAGTGGTGTTCTTAATTGTATCTGCTAAGAGTTGACTTGTCTTAGTATTTTCATTCAATTTGCTAGTGTAGAGATTTACACGGCTGATCTATGCGTTCTTGATGTTGTAAGATGCAAGTAACTTGGGGAAGAATGACACATGGGCAATTGGCTTTGTTTTATTACTTGGCTCAATATTCCTGGCATCAATTTGTAGTTTTACATTTTTTGGATCACGATTAGCCTTGTGTTTCGTAATAGCATTTCATATGTTTTTTTTGTGTTGGGCTTGTGTATGTTGGCTGGTGAAGTTCGTATTTGTGGGATTTGGAAGGTCATTATCCTTGGAGGGGTTTGATAGAAGCCGTGAAACCCTTTTGGGCTCTATATTTCACAGATGTCTAGTGTGCCTAGAGTGAAGTTTCTTGGGGAACTGGTTTGCTTGCTGATGCTGAACCATGTTGAACTTCTTGTTGAGACATCGTTCCTAGAGTACCACTTTTAACGCTCAATTTGACTACATTAGCTTCGAGCATTTTCTTAAATAGACTCTTTGAGAGACTGAGACCATCGGTATCGAATTTTTCATTCTTATGAGACAGGTCAATACAGCTGTTTGGAGGCAAAATTTTTGTGCTCCAAGTTTGAGCGTTCTCTTTAGTAGGCTTCTGTGAGATAGAGACCATGGGGGAGTTTTGGCTCCTTTTGTTATTGAGAGCAAAGTGGCTGATTTCGTTTCTGTGAAAGTAATATGTTGTTTGGCTACTTGGATTCGTTATTTCCTATCTTTCTTTTAACTTGAAGTGATGTGCAGTTGACAGGTGATGCTGAGTAGCTGTATGAACTGATTGGCAAACTTACCTGTCAACAGCCTGAGAAAGCGGCGATGGGACTATTGTAGAGCTACAAACTGACTGGCAAACTTTACTGCCATAATTGTACAAAGGGTTTAGTGGGATTACTGTATACTAATAGGTATCAACACCCTTAAGTCTGAAATGCAAATAGAGTTTGTTGATTGCGATGTAAATTAGAGCATGAATTAAGTTGATAACTTCTACCGTGGACAAGTAGCTCCTTTATACATTACCTTGCATGATGAAGAAATGTGAGACAACAATGCATTAGTTTTTTTCAATGGTTTGGACTTAGAAGGCATGATTTAAAATTTTGCTGGTGTTTCTGCTTCCAAATTTGTGATTCTGAGATATTATCTTTTTATAGTTTTTTTTTTTTTTTTTTGGGGTCTGCTGAATACCTGTGCCTAGAATGTGTGCAGTGCCACCTTTTTTGGGGGGAGGGGGTGTGAGGATGTTTTGGGACCTCCCTTTTATTTTTTATTGGGGGGGGGGTCAGCCGTTAAACAAAAAGTGAAGATGATTCTGACTTTAGTGACACTTGGGGGGTTGGGTGCACTTGTCCTGTAGCCTGTAGTCCAACTTGTGTGAAGATATCTACTTGTTATTCTCTTCTGATATATATTTGGACTTTGTAGTGTTTGGCTATTGATTTTATGGCAGAACTGATAAATTAGCATGGTGCTCCTGTGGTACTGTTGTTCTTTTGTTGCAACTTCCTTGTTTGTCATGGTTGATCTGTGGAATTTTTTATGCAGGTTCTAGGCTTCTCTGGTCGTTTAGTTCATTTAGTTTGCACATAAATGGAAGTCAAGTCAGTTGCAGTCAGGTATGTTCTGTACAATGCTATAGGTTTGTTCCATTTCTTCGTGTAAAGCTCTTGGGCATTGGCTTCTTTGTTCCTAAATATAAGCTGAATTTTGGTACTTATCATGTGTCTTTATTTATTATATATTGTTGCCCAGGGTGGGGGTTTGATGACAATGTCTCTATCTATGCTGTTGCTGCTTGCTATCTTTCCCCTTTCTCTGGTTTGCATGAAAACTACTGTTTTCATTGTATTGTGCTAACAGTGAAATGGTTTACATTTGATTGTGTGTGAAACCTACTATTTTGCCTTTTACTAAGATTTTGCATTCTAGAATCTAGATAGTGTTATATGCCTCCAAGGTTGACATTCTTGTTTGCTCTCTAAAGGATAATGTTTTGAAGTGTTCTTTCTGACAGGGTTGCTTCCTTGTATATAATGGCGACCGTGCTGCACCTCTAATCTGTGTTTCAGAATCACGCTTGTGTGGCCTTCCTTGAGTTGAACTATTCGAGTTTGGGGCGACATATAGGGATCGATCCATTAGGCAACCATGGAAGCAAAATTCGCAAAGGCATTGGATAGTGGCCGTAGAGTAGTTGTCGACTTGAAGAAGAAGAAGGCAGTTAGGCTTGCTACGTTTCTGTCTGGAGTCTCTCGCGGTGCAGTGCCACACCTCTCTACCTTGAAATCACCACCTGTTAAGTTGGGTAAGCGAAAGAAACCAGATGTCTGCAAGACCAAGTGCAGGAGCTGTAGACTTGCGTCAAACCGAACTTTACTACGATATTACATGAATTTCACGAAGACTGGTTTGCCAAAGCGGCTGATGTTTTACCAGAATGGGAATTGGGTAGATCACGAGCCTGAAGTTGTTGGCCTGGTTAGAAAAGAATTTGAGCACAAAAAGGCAGCTGTTGAAGTGAACATTAGCAGTTACCATCTATTACTTGATTTTGTACACATGGTTCAGTTTAATTTTAGAACTTCTATAGAGCAACCTATGGCCTGGATTGATGAAGATGGATGCTGCTTCTTTCCAGAAGTTTACATTGATATTGATGAGAAGCATGGCCATTGCCATCATGAGATTCAGAAAGATGGATTTTCGTCACTGTCACAGCCAAATGGTTCTCAAGAGATAAAATTGCAGATTGAAATTGAAGTAAATGGTTCTACTGGCTCGAATTTGGTGGACTATTGTGGTGAATCAACTCCTCTTGTCAAACGAATGAAAGTTGGTCAAAATGCTGAAGTTGAGGATAGTTGTGATAAAGTGTCTGACGTGAGGATGAATGAAGATGTTGGTGAAAATCAACATTTCGAGAGAAATTTGGGCACTGATCTTGAGATATTGAGTGCTCATTTGGACGCTGATGCTGTTAGAGAGATATTTCTTAGTGGTATGAGCTCAGTTGGTGGTGTAGATGTGGTCGACATCTGCTCAAATCCAGGTTCTTTGTGGCAAGGCCGATGGGAACTTTTTTTGAAGCAGGTTCAGATAACCAAAGAGTACCGCAGGAATCCAAATGTTTTATATGCATGGCTTGCATCTACCAAAGAAGCCTCATCAGGCATTATGGCCCATGGACTTGGCCATTATGGTCTTCAACAACTGAAGTCTGTTTATGGCATTGGTGTACATCTGACAGCAGCACATTGTGCTGACACCAGGTATAACCCTATTTTGTGTTTATTTGAAAGGCATGCATATCGTCACTTGGGCACATATGTGCGTGCATGCACATTTCCTTTTCGTATATGCCAGGGAGCTAAATCAAGGCCTTTGTGACGTAATGACCATTCTGTCAAAGGGATCTTAGTACTTGATTATTTTTTAAAATCACATTGCAATAGCTGTTACATGGAACTTGCTGCTTTAGCCATATAATTTCTGATAGAATATTCAACGCATATCAGCTACTATGTTCCACACATAGGAAGTTTGACTTTAGAAATGCTTTGAACCTCTTATTTCTCGAATAAAACAAGAAGAAATAGTTGAAAAAATATCCCCTATATGATTTCTAAGCCACTTTCAAAACCTTCAAGTGGAAATTCGAAAATTATGTGTTTATTCATGCCGAAGCATAAAGTGAGAGATTGGCTCCAGGACTACATAGCACCTATTGTTTTTCCTTTTGTGTTTTGTGATGCATGCATATCATGCTTGGTGCCAAAGGGATGTTGCACATGTGTTATGTGCTACACTATGTGACAATGAAATGCTTTGGAAGTATAAGTTAATAACACAGATGAATATGGTTCAGTGGGCTCAGTGCATACAAGAATCTTGTAGGCTGAGGAAAGCAAGCAGCCAATGACCTTAAGAATTGCTGTGATAGCGCAACTTGATGTGGTTCAGTGTATAACAAAATTTCATAGACTGAGGAAGAGAAATAGCTGGCATCTTTAGACGAGCTCTTGGAATGGCTTCCGACATTGAACTCTTACTCCAAATTCACATGGCTACCATTTAGTTCCTATGATGTGCTCTGTTTCAAGTTGGAAATTTTGGATATTGAAGGCTACTGAATTCACAGTACTACATGTTTATCACAGTCTTTAGTTCTGTGGCCTCAAGTGTATTGTTTGTGGAGCCCATCCGACTTTGCAAGCAAATTTTGATCTTCTGCACAGGAGCAAGTGCGACAAATTTCAACTTAGCCTGACTTCAAAGGAAAAGCTATTCCAATTCTCCTGTTCATGACTTAATCTTTAAATGCGCTGCAAAGTACTATTGGCAATGAGCTAGAGGACGGTAGCAATTCTGCCTGTCAAACCCAAGCAATGATAAGAGTTCATTTTGGATGGCTGCTATCAGGACCAATTGGTATGAGATATGAAGATTACAAAATTGTCCTCTTTTGTGACTGCTCCTTTTGCATAGACGCCCTTCCGCATTTGTCTATTTTCAAAAAATTCATGTGCCTGTGTACATCTTCTGTCGGAATAAGGTGTCAGGTTTATTATAAAAGAATACACAAATCGTGATTAGGAGAGTCTTCGAATCTAGTTTTCCATTGTTACATCCATGTCTACTTATCTTGGTGGTGTCATTCTGCAGCGCAGTTCTACGGAGTCTTTGTTCATACTTCATACAACTAGGGTGTGTGAAAGAAGCTGGTATGGGCATGAGGGAGGCTCTCTTTTGGGACTGAAGGACGATGTGCAACCTGAGATATTGGCATTGCTTGGACAGCATTTATAGGTGCCTGAGTTGCATTGTCTTGTCATCTTGTGCTGTTGTGTGTACAAAGAACCTAAGGAGTCTCGAGGAATGGCTATAGTATCTTAGGTGTTAATATTGATGAAAACTGAAAGCACATGAGCACATAAGAAACTACTTGTCTGAATCAATCCTAAGGATCGTCGAACACCCCCACGTGATAATAGTATCTTAATATCTGGCCTCCGCAGTCTTGTCTACTTATGAACAGATGTTGTGGCGTCCTTTTCTCCTTTTTTTCTGCTTTAGGTTGTGATGGACAAAGCAAAATGCCAAAGTTGTCATCTACTGCTTTTGTATGGAGTCGTAGGCTGTTCAGCAGTTGCCCATCGATGTTTTGTTCAGAGTAGTGTTCTCCTCTGTCAGAGACTTTTGAGTTGCTCTTGTATTTTGCCTTATGTGTTATGTGAGCTGTGATGCCTTCATAGTTTCAAACCTTCCTTTGAATGATTCTAGCGCCGAAATTTTACACTTAAAAGTCATTAGGCTCTGTCTGGTCTTTGAATTTGCATTTAACATAAAATGTTGTTGTTAATTATCTGAATCAATGTTAAACAGAATGCCCCCCCCCCCCAAAAAAGACTTTGTGCAGCACCTTAAAGTGTGCTTCCTGGCCAACGTTGTTCTGCTTGGGTATGGCAGATTTGTTATTTGGCATGTTCTTTGGAGCTTTATGTAACTGGTGTTTGAGGGCATTCCTCTTGTTTTTGCTTGATGCGCAAGTGCATGTATCCTTGGTGGTGTCATTTTGCATCAATTTGTAGGAAAAGTTATAGGCTTATCCATATTTTGTACTGGATATCAAATGGGTGCTTTGAGGCTTTAGCCATCAATATTCTACATGCATTTTCTAGAAATTAAGGAAAAAGTGTGTTGCTTTACAGTGCAAATTGTTGTGATGTTGACGAAAATGGAGTACGGCATATGGTTCTTTGTCGTGTCATTATGGGAAATATGGAAGTGGTTCAACCTGGATCCAAGCAATTTCACCCTAGTAGCGAGAACTTTGACAATGGAGTTGATGATCTGCAAAATCCACGACATTATGTTGTATGGAGCATGAATATCAATACTCACATATTTCCCGAGTATGTTGTTAGTTTCAAGGTCCCTGCTAAATGTGAAGGTGATATTTTAAGCCTTAACATTTTCATTCCTCTGATGTTCCCCATCCCCTAACTCGCTCTCTTTGACAGCATCTTATTGTTCTCCCTCACTCCTGAGACTCATTTTGATGAGAAGATAATACATTTGCCAAAACAATCCAATGCCCCAAGTTTCTTCTTGGGAGAGAGTTATCTTGTAATTAACTGTTGGGGCGAGTATGTGCCAATCAGTTATGCAGTAGTACTTTCTGCAGGAAACAGTGGTGGCGTTTGTTAGAGAAAATTCTTCTGTTGGGAGAAAATAGTCAACCTCAGATTCATCCCCGGTTTAACATGTTTTCTGTGGGTTCATAATTTTGCTTGAGAGTTGCTGTATATTTTTTAATGCAGGTTCTATTATCAAGAACGATGGGATGCAAAATGTCTTTAGTGGCAATTGTACTCATAAAGGTTTCTTAAAGCTCCCATACATGGGGCCTGCAATTGGCAATGTAAGTTCACTGAATTTTATGTGGATGGGGTGTGATCCCGCTTGTTTTTTATTTTTATTGGGTGTGCTTGGATAAGACGGGAAGCCTTGCTGCTGTCACTTTCATTTATCCTTTTATGACATATCTGGCTCTGTGCAGATGACCTTTCTGTCGTCTCTGTCGTCTATCTCTGCTCTAGAAGCATATTACTGCTTTCTGTATTTGCTTTGTGTTGGTGATGCTTTGGGAAGAGTAAATTGGTGCTCTGCTTATTTCGCAGCCTGTGTTGCTAATTGTGACAGGAGGAGAAATATGAGTGTGGTCATGTTCTTGTATAGCTTGATTCAATGGTGTCAAACATGTGGTCACTTTATCCTGTAGTGCGTAAAATCAGAGGATGGCATAATGCCTGATAAGAACCAAGGACATCTAGAACTTGCTGTGGCTTTTCATTACTGTTCCATGTGATAACCTTTGTCCAAGATTTGTATTTTAATGCAGGGGCTAAATCCATGTGAGTTGGGATTGATTTGTATTTTAAGTAGAGGATGACCTTGGGGTTCTGGGCAGTTGGGGTTTCTGCAGGGCTGGCACCTTCGCATGTAATGAAGATGGGAAGCTGTTTGCTTTGGTGGTCTGGTTTGCTGCTGGAAGTAGCATATCTGAGATTATGTTGATTATATGGATGATAGTTGATGTATGAAGTACATGTAAAATGTGTGAATGGAACCCACCTATGTCCCATGCGGCTAAATCCATTTGAGTTGGGATTGATTTCCTACTTATTGTCTATTGGTCCTATGCATGATAACTACTACTGCATGATTAGGGACTGTGGTAAGATGCAGCGTTATTGGCTTATTGGTGCGTCTTTTCCTTTGCTTTACTCTAACCAAGAAAATGTGACCCAACTAGCCCTGTTGCTAAGTGGATGAGTGCGTTTCCGAACAAGGCAATTTGATAAGAGTTTCCCATACATGATAAACATGCTCTCCGTATGGCTGTCTTCTGAAATGACATGATGCTTATGACTTTGGTTTGAAAAATTGCAACTACGCAATGGAGAACTTCAAAATTTGCACTAATAGTTGAGAAATTTGTTAAAAATTGTCCTTCCCACGATCTGTCTTCGCTAAGGTCATTTGTGTAATGTGGGTTATTTGAAGTATGTAATAGTTGCTTCTCTTGTGCTTTGAAAGTTGCTATCCTAAATATGTTTTGGCTGCTTCAATTTTTTGACAACTTTTCTTTTTGTAAGTTTTTTTAACGGGTATGGTGTGTTTACAATACTTGGCTTGGCGATGTAGGGAAGTCCTCATCGATCAAATCTGACATGTGATGGAAGTAAGGAGAGAACTCTGAGTATGAATTCAACCACCCCAAGGGCTCCGAAATCTCCTTGGATGCCTTTTCCAATGCTGTTTGCAGCAATATCAAAGCAAGTGCCCCCCAATGACATGAAGTTGGTGAACGAGCACTATGAGCGATTCAGGGTATGCTTCAATTTTCAACCCCCCCCCCCCCAAAAAAAAAGAACTCTGGAAAAAAGTCCTGGTTTCAGGTGGGATGCTTCAGCTCTCTTACTGTTTGTGTTATTTATTATACCGTGTTTGTCAGGCGAAGACCATCACTCGTGAGGAATTTGTAAAGAAGCTGAGACTTATAGTCGGTGATGCTTTGCTGAAGTCTACAATAACAGAACTTAATTGCAAGGTATTTTTCTTATATCGGCATTGTATGTGTAGCTTGTGTGCTTTCTGCAGTGGTGCAGTGATGGTTGTGGACTTATGGTATATTGGATTTGTCACATATGTTTGAGGTATGTGCTTTTGCATAGATGCAAGCATGTTTAGTGCTGTTATTCTTCTGACCATCCATTGTTGCTGCTTTTAGCAGTTCTTTGTTTACTTTGTATCCAAGTAGTAGGCAGTTTCTTGTCATTCATGTTAGATGCTTGTCACCCAACTTGGGTATGACACTTCACCACTGATCTAATGGAAGGGGCAACTTCTTTTTTCGGCATGAAAGTTTGTCTTATACTGAGCTAGTTATAGTTGTGTCCACAACCACCTTGATTGAATTGTAAAAAGTGATGGGAAAGATCCGCTGATTCCTTCGTTTGATGCTGTTAGTTTTGTCATGGATAATGATTCTCATGAACTATAAAGATGCAACATGCCTTATTTAATTGATTCCATGTAAGCATCCTCTCCCTTTCCTTTTGCTTGCTGTTTAAATTAGATTTAACTCATTTTCCTGAGGTTTTTTCCCAGATACCGACACGAAATGGCAATGTAATGGTTGCTCCAAAGCAAGAAGTAGAAAGTTGAAGGTGCTGAACTGAATATTGGGTGGTTCCGGCTGGCTTCAGCAATGCGTCGACATATAAAGTTTGGTAATAATGTGATATAAATGTGATTTCCTGGGGACTCTGTGTCTAAGCTTGCTTGGCTTTGTTTTGCTGGTTTTCTTCTTCTTAATCGACGAACTTTGTCCATAATGTTGTGTTGACTGGTTTATCATTTTTTTTCTTTTATCTTTTTGGGGATTTCGAAGACCTAAGTTGTGCATTTTTAGTTTAATGAAAGATGTATTCGGTTTTATGGTTTTGTTTTGTGATTGTTACTCTCCTGATTCTTTTGGTTCATATTGGATCAACCAGCTTGTGAGATGGCAATGCTAGACTGCCCCTAATGGTCAGCCAGAATATATGGCATCTTATTGAGCATCATGGATGTGTATTTCTTAAAAGAATGCCTGTTTCCCTCCCTTTCTATCTCTCTCTCTGTATGAATGTATATTTGATAATTGTTACTTTTGGGCTTACAATGCTCTAAGTGGAGGCAGTCTAGCTTTTGGAAGGTACGGCCTGCTATGCCTTTGATGATACAGATCTCGGTAAAAATTAAATTGTGATATTATCATCTACGAAGTTATGTTTATGCCAAATGGGATTTTAAACAATGAAAGAAAGGGGGCGAACTGTTTCTTGTCATCCATATACAAAATTTGCTCCTTTTTTTGGCTTCAAATGAGCCACAAAGACGGTACAAATATAATGAGGGGAGGAGGAATCGAATATAAAACTTAATGTACTCAAGACCTTAATTTTAATCACTTGATTAAGAGTTTTACGGTCAAAAGTTGCTCCTTTAGTAGTGTTCATGTTAATAATCAAGAGTCCTTAAGGTTGAAGTTCACTTAAAATATTTTGTTATCTCAAAAATTTTAAAACATTAAGTTAAAAATGGGGTACTTAACATGATTTTTGTGTGAGATGCTTGCGAGAAACTTGTGTTCAAGAAAGGCTAAGAAGCAAATCGTTCGTACAGATTTTTTTTTTTGTTTTTTTGTTTTTTTGTTTTTTTGGGGCGTTGCCAAGTATATGACTTCCAATGCTTGGATCAGTGGAAGACATGCACAAAATTGTTAATTTGTTTTCAGTTCTTCCAATTCGCCAAATGTGTTTTTCTCCTTATTAAGAAATTTGGAAGATTTCAATTCAATAAAATGTTCTTTGAAAGTTTTTTTATTTGTCTTTTGAAATTAGTAGCACTATTGTTTGCAAGGGTAAGGCCTCATATTTAGTTCTCCTCGGATCTTGCGAATGTAGGACCCACAATCGAAAATATTGTTGAGCATCAACATGTTCACAAATAGACCTAAATTGCAATGCGTTAATCATTGTATATCTAAATTGCACTACGTCAATGATTTTATATCTGAAATTTGTCACTATGTTTTGCAATAGGCTAGCAAAAATTCGGGTCCAGATTGGTTTGAGTCCGAACAAATTGCACATTCGGGAAAAAACTTTATATTCGGACCATATTCGGATTATAAACTAAACACCTTGACAGACCAAGACCAGGATGAGAATGTCCAATGTCTAAACCCAGTTGTCTGAATTTGTGATATGATATTTAGACATTTTGACGAAAATTTTGTGACTGAATTTTTTAGTGTTTGAATTCAGTTGTCCGAATTTGTTCGAACTTGAAACTGTTAAAAATCCAAACAATTCAAACTCGAACACCCAAGCTCTAAACCAACCCAGATTTTAAATTTGAATGAAAATCTTGTGACGGAACTCTTTTTTTCCGGATCGAACGGATTTTTGTTGGCCCTAAATCTACCTTCAATATTAGGTTAACATACAAGGCGACATGCATTTGAGAACAGAAAAATTAATGACCAATTGGAGCAATATAGAGATGTTCTAAGTTCTAACTCAAGACAAGAAACTCATCATATATAAGCGGTTGATGGTGACGACTGAAGAGCAATCACGACAGATTATGATAGTGCAGGCCAAGCCCAAGACAAAGGCAACAATAGCATTGCTAAAACCTCTCGCGGTCACCTGGTTTTGCCCTCGACGCCTAATGGAAAACCCTGGTGAGAAATTGAAGGAGAACGAGAGGGAGAAGCAGGGGAAGGAGGTCTATCATCACTATGCTCATGCAGACCTTTGCAAGGATACTCGATGGACTGCCAAGTACTTCTTCTCTCTCTTTCTTTCTCTCAAAATCTATGCTTCTGATGTACCCACTTAATAGTTGCATCAGATTTCGGCATAATGATTATGAAAATTTAAATTTATGATCTGGGTTTGCTTCAATTTCCTTTATTCTCTCATGAGTTGGTTGCTCTGGGATTTTTAGGTTTTTTCTGTTTTGGGTAATTTATTTTTTGTTTTGCCTAATTTGGGTTTTAGGGAGTGCTACGCGTATATGTATGCCAGGTCCTGGAGACCGGTAAATCAGTTCTATTCAGATTTGGTAAATGGGAAGTCTGTCTTGTCAGAATTGTTTGGAGCTAAGGTGGGCCGTTTCTGTTCTTTTTTTTCTTCTTTAATTTGGATTGATTTTTGTGTTGGGAACTTGTGAATTGTGATTGTTATGTGTTTATTGGAACATGGTCAGAATGAGGGCAATATTGTGGAGAGTCTTGATGAATACGCGCCAGAAACTAGCCAACCTGAGGATCAGTCTGGAAGGTGGGCAAGAGCGACGTTTAAGATAGTAGTTTCCTATCACGGAGAGTATTTTGATGGTTGGCAGAAGCAGCCTGGCTTAAACACTGTTCAAGGGTATGTTCGCCTATTATTTTGGCATTTTGTAAAGCAAATTTGTTCTCTTTTCAATTTTCATATAAAGATTGCATTTCTGTTCTGCATTTTGTGGATTTGCTCATACGGCTAGAATGTTCTGATGGGATTACTGTCTTGATGACTTTTGTGTTGCATTTTTCTCTTTATATATTTGTTCATATACCTCTCTTGGTTATATTTTATATTGGGTATTGGGTGTTGTTTGATTCGCTACCATTGGCCTTAAGGATTTCGCTCAGTTATACCCTTTGTGGGGATCACTTCATCTATCTGCTTCTTGTATCACATACCAACAGAACAAATTGATGGCTGCATTTGGCCACTTATCTGCGCATCTTAGATTCTAGTGCTTTAGGAAGTGAGGTCATCTGCTTGGGACTAAATATGAATGTAGTTGCTAGCATACTTCCATTCCAGACTCCAT
Organism: Carnegiea gigantea; assembly: GCA_029747015.1. Classification (NCBI taxonomy): domain Eukaryota; kingdom Viridiplantae; phylum Streptophyta; class Magnoliopsida; order Caryophyllales; family Cactaceae; genus Carnegiea; species Carnegiea gigantea. Next base: position 1,518,632 of record JAKOGI010000010.1, on the reverse strand, counting down.
TCTGAGTCTTTTTGTTTTCTTTTCTATGTACAGATTGATAGAGAGATCCATTGGAACATTTGTTGATGATAAGAAAGCTCAACACCTGAAAGATAAAGGGTTGCCAGTTGAAGGAATGACTGCTGTTGCTGGGCGTACAGACAAAGGGGTTACTGCACTAAACCAAGTTTGCTCTTTTTGTACGTCATACCTTGAGTATCTCAAATTTCATCCTCTGTTTCAGTTGTTTATGGTAGGATGACCTTGTATTTAATATGTCCTGCATGGTATGGTATTTCCCTTTCCTATGAAAAAAGAAGTGGTAGTGCAGTCAAATTTTCATACCTATACACTGATGTGTTGTTTTGTTGAATGTAATATAATGTAATCAATCTTGTAAATTTGTAATACAGTCATGATTACATAGATTGTGGTCATTATAATTACAAGATAGTTGTTATTTTTTTGTAGATAAGTAATCAGTTATAAGATAATTGTTATTTGCAATACTCTCTCACAATCAAACAAGATAATGGAAACGCAATTACAAACTTGTTTACATTCCATGTACATCCAACCAAACATTAACTGAGAGTTAACAAAATCTTAGACCACATTCCAACCATTTGCTCATGCCTTCTACAGGCAAATTTTCGGAGCTGGAAAAGTTACCATTTGCTCATGTCTTATTGAATTGCCAGTGTTTTGTTATTGAATAGAAGGCAGGGAAAGTCTACCTCATCTAGGACCAATTGGAAGTAGATTCTTTACAATTCAGTTGCAAGGTAGGGCTGCATACAGCGCTCATCACCCCCCCCCCCAAAAAAAAGCCACAAACAAGCCCTACTCAAGGTGGATCCTAGAATATTGGCTTGGGTTGTCTACTCTAGATGGGCCCCTAGGTTTTGGGTTGTTTTGGCTAGGTGAGAGGGTCTTGTTTTTATATTATCTCTTCCTTCACTTTCTTGTTTTCTGCCATTTATTGAATATGTCGTTTATGATGTCCAAGTGGCACAGTTTTCAGCTCCAATTGGGCATTGTGAGGGTCTAAATAGGAAGTTCAAAGCCTGTAATTCTACATTTCTTTGTAATAATTAGAAGATCTGTTCTTATGTTTCTGGAACACCATATTATTCAAGAAAATCTTAAATCTGTAATTTAAAACTCATTATGTGGGTCATCGTGCATTAGGACAAAAGGACAGCAATGAGTTGGAAGGGCGATCAAGTTGCCACCATGTGATATTTTTTATTAACTAGGATGCTCTGTAATGTGCTTTTCCTCCTTTTCTGCAAGGATTGAAGTAGGTTTCGCTACTAGCCTTCTCTTTGACATAGGAGCTGATCTTGTGGGACTAATCTCCCGGTGAGTTTGGCAAGAAGCTTTGGATTTCAAAGGCTATATTTTGTTAGTTCCTTTTGTGATTTTCTTGATGTTCTTGCTATGAGGATTTCATTGTCTATGCTTCTTTTGGGGTAATATTTCCCGTCAATTTATTTGGAATGGGGATCTGGAAGGGTTTAGGGGCTGCCTTTGTGTTAGCTACATGGAGTCATTAATTGGTTGATAGTGGTCTTCTTATAAGGTATCTTAAAAAGCTAGAGATTGCTGTCTCTCTGGCATCGTCAAATGAAGCATCAACAGCCGTTAGATGCGTGCCAGCAAACTCCACCTTCAAGGCCCTCTTTGCCTTTTTCTCAACTCACTGTCACCCATAATGTATAGGTTGAGGGCAATAAATGGAGATCTTAGGGTCATGATTGCTTGTGGCATGAGCTTCGAACTCCAAAGGGCCACTTATACATGCTTTAGGGGGTGTTTCCCTCTGTTTGGCATGCTTTAGACAAGGACTGGTGTAAAATGCCATTTTCAGTGCATAAAATTTTTGATATTTTTGGATTAGATGCCTTTGGTACGTTACCAGTATGCTGGCCTGCACTCAGTAGGTGAAGAAACAGAGTACTCATGTTACATGGTAGGACCACTAGATTAGAATTTACAGTCAAGAGAATGACCAGATTGAGGATGATTCAGCATTCACCCCTCCTTCCTCCTCCCCGATATCTGATGCCAGTCTTGAGACAAAAGCTGCTGGTTGCTTTATACCTGGTTATCTCTTGGCTACAGCTTTGATGTTCTCTTTATTATGTGACTAGATACTTGGCGAAAGGATGTCAAAGTTGAGGATGTTGAATGTGCAATCAACATGGCAGCACCTGGGAAACTTCGAGTTGTGTCTGTCTCTCAGGTAGCACTTATTCCTCTTTAATCTATTCTAGACGTTGTACACACAATCATACCCCCTACGTCTCATGGAATTTTTCTGAAACTCTTGTATTCTATTTTATATAGTTCACTAGATTGGATCCTTGGTGCATTTTCTTCTTGTGGAATGAGCTGATTATTTTTATTATGCAGTATTATATACATAAATTCACAGTTAATTGTTGTAGGTATCACGTGCGTTCCACCCCAATTTTTGTGCTAAATGGAGGCGATATCTTTACATGTTTCCATTGGGTGAGGATAATCAATTGAAACAGATAGATAAACAAGAGAAGAAAAACATATGCTTTGATATGAGTCGTGAAAGGCATAGAAAGAACACTGCCGAAGACAACAGAGTGGAGGAAACAGAGGGCTTCCCTCATGGCAGGGATGTGATTGATGGGGCAAAGAAGCCAACAAGTTTCTCTGTCGCGAAAGTTGATCTATTTTTACGAAATCTGGAAGGAAAATTGCTTTCTTACAAGATGTTTGCCCGAGACACAAAAGCTTCAAGAAACATGTGAGTCCTCAGTATCTTCTTCAGCCCTTCTCTGGAATGGCCTGTGATGTAATGAGTTGTGCTTCCAATCAACTGAGACCTGCTTTATGAGTCTATTAAAGATTGTCTAGTTTAAGTCAGGCTGTTATGTCCTTTATAGATCTTTCTCTCCGAAAGAAAAGTTTTTAAATAATGGATAAAGAGATAAGTAGTGTTCGCTTCAATGTGATGTCACAGAGTAGCATTCATGGTCGATCCAATATAAAAGGATTGGGCCTTTATGCTTTTTTATGTGGAGTGTTTTCCAATGTCAAAAATGATGGGGGAAAAAAAAATTCTAGCAGATAATTTGCAGTATAACATGTTAATTGTTGTTTTTGGTCACTTTAGTGATCTATTTTGGAATCCATGACATCTGTTGATTCTTTCTCCTTCCGTGAGCAGCATTCTGGGTTTCCTTCTTCTTGTTGATAAGGTCAGTAACTGATGGATATAGACAGAAAATGAAGCTGCTAGTGCAGCTTTGTCATCCATTGATGACCTTCAAAAGTGGTGATCCTTGGATTTGGTTATCTTGATATTGGAGAATTTTTTGTCATGTGAATCCATAAAAATGATTTATACTGGGACTGTGGAAGTTGAATCTTGGTAGTTGAGTGTTGACACTTTTATCTAGATCTACTCCATAAAAAGAGCCTGTAGATTATCTTTGCTGACAGAGTTTGTAACCTGTTAAATTTCCAGTCCAAGCTGTGTGTTGGGGAAGGGGGCAGAACCAGAGGAGAAAATGAGGGCGTGATTGCAAGGATATTACTAGAATGTACTACATGTATCTTGCAGTCAGTTTTGGACAAATTTTTGAAGGGTTTACTCCATCGTGGACATCATTGCCAGGGATACTTTGTATCCACATGGATTTCAGATAGATGTCTGCTATTTAATCTGCAGAATATGTATGTAGTTAGCTTGCTTGTATTTTATTGGACTTAAGTCTGATTAGAAGTTGCATCTCTGCTTTTCAGAGGCCCACCAACCGAGTGTTTCCTCTATCATGCTCGAGCAACTGAGGCCATGTTGCCGTGCTCCAGCAAGGTACCTTTTGCAACTATGTCCCTTTGTTTTGTTTTTTTGTTTGGTGATTGATTGGAGGGTTGAGTCCAATAATGGGCGAGCAGCATAAGTTCTATTTTGAAAATTTTGTCTATATGTGTGCTGAATGCATCAGAATGCTAGTGGCTATAGCTGAGAATTTGGATCAGACTCAACATGCTTTGTCGTTCTGGCTGATGGGATCATGTTTTTGGCCTATGGAATAAACGGACTGTACTTGACCTATGAGTGTCACATGACCTTAAAATCTCTCTACGACTCCATACATCTTCCCTTCTAATCCACTGATGCGAGTTCTGATAGAAACGAATGAGAACTTGTAACTTGAAGAAACTTGTAGGAGACCGCACTGGCCAAGTGTTAAGCCCTGGGATTCATTAAGGCAGTGTAAGGATTTGGTGACAACATTGCGATATTTTTCTTTTCTTTCTTTTCTGAGCGGATGGTGAACCTTGGTACAAAAGTGAGACAAAGTCCAGTTTAGTCGTACATTTAACAGATTGAAAACTTGAAGGAACATACCTGCATTTGCAGAGCAAGCCTACCCTCCGCCCGTCTCTCTGTTGAAAATTTTAATGGGATTCTCTTCTTTGCCATCCCAGTTACTGGTGAAGAATTCCATCTCTTTTTTTCTTCATTGCATCTTGTCTTTTCCGAGAACATCTGTTTGGTGCAAAACATTGTACATGTAAATCTGCAGATGCTTTGAATCGCTTGTGTGATTGCATTGTAGATTACGGTGGCTATCTGTATGCACCAAATTTTTGTGTTACCTACTGCTACTTGAGGCTGTTCAGTTGTTGCATGATTGGTTGATCTATTGCTGAGTAATTTCTGATAGGCGATAGCTGTGCCTTTGATTATCTTGCTCTTCAGAGTGAAGCAGATGCTGTCAGAGTTATGTGCGTTGAGCTTGTAGGCAACCGCTTCTTAAGGAGGGTAGGTAACTTTTCATGTTTCGTTTAAGTTTTATATATGCCAAGTTTAAGAATTCCATCTTCTTTGTTTTCATGTCCTTTGCAATCAGTTTACATCTATAATCTATGGTGAAGGTTGGTTGAACTTTCGAGGATTGGGGCATTTAGAAAGACCCCGACCTGACATCTGAATCAACACGTCCCGTTTTCTGCTAAATTTAGTTGTGCTAGAGCCTACCTCGTCCAATTTGGACCTAAGTGTACTCTTATGTACATGGCTTGCATGGATTGCACTTGGAAGTGGGGCTGTCAGACAATGCGGGCTAGCTGGGCCTTTGACTGCCCAGCTGGGTACAGACCCGGGCAGTGCTTGTCAACATGCTGCCCTGCACTGTTCACCCCAGCCCATTGAGCTGGGCAGGCTGATAAAAACCAAGTCAAATGTTGGGCCCTAGCTGGCTTGCTGGGATCTGGGCTGACAAAAACCCACCAGTGGTCGTGGTCAACCAAGCTGGCAGGTCTGTTGACCGGTCCTGTCTAGCTCACGACAGCCCTGTATATGGAATCAAGGTGAGTAGGTGGGTTCCAGTTCCGTAGCCTGTTTAATCTCCACCCTGGAATTCGGCCCAACATTGCTGAGTGGACTGGTTGATCCCATTTGTCCCAGCCCTGCCCAGCCTGTCCTGTGCATATGAATGTTCTTTTTTTCCATTTTAGTGACTTGCACTTCTCAAAGAAAATAAACAGTGGGTTGCTCAGAGCAACCAGGTTCAGCTTAATGGACCAGGTCAAGCTGGTCCAACAGCTGATCATGCCAGCTCTAGCCGAGCTCACAACAATAAAACAACAAGGCCCAGTGTAGATTCTGTGAGGATGTGTGAGTAGCATCTAGATTTCTAAACGATCCAAATATTGGCAGCTTTATCCTTGCAAGCAAAGACGACGTTTCCAAGAGGCCATAAAATAAATTTTATCAAAAACGGAATCACTCTTGGAGATCTCATTCATTATTTATACATCAATGTTTTTTCTTCTATAGATGGTTAGGGTTCTAGTGGCAACAGCAGTAAGGGAAGCGGCTGCAGGGTCAGAGGACGGCATTCTTCTGAAGCTGGTGGAGGCAACATGTAGACGCGCTACCGCCCCTCCTGCTCCACCGGACGGTCTTTGCCTCGTCGACGTCGGATACTCAGATTTCAATCCACGAAGATGCTTCATTTATTGATCAGAAAGTGATTAATTTTCTTCAATCTTCCCACATTCATGGCAACCATAATTGGCCTACCTTTTAAATGTCATACATTACGGGCTCCTGGAAGCAGTTTTTTCAATGGTTTCAAACTATTAGTGGGTTTTAGATTATGAATGATGGAATTGATTGATGGGGACCGTGTTGATGTGGTTGTTTCACCTATCTGTTTGTACTACCATTAATTGAAGGGCCCCTAATTTTGCGTCCTTCTTTAAGGGCTTGTTCTGTACCCGTTGTCTTCTTTTGGTGTCCAAATTCTCAGGTATGGTTATTTGCATTTGATTATTCTCTACTCTTTAGTCAATTTATTGTAGGAAAATATGTTACTGTAAGACAATTATATCACGAGAATTTTACGATAAATTGCTGTAAGATAGTCTCATATGTGTTGCTTTCGTTTTCACTTTTTCTTCCAAGTTTGATTATTACTTTTTTCAGGAAGGGACATTGAGCCGAAATTAGATTATCGTTTTTAACCCAAATTACAGAGTTTTGGAACAATTTTGTTTGTTCAGACAGCTAAATTAAAAAAATTGTGAATTTTGAACTTCTTCACATTGTTTAACAAAAAGTTTTCCTTTCGTTTGATCTTTTTTTAAAAAAAAAAGTAGCTAATTTATTAAAAATATATGTTTTCCTACAAATAATGGAGGTCAGTAAGTAACAGCTAATATTGAATATAATTAGCCTATAATTGATTGCAAATTAGAACCGTGACTCTCACAGTACTACACTACTCGTAACAGCATATTATACCTATTGGCGTATGTATTTCAAGAAAATAAATACCGAGAACTTTTTAGTATCGGTTTTACTTTCATAAATTTTGAAAAGATCTAACTGTACACATCTTAAATTTTACGAATATTCTATTTATAAAACAATCGATTTCAAGAGACCCACGTAAATACATCAGGCAAACATATATACTCTTTCGGGAGCGCCTATATTTTGTCTCTGCAGCAGATGACGAGAATGGTAATGATGTGAGGCGGCTTTTTTTCATTGGAAAAGGATGGAGAGTGGGGCCAAACTTTGACAATTTGTTCTCTCATATTTGTTTCGGCTTTATTTTAAAATACAGCAAAGGAATTTAGACTCATTACTTAAAGAATTAAACAAAATCTGATATTTTATTTTTTATTTGTTGCATCATATTCGTAATCACACCACGTTATACGGCAGCTTTAGAATTTCATGAAGAATCAAACAGACACAATTTACAACCTTCAAAATGCCATGCCAAATATGTTCAGTGATAATAAATCCCATACATATTTATTCCATGCTGGATTTATTTATATTGGCATAAGTGTTTCATGCACTAAAATCTTCGTTAGTTGATATTTTTTTAAATAGTTTGTATAAGAATTTTCATAATTTTTTTTAGAGAAAATGTACAAAATATAATAATATCCATCAAATTCTCTAAAAACTAAAAGTGAAACACTTACAAATTTTTAGATGCACCACTTATAAGACAGCAATAACTTTCAAGGTGGGGTCTCACTTTTGCGGAGTATGGGAAAGATTCACCACTTATGACGTTAGCATTATCAGTGTTCAATTTTCAAACTCATATTCATTGGCTTGAATACTGAAAAACAAAAAAAAAAAACATATGTAAAACGTAACAACACTTATTTCCATATAATAATTGTCATGTCAAAGTATGAGGTCTTGTTGAGGAGGCCTCTCTCACCCCAAATTTACTGATATAATTTTGGCCTAATAATTAAAACTAAGATCATACTGGTGAATACATTAGATTCGAAGTTTGATTCCGTATTTTCTATCTTATTGTTGTAATTATACAATATTGTCATTGTTATTTGTGATTGATTTCAATTTTAAGAGAAAAGAAAAGAACCACACGAAAAAGGGCAAAAATGCTTTTGCTTAATCAAAAAAAGCTCCCAAAAATGTTGTCTTTACTTGACGCTTTGGTGTAGTTATTGCACCCAATTCCAAAAGAAAATAAGGGCAAACCACATTTCGGAATGTACAGTGAGATTAAAAGACAGAGTGGGTCCAATTAACAAGGTGGTTCTTCCTGCTCTCATGGTTTCCCGTTTTCAGCGGTTCTTCATCCGAAAGCCTTCTCAATCCCCCCCTTCTCCCACTCTCTCTCCTCTCCCTCTGTCTCCGTCGTCTCTCTCTCAACCACATTAGCCATTGGTTTTTGTTCTTTCCTTAGCCAAAAAAACAGAGCTTTTTTGGGGTTTCTAGGGAGAACAGACCCAATGACTGAGGGGGGCAAATGAAACTGAAATTTTGGCCGGCGACCCACCAAAGTTCCTGAAATACCCAGATCAGATCCGGCCCCCTCACTTGCCTTGCACCTGTAGATTAGGGACATTTTGGGAAATTGCTCTCATAGATGTGAAGAAAGTTTTGGTTTTTGCTTTAGTTTTGGTTTCTGTACTTGAGCACATTTGAATACGTGAAAAAAAAGGGAGGAGGAAGGGGGAAAATTGGTTTTTGGGTGTTGGGCGTTGCACTTTTTTCAGTTTGAAAGATTTATTTTGATGTCAAATTTTGAGGGAAAGATGAAAGAGAAGAAGAAGCTTGGGGCCTTCAAATTCATGGGGTTTTGTTTCAGTTCCCATGAAAGATCCCTGCAACCACACCATTGTCAAAAGTACCAGCATTTGCAGGAAAATGAACTGGAGCAGTTTCCCAAGAATCATAATGTGCCTCAAGGTATACTCTCATCTGTAGAACAGAGATATATAGAAATGATGATGATGTTTTCAATTTTTATGTTTTTGCCATGAAAATTTGTGTTGCTTGGAAGGGCCCCAAATTACTTTTTTGGGGCATCTTTGATTAATGTTGTTTGTGCGTTTTGCTTTATTTTGCTCATAGTGTGATGGGTGTGAAAAATGTAGAATAAGTGATGAAATGTTAAAATCGTGAATGGCTTTTGAGATTATGTTAATATGCCTACCTAGCACAAAACATTTACTGTCGTGGATTCTACTACACTTTGCCAAAAGCAACAGTAATAATAGGTGAATCCCACCGAACAAGGAAGAATGAAAGCAGAGGTTATTGCCGGATTGAGGCTTATTGTTGGTGGTGCATTCTTGGTCCAGTTTTGGTAATCTTGGAATAAATGTTGATAGAGATTCTAGGGAATTTCAGGCATGGTTGCCATTCTCGTTGGCTTTTGTAATCTCATGTATTCATGAGCTTGATTTTGTGACATTCCTTCATTTGTGTGAGTGTTGGTTTGTGCAGGTGGAGGCAGTCAGGGAGCTGGTTGGTCCCCTGTATCTACATCTTCAAGTGGAGATGCAGGCCAGTCAGAGGTACAGAGTAATAAAAGCCCGAACATTTTTTATACTCCCAAAGATGTGAAAGAACTTCGCCAGAATCCTGGATATGGTTTGTGTGACATCTTCACATTTGAGGAGTTGAAGCTGGCCACAAAGCATTTTCGACCAGATCTTATACTTGGGGAAGGTGGCTTTGGAATGGTCTATAGAGGAGTTATAGATGAAACTGTGAGGCTAGGGTACAAGAGCATAGAAGTTGCCATTAAGCAGCTTAACCCAAATGGTTACCAGGGCGATAGAGAATGGCTGGTACTTACTCGATATGCCTTGTTTCTATTGTGTATTGATATTCATCATTTTGGTCACAACTGCTAGGGCTCTGTAAGTTGGCTTTGCTGGGATTTGGATGTTTTTTAAAGAAGTGGTCATTTAGGGTTCATTCATAAAGAGATTTGTTGTTCCTAACCCTGCTTCACCATAATTGTTGTTCGAACAAGTAAAAATTATGTCTTGATCTGAGTGGGGATATCATTTCTCTTCTGCATGCCCATTGAGTTTTGAAAAATCTGAATATCCCGGAGATAGATAGAGGTAGGAATTTCTCAAGCAAACCCATCCGGTTGCACCTGCTACCGCTGTTTTCTTGATCTACCCAAATTGTTCAAGGAAGCTTTTCATATGATAGTGAAGGAAAACTTGAAGCTTAGTCCTATTTGAGGCTGATTTGAGTTAAATGTCACTTATTAATGGGGCTCATGAGAGCCAAAAACAATGAAAGTTATAGGCATCTATCAAAATGTTAGATTAGCATATTCTGTCTAATTTAACTATTGTCGTGGTCCTACGATGTGCATTCAAGGACCTTGCGGTGGACTCAAAGGATCAATTCAAATGCTTCTACAAAAAATTGATCAGTTGCACCTTTAGTATGCATGCTAGTTCTTTTGAAGTCAGAGAAAGCAACGTTCTCCCTCATAGTTGTCTAGCCTTTTGTCATCTTCTGTGGAGGTCAGGTGGACTGATCTGAATTTATTTCTTTGACTAGGTTAGGGTCCTTTTCTTGCTTTGAAATTGGAGGTCATTTCATTTGGATATAGCACCTATCAAAGAGATCTTTTTGTTTATATCTATTTGCTCCAGTGGTAAGCGGTAACATGCATTTCAGACTGTGGTTTATGTAGGAGGCCTCCTAATAGATCACCTTTTATATTTCTCAGCATCTTCCCCCCCCCCCCTTTTTAAAGAACACTTGAAGATCCCCAGACAGGGTTTCAGAGATCAATTGTGAGCAACTGGGCACTAAGATTTCTTCTAATTTTTGCATTTTATACCCTAAGCTGAATTCTATTGGGCTAAAGTGAAATGTATCTCCTATTCTATCACTACGACTTTTCTAAGGTAGCATACAGTTGATTTCCTTGAACTATAGGGGCAAAGAGAAACATTCTCTTTGTAGTCCTTTTATACGGAGGAGGCTATATATATTTCAGCATCACACACCTTGCTATGGGCTGGACTCCACGGTTGGATTTTGTTGTTTTAGTCTGCTAGTTAGTAGCCTCTCTACGAGGCAGAGATGTTTGTAGAGGCAAGGTTGCCTACTGGACCTCCTCATACCCCGCGAAAGCGGGACCCACCCTAGGAGGTGTGTTGTAGTCTGCTAGTTAGTAGTCTTGAATGTTTGCTGGGGAGACGATAAAGTTATAGATATGGAGTGTGGAACTGTTTGTTAAAATTCTGTGAATTTATATTTTTCCTTGAATTTACAGAACTTCAAGTGGTCCATTTTGTGGATTTTCCTAATTTGGTGGATAATATCATGTACGTTTTATGAAAAATAAATATTGAATCATGCTCAACTATAACTACTACAACAGTACTCGGTCCTGACTTAGTATGGTGTGAAGAGATCCAAATGTAAGCACCCTTACCCTTTTCCCCTACCTTGCAATCAAGCGGAGAGACCGATTCTGAGAGACTTCAAAAAATTTTTGCTGAAATTTTTTATGATGAGTTAGTACCTTTTAAGTAGCAAGCATCGGAAAACAGTAACGTTAGAAATAAATAACAGGTAACAATTAAAGGACAAAAGGTAATTTAGGTGCTCACCTAATTATGCTTAATTCAATTAGAATTTGTGCTTTCTTGACTTAGGATTATCCTTGTGATTTCTATAGGTTTGATTTGATTGTATCACGCAGTCAGATGCAAAAATGAGACAAATGGTTATATTTAGATTTATGCAATCAAGAACTTAATTGCTATAACTACAATAGATCTTTTACTCTGCAGGCAGAAGTCAGCTACTTAGGCCAACTTAGCCACCCGAACCTTGTAAAGCTGGTCGGATACTGCTGTGAAGATGAGCACAGGCTTTTGGTGTATGAATACATGGCATCTGGGTGCCTGGAGAAACATCTTTTTCGCAGTGAGTTTCACTATAGTATGCCTTTATTGTTACCGTCAGAAATATGATGAATCTGATTGAGTTTAACATCAATATCGATAGCTTATGAGGTATACATATGGAAATTAAAAGTTATCTTACTGATAAAGTTCCTCTCCCCGAACCTTGAGGTTAGGGGTTGAATTCTGGTACAACACGTCTTTCGATGTATGATTATCAAGTTCCCATTGGCCTTAACTCCTAACTCAGGCTTAGTGTAGGTCAGGTAAGGAGGGCCCATCTTAATGTCTTATCCACTCCAAAATAAGATGAAATAAAATAATATGGAAATTATTGGGTTTTAAGTTTTTCAGCTTTCTGCTGTAGTATGGGAAGATGATGTCCAATACTGTGCTCTTTGTGTTTTAGAAGCCTTGGTTTTTGTGATTTTCTTTAGACATCAGTTCTCAATTTTCCCCACTTTGCTGATTTGCCCTGAGAAAAAATGGTTGTAATTTTCTCCCAGATCTTGCGCTTGGTTTTCTTGGAGGAAACCGCCTCTTAGTCACATTTGGACTCTTTTGTGTCGTTTTATGTTGATGCGTTGCTGCTTGTGATCCTTCAGATTATGGTGGTTTTGGTGAAATCTTTTTATTTGTATGTGAGGTTGAAGCATCAGAAGTAACAAATCTGTTTGGGCGATTGGCTTGTGCCTTTGGTAACAAAAGAAATGTATCTTGACAATTTATGCTAATGTTGCTTGCTCTCTTACCCCCCCCCCCAAAAAAAAAACCCAAAGAAAGAAAAAATTTCTATTGGCTTATTCATCAAGACAGAAAGCCAATCTAATTGCTTTGAGAAACACAGTATTATGCTCTCTGCAACTGTTAAAAATGTATCTTTGCTATGTTTTCATGTACTTTTGATCTTGCATTTCCTTGTTACACGATGCATCCTTGGCAAAACATGAAAAACTTCTAAAATCTTTTGGCAGAAGGATGTGATTTTTGGATGATATGAAACATTGTATTAACTCAGTACCTCTATGGTTGCAAGGAATGTCTTCTACTCTCACTTGGTTGAGGAGATTAAAGATTGCTCTAGATGCTGCAAAAGGGCTTGCTTTTCTGCATGGTTTGGATCGGCCTATCATATACCGTGATTTTAAGACATCGAATATCTTGCTTGATTCGGTTAGTGGTTTCATCTTGCCTTCATAATTATTTGGCAGTATTTTACTGAACAGGATGAAATGGTTTATTTGGTTGATTTTTTCCTTTGGGGTTTTTCAGTCCAGGTCCTGCCTTGTAGGGGCCTGGGTCCCTAAGGGGTGGGCTCGATAACTAGGCTGGGTTTTCCTGACACTCTTGGGATTGATTCCCAAAGAGTCCAGGGACGGAAGCTTGCATTTTTGGCTACTATTTGCCAAAGCGATCAATGCATCATACTTATATCTATATATCGATAATCAGAGGACTAGAGTGCATGTTCTGGGATCAACATTGTGTCTTCTTGCCTTACTAATAAGCTTTATGGTGCTTAAGGAGTGTAATAATTTTTTTGCTGTTATTAATGGCCTTTAGGTTTATGTTTAGCTAATTTTGATATGGTTATTATCTTAAAGCAGAAGGTTTCTGGTTGGTTAAACTTCTTGGCTGAGATTTTCCAGTTATACTGCGCAGAATTTCAATGCAAAGCTTTCAGACTTTGGGCTTGCAAAGCTAGGGCCTATGGGAGACCAAACACATGTGTCAACCCGTGTTATGGGCACTTATGGTTATGCAGCGCCAGAATATATTATGACGGGTATGTTTTGTAATTAGTGGGGTGACTTATGATTCCATGGATCTGAATCATTCTTCCCTGTAATCATCCCCGGTCCCCGTCTTCTCTCATTTCCTTTTCTTTTTACTTACTTGCGATCAGATACCAAGAGATTCGATTACGCACCTTGGCCTGCAGAGTTCTCCTGTCTGCTTGTCCTTTGAAATAACTAGCATTCCCTTCTCTCTGTTAGCACTTCAAATCTGTTTTACTCCATGTTTGCAACTTATTTAGGCCTGGAAACATGCAATATTTTAGTAAGATGGGCATATCCAACCCTTGCATAATGAAGTCCAAGTTGTATCCTAATGTATATCCTTAGCTTACTTTGAACCTCCATTTTGCCCAAGAACACCCATGCTGGACACAGGACACCCTATATTGATAGCAGGTATGATAATCCAGTCTTGACACTTCAAATCCTATAGTGTACAAAAACCTCCAAACCCTTCTGCCTGAGGCCAAGTAGTGTAGATCTTAACATCTTTTAGCTAGGTCATGACCTAAAAATCCCTTTTTCTTTTTTTTTGGGGCCAGGGCATTTGACGGCCAGAAGTGATGTGTATGGTTTTGGGGTTGTGCTACTTGAGATGCTCATTGGCAGAAGAGCTTTAGACAGGAGTAGGCCAAGCCGAGAACATAACTTGGTAGAATGGTGCCGTCCACTCTTGAACAACAACAAGAAGTTCCTCCGAATCCTAGATGCCCGAATTGACGGGCAATACTCAACCAAGGCTATGATGAGAGTGGCAAACGTAACGTACCGATGCCTCAGCGAGAACCCTAAAGGGAGACCCTTGATGAGCCAAGTTGTTGAAATCCTTGAAGGTATTTACGAGCAAGAGGCTGGTCATGAAATGGCGTTGTTAGCCAAAAATGAAGCCGGGGTGACCCTATATGAGGCTTCCCGTGATGCACCCCAGAAAAAGAGAAGCTCCAACAAGAACAAAGGTGGGAGAAAATCAGCAGAAAGGCGGGACAGAGAGGTAAGAAGCAGAAGTGAGCCGCCACAAGAGGGTATTATTTTCAGCCCTTCCCCAGATAGGCCTAAGTCTTGTGGAGATCAGAATGCGTTATGAGACAAAGTTGTAAAATTGGGTTTTTCCTTCTGGTTTTTGTGGTTTTGTGTCTCACTTTGTGGGTGTGGAAAGGGGGAGATTATGGGGCTTGTGTTGCCCCTGGACTTTAAAAGTTTAAATGTATCTTAGATGTTGAAAGAAATCTTGTAAGAGAGAGAGAGAGGGGGGGGGGGGGGGGGGAGGAGAGAGGAGCATTTATTCTTTCAGTATCAGAAGTGTTGCAGGGTCTCTGTATCCGTCCTAAGAATAAAATCTTGGTCTCTGACAAAGTTGAGGCATCAAGTTTTGTTGTAGATAGTCATTGCTGAATCTTTAGCAGTTCTGTTATCAGTAGTTCTTTTCCTGTCTTTTGTTCTTGGCGACTTGAAGCTGTCTCCTTATGCTGTACATTTCTTGTCATCAGAAAATTTTGCATTGGGAAAATTTAGATTTACTGAACCTGTTATTTGAAATTACAGGCTTCTTAAAATAGGTTTTTTTTAAAGAAAAAAAGTAATTGATCATATCAAATGTAGAAAGCCATATTGACCCAAAAAATTTCTGCTTCTCATTAGCAAAGACGTTGGTTGAACGAGACACGACATTGGAAAATACAAGTTGTGGGCAGTTTACATCAATTAACATACAGGTTAGGTTTTAAAAAAACAATCAACTATGAAAGAAAAAAGATTATCTAAGTCGCTTTTGCAATCTTAATAACAATTGACTTGGACAAACCCAATCTAAATATAGAAAAAAGATTATCTAAGTCGCTTTTGCTATCTTCAACATTGGACTGAATTTAGTCCATTTATCCTACTGACATAGAATAGCAAGGCACCATATATCATCATTGAAAATTTAATTGTCAAGAAGCACAAATAATTACTGAAGTAGTCTATATTACTTGAACTCTTCATTTCAACTCAATTGTCCGCGAAAGATACATTTTCACATGAGTATGATCATTTGACCCTTCAGTACAATCTAAAAACAAATTCTTCAGAGAACGATCCTAATAATGACACAGATGCCATACACTGCAACAGTGATTGTGGTAAACTCCCAGCAACACTGGAAATGGCACCTTCATCTAACATTAGGGAGGCAAAGCATATGATGATACAAGACTGACAATAAGAAATCTCTGAAACCAGTTTCACCAATGCCTTCTTGGCTTACATTCAGGTCATTTCCCTGCAACAAAGGGAGCATTGCAAAAACTAATAAGGGAATTAAGCGGTCACTGTTAAAAAAGTATTGAATGCAGCACAAAAATGGAGGTTGGTGCTCATCCATTGAGAACATAAGTAGAAGAATGAGACAAAATGGCAAGCATAAGAAACCTTCAAACAATCACTTATGACCTGTAATTCAGAGTCTTCAGTTTTACTAAACCATTTGTAGCGGATACTCACAGTTCAACTTGAGTCACAAACATTTCATACGCTGTATTTTAGACCCAAGAACATGCAAGATTTTCAAATGAACATGCACGCATGTTGTGCAATTTCTAGACTAGGAAGGATAAATATGATCATATACTTATTTTGGACGATGAAATATGAGAGCAACAGCTAGCACTTAAAAGACAAAGAATCCTACCTGCAATTGTCAAGAAAGAAATCAAACTCAAAACTTGGGCCAGTCCTAGCTTTTCACTATAAAATTTGCCGTTGAATAAAATACGCTTGAGAGTTGAGACAAAATTGCCACGGTAATAATGAGAAAATTTTCTACAATAAATTCTGCTTAGATCTCTTTCAGGAACCCCCCCCCCAAAAAAAAAGAGAAACAGGGACTGTCGAAGTGACACCTTCGTTTGCTATGACTTGATGCTACTTTGGAATCTGAAGTACCAAATGCTATTGCCAAATCAGTTGATGGCTTTACAAAGATTCCTTAGTGAGATGACTAAATTACTAAAATTTGATACCTAAGCCACTATCCCCCCCCCCCCCCCAAAAGTTGTCAGTTAACCATCCTCAGATAGGATGGTCGCGATTTTTGAACCAAATTAAGTGACAATGATTTGGGGCGCCGGGGGGGAACAAACAGATATCTGACTTGGTGAATCCTAAGCTTTAGATTTCCTTTTTTGCTTTTTTTTTTGGGGGGGGGGGCTCTGTTCTGATAACCTTACAGATGGACTCACACAAGACGCATAGTTTCTCCTCAAAACTGTAATGAAGTTAAATTTTCAGTTTTAAGCATCCAAAACAAAAGAACTGTAAAGAACTTCAAAGACAGCAAAATATAGGTAAAAAGAGCGTCACCCCATATCTGTTGCAACTTCATTGCCAGCTGCGCAATTAATCGTCTCTTTGTAGGATGAGTAACTTCTGCATCTAAGGCATCCTGCACTGCAGATATGATTTCTCTCTTCACTTTCAGAGAAAGAGGAATGTAGCTCGGCCCATGGATTGTACTCAAATCTACTATCTGGAAATAATGAAAATCTTAGTTTTGCAAGGGCATAATATTTTCTGCAAACACTATTGTCAAATAAGCAGCGAAAGAAAATGAGGCGCTCTGTCTCTCTTAATTTGTGCTAGAAGGTGTTATAGAATGCAGAATCAAAGGCACTAAAGAACTTTCTAGTAAACAGGCACCCGCTGGACTCTTATTCCACTGAGAATAGTTTCTGTAATCTCCAAAAATTCAGTACCCTCAGCATACTTCTGCGCTAGTTAGTGACTCTGCAACAGGGGAGACTTCATCCATAATACTCGTATTAATAGGACACATTACTCTTAGAATCAAGTTACCAAACTAGCCATGGCACCAAACACCAGGAACATGTTATTTGCATTCTTCATTTCACCTCAAGTATCTAAGCTGAGAAATTGATACCCTGACATAGGTATGGTCACTTGAAAGATAATTTTATTAGACCAAAAACAAGCAAAAGACCTAGCATGGTACGACAGCAGTTGAATTCAAGTGAGTTGATGTATTACAATCAAAAGACCAAACAATTTGGTAGAAAAACTTTCTCACCTGCTGTAACCAAGGAATTAAGGGCTCGAAAGTTCCCTGCTCCAAGATGCATGCTGCCAAAGTGGAAAAATGATTACAGATTGTTCTGTTGGATAAACTGTCCAGCACAGGGCCAGTTGCATCAATGAGCTCAATTAGGACTCTCTGGTTGCGAGAACACAAAGCTTCTCCATAGGCAGAATCAAGGTCACCTTCACATAGGAAACCCTTAACACGCTTCCAGGTGTCGTTTTCACTTGCTTTACCATTTTGCCTATCATTACCATTCATAATTGAAGTGAATACCCTGTCTGTCTTTCTACTTTCACGGTAGCTCATGCTCTGCAGATCTTGCCTAATGTTTTTCTGAGTTTGTCCTCCTATAAGATTCCGGTTCATCATCGACAATGGCTCTCTCTGAGATTCCAAACATAGACTGACAGAGGCACTTTTACTTTTCATGTCCACTGCTTTCCCCTTCCAAACTTCTTTTTTCAGTGAAGGCTGTGTGGAAGATTTTCTTTCATGCATGTCCATCGACGGCCTAGGAGTGGAAGCAGCAGATATTGCAGGAGAAGCAAAACTTTGGCACTTTTCAACACACCTCATGCTTGCATGATCAGTAGTATATCTGCCTCCATTAACATGCAATATTCTATCAACTGCATGCTCCAAGCTTGAAACTTTCAACTGTATGACAGCCAAGCTCTCCATGGTGTTGGTCGTGAATACCTGTTAGAAAACACATCAGCTATCGCAACAGCATAAGCACAACTCAGTGATAATTATACAGAACAGAGGCATCACTTGGAGACCTAAATAATGTCCAACTCCAAATCCCTCCCCCACAGTCCAGCCTAGGTGGGGGTAGGGATCAAATATAGATGTCCAAATTGCATAGAGACTCCTTGTTTTGGATCCTAGATCAAAGGCCATTTACTGGTTACCAGTTATCGCTATACAGAAAGGGGAGGGGGAGAGAGAGAGAGAGAGAGAGAGAGAGCAGTTTAGTGAGGCATCTTGCTTTAGCTATCTATAATAAAGGCTGAAATCAATTCCCCAATAGTGTTCTTTTTGCAGCCATCCAAAAGGTTACCAAGAAGTCGTAAATAATGTATCCATGGAAAAATCTCTTAGGTTAAAGTTTGATTTAACATGAAGCAAAGATCTAAGGACACAAATCATTTGGTTGATTATAGATACTCACAGGATTATATGGAAAAAAAACATCGTCAACTTGAAAGATTAAGAAACATAAGAGTTCAATCTTTCCCTGACTAGCATCCATATTTACATGTCGCAAATATAATTATCAGGTGATGAAGGTATGCTTGAATTTAGTTGCTGAAGGGAACTGCATCAAGAACTTAGGTTATGGAACCATATGTGTATACTTCTACAGGTGGTCAGCTCATGGAAACATACGTCATTATTCCTATTAAGCAAGATGGTACGAACCATGCAAATAGTGTATCATACAAATCACCTGTAAGAGATCCATCAAGCCTGACTGCTTCTTTTCTATTTCTGCAAGCTGTTTTCTGATGGAACTCATCTCATTTTTGGTCTGAGAACAACAAGCGTGCACAGGGTGAGACTCTTCCATTTCCATTACAGTAGATTCAAGACTTCTTCGATCACTACTGCTTCTTTCCTCTGCAAAGAGTTGATCTCCCCCTACTAATTTCAAATCACTTCTATGAGGGGGGCAGTGAGAAGCTGCCATAAAGTGGTTGGTGAAGTTATCTGAAACATGGTTGGATGCAGACGAATACTCTTGCTTTTCATCCATCTGGTCATATGCATGTCCAATGTCTTCCATGCTTATGGCATTAGCAGTCACTGTTTCAACTGTCCTAGTTATGCAGCTATTTCCAGACCCTTCATTGTGAAGATCCTGTTGAATAATACTGCGTGTCTTTGGAACAGCAATATCTATATGCCAATCACCATTATTGGATTTTTTACATCCCTCAGCATAATTTTGGCTTCTGTTTCTGCTTGAACCAGGAGATTTTTTCTGGATGTTGGCTATGGATTCTTTATGGGTGACATCCTCCCACATTGAGCTGCAAGCACTAACAAGGTCACTGCGGTTGTCTCCGCATAAATTACCTGTATTGTGTGAAATCATCTATTAAACTTTTCATCATAGAAACACCACAGTCATCAAAAGATTGAAGCAACACCAAAACTATCTGAAATATCCGGTCATCTCCTGAGCTAACTTCCATTAGTGTTGCATCAGCAAGCACAAATCAAAACCGGAAGCAAAAACTTTGTGGATGTCTTTACAAGCAAAAGCTACTGTACACAATACCATGACTAAATTGATTTATAATCGAAGACGAGAGCAGCACATGATAGGCAGCAATGTCAAAGTTTCTAGTAAATATTTGAATTCTTTCCCTCTTCATTTATCAGTCAATATACAGCAGGGCGGATATTTTGACGACAGCACAACCACCAATGGGATCTCGTCAAAGCACAGCCTCAGGAGATTTCAACACAAGTCATGATTATTAAATATGATAGCCCCACGTGATGGGAAGTTTAACTGCTGACTTGAAAAGGCACGATATAACATTAAGTCAGCTTGAAACTGAAGGAACCAAGGCATGATATAGCATAAGTCAGCTTGAAACTAAAGGAACCAAGATGTCAGACCAAAGAAGAGTTATTTTGGGTTTCTCAGTATCAAACCTCTCATGATGGACTTGGAATCTGAACGTTGGGCCTCATCATCCTCTAGAATACTTCTCCAGCAACCGAGTGCCTGTAATACTGTATCTCTCACAGGTTTCACCTGCACAATAAGAGGATGTGTACAGTCGATCCACTTTAGACTTCTAGCCAAGTTGCATTTGAAAAAGAATTGGCAAGAAGGGGCAAGTCCCAGCCATTTACCTTATCAAAACGACAAGATTCAAGTGCTTGGACACAGGAAGCCTTGAAAGGCACCAGGCATAGTCCACCACTTGCACCAATTTCCCCCAAGGCCAATGATGCAGCTTTACGAGTTGTCCAATCATTATCCTTGAGAGCTTCTTGGATGCTGGAAATTCCACTAGATAAAGCACTATGTGACAGAGCACCTCCAGCCTGAAGCAATGAAGCACAAGCTTTCTGACATCAACTACGACTGATTGTGCAGTAGTCTCATGATATATATTACAACTTGTGAATTACAAGTTGAACAAGAAAATTTTCTTTTTGTTTCCAGCGGGACAGAAATAAGAAGTAATTCATGTTACACTGTGTACGGTGCCCTTTACAAGCAACTTAATATAGACAATCAGCAGTGGGCTTTGAGCGCATGTTCTCCGATTTTGCTTAGTGTCTTGTGTTTCTCACTTCTTCCTATTTCATTAGGTACTACTAGAACTACAACTTCAATTTGAAGTATAAAACCTGACATTTACAAAGCATGTGACAGAAAATCAACTCCTATCGACAGCCTTCCACTTTAAGGATATTAGGCATATTCTAGAATAAAAGGCAATATATACAAATATGAAAAAACTATGCACATTGGAACTAAACTGACCAGAATAAGGCTTTTGTTTAATTCAATGACTGCAGGTTTAGCCATAAAGTGTGGATTCTTCAGCAACTTCATTGTACGAACCAACATCTTTTGCAAGATTGATGTTGGAGGATCAATCATGTTGTCAATGACCCTGGCCAAACACATTGCAGCACCTGATTGAATCTGCTTGTTCTGCTCACCTAAAGCCTCAAACAAAGGCCTCACCAGCAACACAAAGATACCATCACTTTCAAGTTGACTGTTTCCAAATTCTGATGCAAAAACACCCATCGTCTCCACACATGTGTCTCTGACAACTGAGTCCTGATCCTTGAGCCGTTTTACAATAGAAGCGACCATCTTTCCCACATGTGGTCCGATGAGGACCCCGTGGATTTTTGCCAATACACCCATCATTCTGACACACTCCTTACGAACTGCACTCTTCTGCTCCGAATCAGTATCCAATATACATGACAAAAACGGGATGATTCGATCTGGGTTCAAAGCTTCAGCTGCTTTCTCCAGCTCCTCAACTCCAATTTGGTATGTATCACGGTCCGCAATCTTGTTCAGGGCAAGAACCACTCGATGCTTCAGTTCATACACAACTTGTTGAGAATTAACCTTCCTGGGCCCTTTTGATTTCAGCTCAGTTCGTGCTTTCATGTTTCCTGTACTTGTCTTGTATTTTGAACCTTTAACAGGCAAATTTGAGGGCACCTCCAAGGCTGCAGCACATTAACTAGTGGAAAATTGAGCCATTGCCTGATCAAGAAAACAGCAAAATCTCTCTTGAAAATGAATTCTGCTGCAACACACCAAGTAATGACAAAAATAGACAATATTCTGCCAAGAAAGAACTTGGGTTTTTACTTATCCTACACTTAATTCTGTGTTACCCGAATGCTTCTTTTCCCAGTTGCACTTTAGAAGCACGTTAGAAGAATCTTAATTCAAACGCAGCTTAGGCTCGACCTCAAAATGTTCATCTTCTTCTGATTCATTTCCAAAACTCAATTCTAACCCACATTCGACTTCATAAGTTCAAAGAGCACATTAACATATAAGTTCAAAGAGCACAAAGACAGAGACCACAACCCATTAAATCTATGGAAGTTTCAAACCATCATCTGCCCAGCTCAAAGTAAACACAAAATTTTACCTCACATTAGACTGATACTAGAAAAATGCAAAAACCAAGTGAACTACTACTCCATGAAATCATACAACCTCAACATTGTGAAAAATAAGAACAAAAATAGTTCTCCCAGCAACCAAAAGCAAACCTAATCATACTTCTCATGAGTTTTACAAAATGCACAGAGAACAAATCCTGTAAAAAATTGAGAGAGAGAGAGAGAGAGATACGTGCTTTGAAGCTCAAAAAGACGCCATGGCAGGGGAGCTGAAGAGGGAGAGAAGAGCACTCATCCCCTCATGAGCATAGGAGCAAGCAAGCACCTCGAAAACTATCTCAAATTTGCAAGTTTGAATTCAATTTCTGGGTTTTTGAAATTGCGGATTGTAAAATCGAAACTACAGTACTAAATGGAGTAAAAAATAGTGAATCTCAGAGAGATGCTGAAAAGGAGGGAGCACAACCAGAACACGACGAAATTCGAGGCTATCTTTCACTGTAAAAGCAGAGAGAGAGGAGAGAGACTGTGGGGGTGTTCCAATTTCGCGCTCTCCGACGTTTTTTGAATTAGAGGAGCGTTAGAGCTTCAATGTGAGTAGTGACCACCACTAGGGCAAAGCGACACAGTGAGTCGGAGTTGACGTAATTGGTAAGAAACATATCGAACTCACGGGAGATATGTTATATGTACCTATTTAAGTATTCGTATGAATATTTATAATTATTGATTACTTTGCAAAATATATCATGCCTTTTTTTATGATGACTGACATTCAATCCACCTAAACTTTACCTAATTGAATAAGGAAAATGTTTCTAGTATAGGATACAAATTACAGAAGAATGGAGTCGAATCACCTCATTGAGTCTTTAAAACTTGACTCAATAGTGAATCGTAACATTCTTTTGTCATGATTGTTTTTCATCTTTAATGAGATGAACAAAACCTAAATTAAATCGCCCGAACCCGTTTGAAATTGTATCTCCTTTTTTGGTTGGGGGGTCATAGGCATTATCATCATTCTCTTCTAGTTATTTCTTGAATTCTCGTGTGAGTTTAGATATATGCAATTTAATTTGATACTAAATCAAGCAGACTTTGATAAAATTATTGTGGAAGCAGATAATAAGATAGTTATCCAAATGCTAGAAGGGAAGACTCTAATCCCTATGTAGATTTGCAACATTATTCAAGATATTAATGTTTGGAGAAATCAAGTTATTCAAGTGATCACAAATCATATCTACAGAGAGGTAAAAATGGCAGCTGACTAAATCTCTTGTGTATGCTCCTCTCCTGAACTAAGGTAAATTATGGCAGGTAATGTTGGGTGCACTAGTGCTAAAGCTGGACGGGAGACTTGCCATTTTGCCAAGAAGAAGCAACAAGAAGACAAAACTGGCTAAGTTTAATGCTCATTTGGGATGTATTATGTACGTGGAGAACTTGATAGCGTTTGAAAGGAAGTTTTAACTAACAATTAAATCATCCTTTTTGGTGAATTAGGAGTCAATAATCTGCATAATTGTATTTCTATATTTTGATATTGTATCAATATAAGGCTCTTTGGTTTTCCAAAAAATTACTTGGCTAGTGCAAAATCTGATCCAAGAAAATCAAATTCCATTAGACTAGTTACGATGTAGATCATAGTTACTAGGATCGGGGATCGTTAGATCGATAAAATGAGTTCGGGATCACAATACTCACTTTTGCTAGGATCCTAGAACAAGGGGGTAGCGTCATTAGGACCACTGATTTGGATCATAATTCAGCTCAAAAGTTTTTTCAAATCGCCAATTACTTTTCTTAAAAATAAAATAAAGGGGAATACTAATAGAATCCAAATGCCATAAGAATACATAATGAATTAAGTAAATAAAAATTTATCTCATTAATTATATTATGTATGATATCTAGACTACCGTTTTTTCTTCCCGTATGACAACTAACCCTTTATCATTCCCTATGTTCTTAATTCTCCATAACGTTTAGCTACTTTACCCGTTGCCAGATTGATTCTCCTTTCACTCTCCACACCTCTCTCTTACCACCCAGTAGCCCACTTGCTCCCTCTCCAACTTAAATTTATTGCACACGGCTTCCCTTCCCCATCTTTCTTCCATTACTTAAAACCCTAGCCGCCTATTCTATCTTTTTGGAGGTGTTTGATAAATGGTTTTTTGAAGAGCTTTTTGGCCAAAAAGAATTTTTTTGACGAAAATTAGCTGTTTGATTAAGTAAAAAAGCTAATCTGGGTGTTTGGTGAAAAAGCTTTTCAGAAGAACTTTTTGGGTTCAGAACGCTAATTTGAAAAAGCTAATTCCGTGAGTTTTTTGAAAGAGCTTTTCGAAAAATTAGTTTTTTATCTCACAACTTCATGGGAAACAACTAATTTTACCATATAGTTTTTCAACAAACAGCTAATTCAAACAGTTAATACAAACAGCTAATAACTAACAGCTAATACAAACAGCTAACAGCTAATAGCTAACAGTTGTTTGCCAAACAGGGTATCTGCCATTGAAGCTGATCGTGATGCTTGCATTGTTGAAGGTATGGGACAAAGCTCATCAACTGAAGTATACCGTGAACAACTGTTCTTCCATTACCGACAATCATTAACCTTGCTCACTGGGGATTGATAACCGTGACGTATTGGATCGTGATCCATCGCGTTTCGGATCCCGGATCGCGGATTTGGAGGGAGGGGTGCAGCGAATTAGGTAACTCTAGTGCAAATATTCACGGTACTTTTCTAGAGAAGGAAATGGTAGCCCATTGGACTGGTGTTTCGTTGATGTAATTTGTTGAGCATGTGTTTTGTTGATTTTAGTAGCTTCTGTTTTGTGGATGCACTCAAACTTCTGTTCATTAGCCATTGGTTGAATAATAATCGGGGAAAAAATAATAGCCCATCCGAAAATAAATGCTAGACACTTGGGGTCTATCCTTTTCGCAGGTAAATTAGGGTGGGTAAAAAGGTAAAGTAGGTTGAGGTGGGTTGAAATTGGGTGAAGTGGGTTGAATTAGGTTGAAGTGGGTTGAATTTTTTTGTGTGATAAATTGAACTTGATTAAAATAGTAGAAGTGAATTGAAGTGGGTTGAGCTAGGTTGAAGTGAATTGAAGTGGATTGAGGTTGGTTTTTTAGAATTGACCCACGAAAAAACAGGGCCTTCATCGCATATTCGGCCATTCATGAACCAAGTAACATGCATTGACAAATGCCAAAATGCATCACGGTTGAATTTTAAAGTACAAAACATTTTTAAAAAATCCATCTACTATTATGTAGCTATGGGGAAAATTCTATTTTCTCACTTTATCATTATGACTGTAATACATGCCTCCAAGGGAGACATTGATTTTTACTAAAAGGTAATCTATGTCATGCTTTATACTTAAGAGTTGAGGAAGACCATCTGGTCATCTATAATTACGCTTTATAGTAAAATTGTACAAGTAATTATATTGCCATTTATAGAACTAGCATGGCTGAATTTACAGGCAGTGATGTAAGAAACAAAAAAAAACATAAGGCCTGGTGTTTAAATGCTAAGAGAATATTTTGGTTGCTCCTTTGGTAATTTTACGGCTGTTTGTGGAAAATCTATTTGTCAGTTAGTAGGCAGTTTAAAATGTCACCATTTAAGGCTTGTTCTTTTCGTTCTTTTGCCTAACTTGTCTATACATCATCTTACGATCGTAGAATTTCGATTGAATTGGGAGAAATGAGAATTACAATATCGCTCTTTTCGGATTCACAGCTTAAGTGAATATTTTTCACAGCTTAACTCAGTATCTGTAATCAGAAACAGAAGGCTGATATACTCTTGAGACACCAATCAAAACTGATTTTATACATGGGGACAATTTACAGCCCCAGAAAATGGGTGTTCTCTCCTTTTCTTTTCTTTTTTTTTTTTTGTACCTTTTCTTTTTGAGTGGGGTGAAAGAGAGAGAACTACTTAGATTCAGAATAGAAAAAGATCAGCATCATTCAATTCAGCCCCGATAAAGATGGCAAGCTGGATCTGCTTCTCGTACCAGTAGAGTTTCCTGAATGCATTGACTGGTGTTCGCTAATTACATCCTGCAAAAGAAGGAAACCACTGATTATTTTAGTCCTCCTTGTAGGACAAACCTGTATCTAGTAACCAGGCTCCAACGATAGAGAACAAGATTCGACAACCTGATTTTGACTTGAACTCATGTTCAACTGATGTTTCCTCGAATAATACTATTACTTTGAGACAAACTTATTGGACCACTGATCATAGACTCAAACTTGAATGGCCTCCCAGAATCCAATCAACCAAGGCATGGCGTTACTTGTCCAAAAATTAACAAACCAAACAACTAATTTACCAGGTCTACTTCATTTGAAGCACCACCAAAAGGAGGTGATCAGACGGTGGTATTCAATGATTTTATACCCAACTTTTACCTGGTGTTCAGATCTTAGTAGGACGATGTCCCCTTATTGTCAGCCCTTTCCCTGCCAAGCCCTTCCTACTTGTATATCCCCACGTATTATGGATCTTCTACATGTCATCAACATGTCCTCACCTGAAGACTTGAGACCAGGGTTGGCCTTGAGGTGGTTGCAATCCCAGGCATGGCACCAAACATGAAGGCCGCCATGTTCTCCTCGGCAAATTCCCTCAATCTGTCCAGCTCTGGTAACACCTCCTTTGCAAGATCAGGTCTATCCTTCTTTCTTAGCTCTGCACATTTGAGAGACAGTTTTGCAAAGTGCAACGCCTCTTCATATGGCCAGTCGCGGACAGCGGGGTCTAGCATTTCCCTGAAAGTCCCCCTCTCAATAGCCCTTTGTACATGGTGCGTCAAACCCATTGCCGGCTTAGCTGTGAGAAGCTGTAAGAACAAGATCCCGAGTGAATATATGTCAGATTTAGTCCCAAGCATTCCAGTTTGCTGATACTCGGGATCAATGTAACAGAAGGTTCCAGCAGCTTGGGTCATCCGGTATTGGGTCACACTGTCCGCTACAGAGGGTGGGACTAGCCTGGCTAGCCCAACATCACTGATTTTGCTCACATAATTTCGGTCAATCAAAATGTTAGCTGGTTTAAGGTCTCGGTGAACCAGTGGCTCGGGCTTTGTCTGGTGAAGGAAAAGCAGTCCTGTCCCAATCTCTGCAGCAATCCGGAATCTGAGCTGCCATGGAAGAGGTGGAGTGTTGCCTTTACGAAAGATACGGTCTTCTAAGCTTCCATTAGACATGTATTCATAGACTAGGCAACCATACTCAGGGCAGGCACCAAGGAGAAGTACCATGTTTGGATGCCTTATGCAACTTAAGATTTCAACCTGCATCAGTGAAAGTATATATGCTAAATTAGAACTATAGTGCTACACAGTTTTTGGCCTAGGTTCAGGACTTTCAATTGCTTGCAGTAAGGCTTTTGAATGCCCTGTCAAGGAAGCTCAACAAGTCACTACTAAACCAGCGTTTCCAATTCCAGATTATAGTCGATCAAAGCAAGCTGCCTCATATGTTTGCCATGGAGGAGTACTAGTAGGCTGTCAGCTATCATCCACGTTCGAACTACAATCCAAAGGAAAAACAAAAAAATCTGTCTGCAACTCAATTCTAGGAACAACGAAGAAGACAGCTGACTCCCGCACCCTGCCCTCAGCCACTAGTTGGACCATCATAGAGTATGGATTTTGTCGGTTACATATGCTTTTAGTTGACATGTTTGCATGGATCACCCATCATCTATATTTTGGGCATTTATCTTTCTAGCTAGAATGTTTATGAGAAAGTCGCCGATTAATGAATCATTATAATGATGACAAGGACTCTACCTCTTGCTGAAACTGGGACCGCCCTTGAGCAGCATCTGGCCTTAGAACTTTTATAGCAACATGAGTATGATCCAAGGTGCACTTGTAGACAGGACCATAACCTCCTTCCCCAATCTTGAGCTTCTCAGAGAAGTAGTCAGTGGCGAGTTCAATTTCTTCGATGCTGTATTTTCTGTATCTAACATCATTCTGATTCAGAGCTTCTAGTGCCTTCTTCTTCTCCTCAGATTCTTTGAGGGCCTTCATTTCCGCATTTATCCGCTTTTGTGATTCTAGCTCTGCAATCTTCTGAGCTGCTTCAGCAGCTTCAAGGGCTGCTTTACATTTAGCTTTCTCCTTTTCTGCTACTGCCATTGCAGCTTCCTCAGACAGACGTGCTTCTTCCAACCTTTGATTCTCTTCCATTTTTATTTTCTGGAGGTCATTTGCCTGAGATTAAAAATGTAAATACTTCTTGTAAGTAAAAATGGAATAGTTTTACCAGCTTTTCATCTTTTACTTCTCAAAACTTCTGTCTTCCAAAAATTTTTGGGTCTTCCACAGATGGTCTCTTTGGCTTGGGAAGGGTCAGGTTGAATACATTTTGTCCTCAAACTTTGCTTCAGCAAGATCCATTTCAGGGTTGTAACAATTGTGCTTATTGTTGTCATCATTGAAATTTTAATATCAATCAGAATTCATGGAGATTAAACAAGGCAAGGAGTAAGGGTACATGGTCATCACCTTCTCTTTGGCAGTGAGTGCTTCTTTGCAGGCTTTATTGTACATCTCCATTGTTTGCTTGAGCTCCTGCCTGAGTCTCCTCACTTCAGACTCCACATCCTCCTGTCAGTTCCAGAATCATAGTTTTCTTGTCATGATGACATTGTACTAAGTTAAGCTAGGTGCCTAGGTATTCATAAATATGAGATTAAAGATGATTAGTTATTACCATGTTTAAGGATGATGCAGAGAACCCACTGCAATTCGAGGCAGAGTACTCGGTTAAAGAATTTAAATCAATCGACCTTCTATCCGAGCCAAAGCTCATGCGATCAACATCAGATCCAGTAGAAAGTCGTGGTGCATTTCCATAGTCCACCACATCTAATGAACCCCGATCATATGAAGGACGATCAATGCTGATTCGCTCAGTGCTTGGTCTACCAGAGCTGACAAACGATATATCGCTTTCAGGCACAGATAACTCTCCATATGACCTGCCGTTCGCTGCTCTGCCTCTCGTAAATGGTGACCTGTTTAATAATTTAATCAGATGCCAGAACTGACATGTGGTAACTCCATAACCTGGTAATGGAAACCTTCACCCTTCCCCCCCCCCCCCCCCCCCCCAAATAGCAAATTTAAACTTGCCTGATTGTATCTGTATCCTCAGTTAACCGACCAGGTGTAAAGGGAGACCTATCCCCTGATCAATATAGACCATATCATCTATTAGATTCTGGTTAGACATAAAAAGGAGATGAGTAATGCACTTGCTTTAATAATTAAGGAAACGCATAAGAGCATATACCTCTAGAGCAGGCACCAGGACCAGAATACATGGGAGGGACATCAGTGGCATTGAAAATGTTGTGAAAGCTTTGGCTTTGTGATGGGCTGCAAGCAGCAGGTCTTGGAACAGGACGGGTGGCAGATCTGACAGACATCATCTTTCCCTTTGCGATCACATACACAGTACACCATTCTGGTGCACCTTTGGTTACATTAGTTGCTACATCTGGGCCCTTGAATTTTCTGCTGCAGTGTCATGCAAGACAACTTTCATATGGTAGTCCAAAGCAAATGCAAACAACTGTAGTTGCAAAATGGGAAATAAAAGACTTATTGATATGATAATCTACCTGATCAATCCACTCCTTGTCGAGGCACCTACTACGAGGACTTCAATAACATTCAGGTGGCAATAGTCGATCAATGCTTTTGATATGTCCATATCTTCCAATACAATCTCATTACATTTTATCTGGGAAAAATTTGATGGCCACACGTTGGATTATTACCGAAGGCAATTACCATATAAAACTCGAGAGTAAATGGAAACTCACATCTTTTCGAGTGCAGAAACAACGGAAAGGAAGGAAAACCTCCCTAGCTTGAGGATCAGTCGATTGCCTAACAGTTCGGGAACTATCTTCAACAGGATCTGTCGCATTCGCATTAGTATAACGGCAGACATGTGAGCAACAAAATGTAGAAAGCAATCGGCTCTTTTCTGGACAAGTGTCACCATATTCTAGCAACAAATTCAGCAACCAACATCATGACAATTATGAGAACATTCAAATTATCAATATCTCACCTCAACTTTTACGCACCCAAAAAAAAAAACAGAACAAAAAAAAAACAAAAACAGAAGACGCATTGTTAACATTATTTACCATCTTCAGTCAGTTCAGTGCAAATCAATAGATCTCCAACCATCGTCTACCTTCATCCTCCCTCAGAGAATAAATAGTCCCTCTTTTAGCAATATCATATGTACTGTGTACAGTTAGTCTATTACCATATTACACATCTTAAAGCTCCCACCATTACCAGGTTATAGAAGGGTCAATTGGTGTAACATGCGAGCAATATTTACCTCGGCTTACAAGGAGGCTGCTTGATTAAAGCCATAAATCCATCCATTACCTCTTAACGTATAAGAAACAGCATCAGTTTCAAGTTAGATTTAGCCCCATTATTCCCAAAACCTCACAGCTTTGCTTACGATGCATGTAAACATACTATTCGTTGCTCAAGCAATTATTTTCTCCACTGTCCATAGGCAAAAATGATTAGATTACCACCTTAACCCAAAAAAAGGAAGGAAATGATGGAAAGAAAACAAAATACACATGCATCAACACCACTTTGTCTAACCCAATCCATTGTTCAACATAATTGAAGTTCTTTTAGGCAAATCATCAAACAGTTGGTAGGCAAAGGTGGACAGAAAAATCGACACGGATAGAGACATTACTTCCCGGGACAGGAATGGAGGCTGGTTTCTGTTTAACATGGAGCAGAGTGACTGATTGACCCCTACTCAGGATATGATCAACAGCCCATTTCAAAGCATATTGAGACCCTTTATCCTTGTCAATTGCAACAGCAACTGACTCATCTTTCTTCTCCCCATTTTGCTGCTGCCCATTAAACATTCTCTCTCTCTAACACCCAGACCCCAAAACTTCCCTTGTTCTTCCTGGGTCTTCTACTTTTCAATCCCCTTTAATTTGCAAATGAGATTGGTGTCAAGAAGAGAGAGAACCAGGAGAGAGATGAAGAAAGAGAGAGAGAGAGAGAGAGAGAGAGAGAGATTAGATTGAAGAAGAGAGAAATTCAACTGAAACCCAGTTTAGGGTTTCGATGATTCTCTCTTTCTCTCTCCCTCTCCCTCTCAATCCTCTCCCCCTCTGTGTTCTTCTCCCTCTTTCTGCCCTCTTCTGTATTGGGGGTTCAGATTCTTCCGTTTGAATGAATGCCTTCAAGGGGGGATTCTGGTCATGTACAAGATGTAGATGTTGTCGATCAATGGCGGCCATTTCTCTCTCTGTTTCTCTCTCCTCCGGGACAGAGACGCAATTGGCTAAATTGAGCGGGTGTTTCAAATCAATTCTTAGCCAACAACCACCCAAATGGATTACAAGGATCAAAATCCTTGCTTTGAGGAGCTGTTTTTAACTACCAATTTCGAAAAACCTGTTTAGAAACAACTTTGACTCTCTTTCTTTTTTGCCGTATAGATTATATGACAGTCTGAGGTACACGTATAAGCTCGGATTAATGGCGACCTGTTATTTCATAATTTTCTTTTAAAAAGTACCTTTATTCTTTAAAACTGTTTGAATTTACAAACTAGACCTGATTAAATTGAGGATCAGGTTAGGTGGAGGATCGAGTCATGAGAGTCGAAAGATATGATTTTTTCGACGCTGACCCTACTTAACCCTCATGAGGGTCGCAATATCCTTGACTCTGACCCTAACTCTGCAGGTACCCTCATGTCATCGGGTCAGACCCGTCCCTCAAATATTCTCGATACAGAAAATGAGATTTTTCACTATGTTTCATTTTTATCATAAAGTTCGACATTAAATATCCTGCAAAACAAAAGGTCAAACGATAATATAATGGTCCAATGAAATGTATCGCAATTATAAATATTCTAATATGTAACTCAGTGATTAAAACGATTAGTTCATTAAGAAAACTACTCCAAACACCAAAGAGATAGCGTCAGAAGGTCACAAGCTAGTGAGATTTAACGGAAAGCGGTTGAGAAAAGACAAGAAAATAGAAAACGAAAAAGGTTTTGAACAAATGAAATCCAAGGTACCTTGTTTTGATTATAAATTTTGATCTTAAATTTTAAATTTTTTAAAAAAGTAAAGGTCAGCGGGTCGGATCAGATGGTCAAAACCTCTACCCAAGGCCGACCCTTATAGTAGTCGGATACCCTCAATTTGAGGATCGGAGCTGGTCGGAGACCAAAAAAGCTGACCCTAACCCTCATTTTTGAGGGTCGAGGCGGGGCGGATCGGGCGAGGGCCGACCCGTTGATCAGGTCTACTATAGACTCAAGTTTAAAATGTAAGTGATGGAGAGATTAGGTTGGATCATACAAGTTGATGTGACTAAACAATGAGCTCTTGCAGTGAATAAGGAGGCCTGACAACTACAAGCGATTAGTTAGATTTAGATCTGAATCCAATAACTTCGTAATTGGTGAAATTTCAATCTTAATTATCTTCATTGTGAGTTTATGTAGCATAGCTTTATTAAAATTTGGCACTAAATTTATCTCCAAAAAAAAGGAAACTTTGCATGAAATTAAACTCGGCTGGATTTAGTTCCGATATGGTCAGGTAAGCTTTCCAATGAAATCAAGTTAACCCTATTTGGGTCTTAGGTTCGGGTTAAATATGCTCATTCAATTTGGGTCTTCGGTTGGCGTCAAATATGCTCATTCAATTTGGTACTAGAGTACTTATTGGTTTTCAAGGTCTAATTATGCCATGATTTGACTGTCTAGAAAAATATAACTCAATTAAAGTTGGGATTTGGGTCGGTTTGAGTCAGGTTCACTCATAAGGCCCTGTGCCAAATCCGCTCTGTATCCACAGTCAACAGACGATCGAGCAGGCTGGTCTCCCCTTTTTTTTTGTGATATGGGATGAGTTTTAGGTCAAACAAATTCTAATAATGTTATGGTAGAACTAAAATCGCTAATACATTCAACTCATAGTGCAAACCATCTCACCTCATCTATTAAAACAGGTTTGGTGGTTCCAAAAGTTTTGACCCATCAACTAGCCATTCAATGGAGCGAGTTGCCCCAACCTGACTCGTGTTCCAGCTATGAGCTAAATTGACAATCTTGTCACTTACATGACTCACTTGAGTTAAACCTCAACGATCACTCGCCACTAACTCACCTCAATATGGTCTTAAGGTTCTTTATTAACAAAATTATAAGAAAAACCAAAGAAAGAAAGAAAACTTAGTCTTAAGCTTGACATTATTCTTGTGAAGAATTATATAGGTGACTAATATATATATATATATATATATATATATGTGTGTGTGTGTGTGTGTGTGTGTGTGTGTGTGTGTGTGGTGTGTGTGTGTGTGTGTGTGTGTGTGTGTGTGTGTGTGTGTGTGTGTGTGTGTGTGTGTTGGGGGGAGGACAAAACTTACCTTTGGGTATGGTTTCAACTATTTTCCCTCTTCCTTTGGTCCTCCCAACTCTCTATCGATGGTCTAGTATTTGGCCAAATTAAAAGGGGCCACATGATACCAACCTTATAGTGTGTTTGGTAGGATTAAAAATCATTTTTCTGAAACCTATTTTTTATGTAAAGTGATTTTTTATGTAAAATTATTTTCAATTCATATTTTCAGTTGCTTGGTAAAACGGGAAATGGAGTTTCTGAAAAATGAGTTTGATTAACGAAAAATGAACAAAAAAAGCTAAAAAGAGGCACAATAGTAAAAAAACAAAAATAAGTAAGATATTTAGAAAAATGGGAATCTATATTTTGTTTTTTCAGAAATTATATTACAATAATGGTGTAATATAAATCAAAGTTGTGACAATATATACATTTGTCAATTTTTTTGATTTTACCTACTACAAACAATTTGATGCTAGTAACGCTTATCGATTTCCCACCTTCGAGTAGCAATCCAAACAAAGAAGAGAAAAAATCTAGTGAGCTTATCTATTTTCTTAACCCTGATGACAAATTGCATAGCGTTTTAGATTTTGATGAAATCATGGTTGTTAGATTCACCGAGATTGGTATCGATATCGGGATGATACAGTTTCACTAATCTTTAATATGTTACCTTAATCTTCGAACTATATCACTGCCTTAATCTTCGAACCATATGTCGAGGAAATAGACACAGAAGAGAGAAAGAATGTGAAACCGTGTGAGCGCCAAAGAAACGTTAAATCAACTTACGTTTCATTCAAAGTGAAAATATTTTTCTTCGTTCTAGGAAAAATGATTTTTTCCTGAAAATAAATTTACCCTCCTTGTTTTACCAAACACTATAAAATGAAAAAATTATTTTTCGGATAAATGATTTTCACCCCTACCAAGCACACCCTCCCAACACTAGAGAAGCTTTGAGTGAATGATTTTACCCCCTGCCAAATACACCCTAAGGCCCTGTTCTATTTCGCATTGTTTAGAATTTAGCTAAGAGCTTACATCTCCTTACTGCTCCTTACATCTCCTTACAGCTTCTTACATTCTTAACATAATCCTTACATCTTCTTACATCTTCTTAACATCTCCTTACATCTCCTGCCATCTCCTTACATCTTTATACATCTTCTTACATCTCATGGATTTTCTATAACATTCATTTATTTTAGTTACAGAAATATTATATTTTTTTAATGATACTACCAATATACAAAATTTATAAATATCTTATGAACACCACATTTACCTAAATATAAAAATATAATATAACGACATAAATAATATTTGAGTTTCGACATGAAATATATATTGTTATAGATGACCATATATTTATGTATATTTAAAATTATTTACTTAAAATAGGAATTTATTTGAAGAGTTGC
Organism: Carnegiea gigantea; assembly: GCA_029747015.1. Taxonomy (NCBI): domain Eukaryota; kingdom Viridiplantae; phylum Streptophyta; class Magnoliopsida; order Caryophyllales; family Cactaceae; genus Carnegiea; species Carnegiea gigantea. Next base: position 1,483,484 of record JAKOGI010000010.1, on the reverse strand, counting down.
ATTCAATTTTGTCAAAAAAGTTTATTTTTTTTGTTATACTTTGCTTATTCGATCAAACTAATGTTCATATAAAAATTCTTAGACGAAATTTTATTCACCAAATTTATGGGGATTAATATATTTTATTATTGTGTAATTTACTTAATTATTTATTTATTTTTAATAAGTATATTATTTTAATATTATTATTTTTCATCCAAAATGTTCATTGTAAAACAAATTATACTATACAATTCTTCAACAATTCAACAACTTCTTATATCCATCCTTACATCTCCTTACAGCTCCTTACAGCTTCGTACAGCTTGTTACATCTCTTTACATCTATCTATCTATCTAAAATGCGAAATAGAACAGGAAGTGTCTTATTGGCTTCTTGAATGGACTATCCACTTTGATCTACGCGTTAAAAGTCTCATGTGCCATTGATTTAACGGTCTTGTGGATTGACGACTTAATAATCCTTTTATTGTCCCTGCTCGCTTTGCCTTGTTAGGCAGTTATGATAATACTCTCCCTTTGAAGGTTTTTTGAATGCTACTAAGTTGAGAAAGAGAAATGTGTTTGAAACCTCATCTCTACCCTGTTACATAGCTTCAAAGAGTCTACCTACTGACACTATGCTGGACCAATTTCACCCGATGTTTGGATAAGAGAACCAGCATCTTCCAATGTACTTGAATAATTTAAATTATGTAGTTGGTCTAATTCAAATAGTAAATCTAAATTTTTTTGTTTGCTATGGCACGTATTTTACTTTTTAATGCCTAGACCAAGCCATCTCAATTCTTATGTTCGCTTGTAGGATGTTTGCTCAAATGATTAGATCGAACAATAATGTATATATATTTAAAGGTAAATGACACTAGTTGATGTGCTATTTCCCTATATTTTATTGTATAGATAGCCTGAAATAGGCTAATTAATAGGATAATTAATAAAGTCCAAGTTTTATTTCATCTTTAAAAAGTCCAAGTTTTATTTTACGATGTTACAACACACACATGCACTCATGAACGCGCCTGCACACACAACATGGTTCAAAAATTAGGATGTTCAAGTTACACGTGATAAATACAAGCCAAACTTTTAAGGTAGACATCAGCAAAACAAGTAGAAAACATAAGGTCAATTGTATACGATTCAATAAACGTATAATCACAGATGTTGAGGCACACCTAGCTAGGTGAAATAGGCTCATATGATTCTATATTGACAAAAATTATTTAGTAGTTTTGGACAAGATCGAGCCAAGTACTATAATAATATGTTATTAGGGCCAGATTTTAGAGTTAGTACTTTCAAATATATGTTAAGAGATTTTAAGTTAAATTTAAGATCGTTTAAAATACATTTAATTACCAAATCGAAAGAAATTGTATAGTATGATCACTTTGATCACAAAACGACACAGTTGGATCATTTGCAGAGTTTGAAGAAGTTGTTTCTAACTGTGTCAATGTATTTACAATTGCATAACATCTGTACTTCAAGAAGAGACATGCCCCAAGTTTTTGCTGTTAATATGTAGTGGATTCTAAGTTATATACATGCATTAAAATATGTCCTTTGTCACACTTGTATTACATGATTTTGCAATAATTGACTTCTTATTTGACAATTAACTCATATTTCCTTATTATTATCGATTAGGTTTGCATGTACGTACCACAGTCTAATTTTCATGTCATCATATGTGACACATATGAGAAATTATACCTTTTTTTTGCGTTTATGTATCTTTTAAATGATTACACGTTCTTTTTTTCTTTTTTTTTAAAGATAAACACAATGAGGGGTTAGGACAATGGTGACAAATACAATGTTTATGTACGGTTATCAAGATAGTAAAGCATTTTAAAGCACATTCATTTTTTATCAGTGTATGAATCCGAATGTTTCTTTAATTTGTGCATAAGTCGTAGTCTACTCACGAGCTATATTTTCTACACCTAGTCATTATGGGCACTAGCGGAGCTGGGATTTTAAGCAAGGGGGGCGAGATTTGGAAAATTAAAGGGCACTTCCCAAAAAAAAAAAAAACAGAAAAGGCGAAACGAAGAGTATAACCCAAAGCAAGGGGCAACCACCATCCTGCTATGCACTCCTATGACATGTACTTATGAACTAATTAATATATATCTATTTTTCTTATCCAAAAAAATATCCCACATTTAATTTTTTTCCCCCCAAAAAATTGGGGGGTCAATTGACCCCCTTGCCCCAACATAACTCCGCCTATGATTATGGGTGTAATATTAATCTAAAATATCCACCAAAAAAAAAAAAAAGGTTCACCTAACAGAATGTGGGTGAATACTCCCTTTCTCCCTTTCCCAAAAAAAGCCTCTTTTTTTTCTTTCTTGAAGTAGCCTTGTCAATTTTTCATTTGAAAATATTTGTCCGTTTAATTACGTTACAAATATTGTTTGACATTCGTTGCTTACATGTCTCATATGCATTTTGTTTTTAAGTAGTATTATGAGATTTGCAAGCTAAGATTAGCGTGAAATACGTAAAAGACAGGCAAGACATATAGAAAAGAAGAATAATATATCGATGCAAAATCCAAATTCTTACAAGCTAAACTAAACTAGGTTAAGGCATACAGAAAGAAGAATTGCAACAAGTAACGACGTTGGAAATGTATCAATTAAGCTGTTAAAACTCTTATTAAACTCGGCAAAAAAAACATAAATCTTGATTAGTCAAAGCTGTTCATAAATAGTCTTAATATGTACCTGTAATTTACTGTCTAATTGAAAGGCTGCCCGAATATCTCTCCTGCCGCACAGTAGAGGAATTTCATGCGAGAGAGAGAAACAAAAAAGAAGAAGAAAACTAAAAACCATTGCGATCATTACATTACATTGCATTATATTCTCTCCTATTCTTAGCCTCTTTTCTTTCTTTCTCTCTCTCTCTTCTATCCCCTGCCCCCTTGACCTCTTTGTTGTTACGTTGCACATACGATCTGTTTGCAAAGAGCGTCCACCTTCAAAGCTTGTGTAAAGGGCGGGGGATAGGGGTCTCTGCCCTTTACATTGCACCCCTAGCTACACAGCTAGCTAGCCAAACATGGGCGCTAGGCCCTTAAAGAAGGGCGGGTCTCTTGTCTTTGCTGCTGCAATTATCCTGTTGCACACATTCACCTGCTCTGACAGTGCTGCCGCACCCTCATCTTCTGATGCGAGCGCGCTTTTAAAGTTCAAGGAATCATTAAGGGATGAAACAGGCGCGTTATCCAGCTGGACTTCCGCTCAGCCGCCATGCTTCGGGGGAAAGAACCATTGGGAGGGCATTATATGCTCAAGAGGAGGAAATGTTTGGGGATTAAGACTTGAAAATATGAAACTCTCAGGAACAATCGACGTTGAGGCTTTAGCAACATTACATCGATTGCGATCAATTAGTGTTACGAATAATAACTTCAGAGGACCGATCCCTGATTTTGGCAAGTTAAAATCATTGAAGGGAATTTATCTGTCTAAGAATGACTTTGATGGGCCCATTGATTCTGTTAAGTGGGATGGCCTGAGGAGGCTAAGAAAATTGCACTTAGGGGATAACAAGTTTAGTGGTCATATCCCAAAGTCATTGACAACATTGAACAAGCTTATAGATTTAGAACTACAAGGAAATCAATTTCAAGGCCCTATGCCTGATTTTTCAGGGTTGAAGTCCTTGAAAACTTTCAACATCTCCAACAATCAATTGCAAGGACCTATCCCTCCAACCATTGCCAGTAAATTTGATCCTACTGCTTTTTCTGGTATGTACATCATAATTACTTCATAGCTAGACTCATTTACCCTTTGTTTTTTTTCATAAGATTTTAACCATGGTTGAGGCAAATATAATAATGCAAACATATATACAACTTATAAAACCGGCCTATCATACTTGATTCAAGATGGTTACTAGTGTTGCTTCATGATTAATTATAAACTAGTGGTTGATTGTTGGGTGGGTATATAAAATAGACAGTATGAATATCGGTTGGATTGTGGGTAGATTTCTTGCCCATCTGATAAATGGTCAAAACCATATAACATCATCCCCATACTCTATGGTACTAGTGTTGTTCGTATTGTTAATTCAAGACTGTATGTAGTATTAACACAATTTTTGTGCTAAAATAAAATAACTCATTTATCCATTGATCATTTGATCTTTCAAAAAGTTTGTCCTGTTTTTAATAAGTTTATTTATCTATATCCTGATAAATCCAAGAAGACCGTGTAATACAAAAGACCGTAACTTACGGTACGAGTCTTTTTTTACCAAAATTTACCATAAATAATACGATCACCAAAATTGATATATGGGTTACAATTTTTTTCTTCCATCCAATTACTTGACCATGTATAGACCACATCGCTCAATCTTTTCCCCCAAAAGTTTATCCTAAGTTTTCATGATGAATTGATTTTCATTAGACATTGGCCTAATTGAATGTTGTTGTATTAAACAGGCAACCAGGGCCTATGTGGAGCACCACTGAACCCATGTCCACCAGGAACACCAGAATTTCCCCCACCAAGTGAAGACCAAAAACCATCGGCAAGTACTGACCAAAACTCCTCACCTCCAAATGACCAAAACTCTTCACCTCCAAGTGACCAAAACTCATCACCACCGCCACCACGACCACCATCATCACCGCCACCGCCGACACCACCATCATCTTCTTCAGGGGGTGCACCACCGTCTACTCCTTCAAAACCCAATTCAGACAAGCCAGCAATCCCAGTTATAGCCTTAATTATTGGAGTAGTGATTGCAATGGTGTTGGCAATTCTCATAATCCTACTCCTCCTTCGCAATCGAAATGAGAAGCCCAAGGATCAAAATGCGAGGAGCATCAACCATTCCTCGAGCCTTCAAAGGAAAGGGGGCGCAACAAAGTACAAGGCTGCAGATACCCCGGATGATGGGGGCTCATCAGTTAGGAGCACTACAAGTACTCACAGCCGAAACGCGAATAAGGGGGAGAATGGGAAGCTAACCTTCTTGAAGGATGATAGGGAGAGGTTTGATCTACCTGATTTGTTGAAGGCTGCAGCTGAGATCTTGGGAAGTGGGTGTTTTGGTTCTACTTATAAGGCTACTTTGAACAATGGGAATGCTGTGGTTGTCAAGAGGTTTAAGCAAATGAACAACGTGGGAAGAGAGGAGTTCCAAGAGCATATGAGGAGGTTAGGGAGGGTGTCACACCCTAACTTGCTCCCTCTTGTGGCTTACTATTATAGAAAGGAAGAAAAACTCTTCATTACTGATCCCATGCAAAAGGGTAGCCTTGCCATGCTCCTCCACGGTATGCCATTTTCTTCTATGTTCCCTTTGTTTTGTCTGAACAAAATATGATTAACTGTATGAGATTGTAAGTAAAGCTAAAAAAGCCTAACCTGACACAATAATACGACCCGAACCGACCCAAAGTCGACATGATTTGCCCGTTTAGCCTGAAATCGTGTTATTTCCAAGACTAACATGAAATTCACCTGTTCAATTTTGACTTTCTCCCAGGTCAAACTCGAGGCAAGCCAACCTTGGATTGGCCAACGCGACTGAAGGTGATCAAAGGAGTAGCCAGGGGTCTTGCAGAGCTATACAAGGAGCTACCTTGCTTAGTGGCACCTCATGGGCACCTCAAGTCATCAAATGTTCTCCTCAATGGAGCCTATGAGCCCATCTTGAGTGACTATGGTTTAATTCCACTTATCAATCAGGAAAGTGCTCATGAGCATATGGTCGCTTATAAGGCTCCTGAGTACTTTAACAATGGTCGTGTCACAAAGAAGACTGATGTTTGGGCCCTTGGGATCTTAATTATGGAGACATTGACAGGCAAAATCCCTGCCTCTTATTTCCAAGAAGGGAATCAAGAGGTGGATATGACTAGTTGGGTGACAACTGTAGTTGAACAAGGATTTGATAAATCCATGGGCCAAACTAATAACAGTGAGGGGGAGATGCAAAAACTGTTGAACATAGGCATGCATTGTTGTGAGAGTGATGTGGAAAAGAGGTTGGATATCAAGGAGGCCTGTGAACGAATTGAGGAGATAAAGGAGAGAGAAAACGACGACGATTTCTACTCTGTCACCGAAGGAGATTTACGCTCCTCCAGAGGATTATCGGAAGACTTTACTGTCAATATCAATTAATTCTAGAATTCTAAAGACTTGGCTTCTTGCATGGCTCGTTTGTACAGAAAACTGTCTTAATGCCTTGCGCCCTTCTGAAATTTAAAGGTGTTGTCGACCCGTGACAGCATTAAGAGATACAAGTTTTGTGTTCAGTGTGATCGATTCTAGGCTGGATGCATGCATATTGCAATTTTTTAAATTTTGCTAGAATCGATCAGGTCCATATACAACTAGACATTAATTGGTAATATTTACTTCAGCGAATTTATGCCATCAAATACATTTATCAATTTGGTGGGTTCCTTCTTATGTTAATTTTGTTTTTTTTATCATGTTAAAACTTTAAAACAGTTGACCTGCGTCAGATGTAGATTTTTGAACGTAGTTATCAACACAATGCTTTCCATTTTGATATTTCTTGACTTTATTCTCATGCTAAGTGTTATTGAAATAGACAAAATTTTCCTTAATAAGAAATTATTAAATTGTTATTTCTTGTTGTTTTGGTGGATGTAGATTGCTAAAAGACAGTTGACTTTTAATCTATATCTAATTCAAAGTTGAATTTTGTTTATTTTAATGCAATTTGTGTCTGCTACTTTTTAATTTATCAAAGAAAAATTGCAATTATTATTTGAATTGTAAAAAAAAAGAAATTGTTTAAAAGGTGACATTTTTTAAAATTTTGTGGTGACTAATAATATGTTTTGAAGTGATTTTTTGATTAAATGGTGACTAGTAATTCATGTACTAGTGACGTTTATTATAGTCATTTTTAAGTGAACTATTAGTCACCCATTACTATTAAAATTCACCATGAATACTTCTGTCTCATCATATATTTTTATATTTAATATGATATCACACAAAATTTACTACTGAAAACAAGTATCGAATGAGGGCAGGTATGTGGCATGAGGTTAGAGTCATAGCTCAATCTTCGGATCTAAATAAGGGGTGAAATTGGTTTCTATTAACCATTATCTACTAACCCTTTAACCCTTTATTATCCTTATCCATACATCGGTGTGTTCGATAAAATTAACTGTTTTAGTAATAGTTAGCCGTTTTACTGGCTATTATCGATTTTATTAGCGATTAGTTGTAACTCACTAGTGGTTAGTGGTTAGCAATTCAACTAACTATTTAAAATAAATGCGTTTGATAAATATATCTGTTAAAGTAGCAGATTTATGTAAAATAAATACATTTGCAAGCCATTTTAGGGAAGCTAAGATACATAGTGAGAATATTATTAGTACAACTAATTTCTATATCAAACTCTTAAAAAGAGTATATACTGTCATAAGATATATAAACATATACTGATATACATATTAAAATTTACGTGCATAATACATATATTTGGGATGGGAAAAAAAAAATCACATAATATGTGGGAACACTCTAAGAGTACCATAGAGACTGTCATCACAACCAAACCATTTAGGTTAAAGAATAAAATTAAAAACTCACTAGAAACTAAAAGCTCTCTCTTTAAAAAAAACAAAAATTAAAAAGAATAAAAAAGAGCTAATACTAGTAATACCCAATAAACCTGTCAGCGGAACTCGTTCTCAGTCTGCTACCTCCGCCCCAAAACCCACACTTTCTCTCTCCGCCGCCAGTCGCCGTCGAGCTTGCAACTCCGCCGTCGTCTTGCTTCACCATCGCCGCCACAGGTAAGATACCTCATCGTAGTCTTTTCTCTCTCTTTCTCCTCTTTGTATCTTCTTGCGCTATTCATAAATCTCTTCAAGGTTCTAGTTGCTGTTCTCAGCAGTTGTAATACCATATTATATCTGAATATGCATCCAAACTTAAGAAATTGCACCTTAGATTTCGGTTTGTGGGATACTCTTGTTGTTTTGGGTCAGTGAGCTGTTAATCATCTAAATTTAGTGGAAAAATATGGTGTGTAATTGAGATTTTCAGTGCGATTGAATTTCTTGATTCTTATTTTGTTTTGTTTTGTTATTGTATGTGAATGGTGAATTATTGATTGACAATTTTATAAATCCGTGACATTAGTTAGCAATTATATTATGTTTTACTTGTTAGAGATGGAGTTGTGGTTAAAATCTCTGATGTTGATCAACGAGCCTTGCATATGAGGTGATACTTGCACAATTCATTAGGCTAAAAATATGCAAATTCCTTGAGTATCCGAGCCCAACATGATGCACTTCTAAGCCCTAAAGGAACAAGGACTAAGAAGGGATCGTAAAGTGAGTGTGGTTCGAATGTAGCTAATAATGAAAGAGAAGATAAAACTAAGGATCTTGGATAAGATGTCACCACCAAGATTCGTAGAGCTCAACTTCAAAATCAAGTGAGATAAGATATCACCACTTAAATGATCAAGAAGAACTCTTGAACACCACTCTAGAGAGCTAATCTAGAGATAAGCAAGAGAGAAAGTTACAAGAAGGGAGATAGCACTCAACCTTGTGATTAAACTCACTCAATTTCATTCATTCATTGATATCCAAAGTACACGTCCAAGGGCCTTTTATAGGCAAAGAAGACTCTAAAAATGCTGCTAACTCATGAGTTACAAAGCATTAAACACTAGGAAAGCAAAAGACAAGGAATTTAAACAAGGCTATTAAGACAATGACTCTTCTAGAATCTAAGCCATTACAACTCCATCCTTTCAATGTGTAACCTCCCAAATATTCCAAAAATATGCTGGGATCTCTGGAATTTAAGCCAAGGAGCTTTGGGAGCCGTTGGAGAAGCATAAACACACACTTAAGGCTTTCAATCCACGCATTAAATGCAGCCGTTACAATCTGCAGCAAGGTCAACTTCTCTGAGCCATAACTCCGTGGATACTGCTCCAAATTGAACAAATGAGATATCCCTGGAAAGCTTAAGAAGTCTAGTTTCCAATGGTTCAAGTTTCATTGGATTTGGACCTGCCAATCGAAAGATATGGGCCGAACAATCCAAGCTGCCAGAACTATAACTGAAAACTGGCAGTTTTGATGGCTGGGCTTTGAAGGCTGAATTGAGTGGGTAAATGAAGTCCAAATGACTAGATTCTTGGCTTATTGGAAAGCTTATTTCTGGAACTAAAAGACCCAAGTAAAAAGCAAAGCCCAAAGTAACGTTAAGTCAGGCAACCAAGGTCAGAAACGCGGGACTAGCACATGGTAAAACCGGAAAAGAAACCTCCGGGGCTTCAAATTGACTACTCATGATCTTAAGAACCTTTTGAACATCCTTAGGCTTGGGTTGACCATCATCATGATCCACCAGAGGTGCATCATCCTCCCCTTGTTGGAGAGAATTTGTCCTCAAATTCTGAAGCTCGTCATCATCATAGTAGGGTTTAAGATCCGCGACATTGAAAGTGCACGAAACCCCATACTCTCCGGGTAGATCAATCCTGTAAGCATTGTCATTGATCTTCTCAAGAACTGTAAATGGTCCATCAGCCCTAGGCATGAGCTTGGATTTCCTTTTAGAAGGAAACCTCTCCTTTCGAAGATGAACCCAAACTAGATCTCCAGGCTGGAATATAGCCTTCTTACGGTTCTTGTTTGCTTGAGCTTGGTACCTCTCATTTGCCTGCTCAATTTGCTCTTGGACCTTCTTATGAAGATCTTGGATTTCTTTCTCCTTTTTGTTGGCTTCAACATTCATTTTCTCTATGTGAATGGGCAAGAGATCAAGGGGACCAAGAGGATTTTGTCCGTACACAATCTTGAAGGTGACTTATTAGTGGTTCGACTTGGTGCTCTATTGTAGGCAAATTCCGCATGAGCAAGTAGTAGATCCCAAGTCTTCAAATTTTTCTTCACAAGGACTCTAAGCAAAGTCCCCAATGTGCGATTCACCACTTCAGTTTAACCAACCGTTTGAGGGTGGCAAGTAGTACTAAAATTCAGTTTAGTTCCCAACTTCCTCCAAAGAGAAATCCAAAAGTGGCTAAGGAATTTTGAATCCCTATCCGAAACAATAGAGAGAGGAATTCCATGCAATCTTACCACTTCTTTGAAATATAGGCTGGTAATATGGGAGGCATCATTGGTCTTGTGACAAGCTATAAAATGGGCCATTTTTGAGAACCGATTCACGACCACCAAAATAGAATCTTTGTTGCGTTGAGTTCGCGGTAGTCCAAGCACGAAATCCATGCTAATGTCCAACCATGGTCCTTGTGGAGTAGGCAACGGGGTATAAAGACCTTGGGGGCAACACATGGCTTTTGGCCATTTGACAAGTTGAACACCTTTTGATAAGATCTTGAATGTCTTTGAGCATATGGGGCCAAAAATAGTGCTCTTTGACCATGATGTATGTCTTGTCTTCTCCAAAATGACCAGCAAGTGCTCCTCCATGAACTTCTCTAAGTATGAGTTCACGGGTGCCATACCTTAGCACACAAAGGTGGTTTCCTTTGAATAAGTATCCTTCATGAATGGAATAGTCTCTTTGAGGGTGTGACTGGTAAGACTCATACAATTCATTGAAATCTTCATCATTTTTTTACAAAGACTTGAGATGTTCAAATCCAAGCACACATTTTTCAAGTTGGAATAAGAGTAGGTACCTCCTAGAAAGAGCATCTGCACCTTGATTGAGCTTTCCGGATTTGTGCTTAATCACAAAATGGAAGGATTGCAAATACTCCACCCATTTAGCATGCCTTGAGTTCAACTTATGTTGGTCTTGAATGTATTTTAAGGCCTCATGATCGGAGTGCAATATGAACTCATTGGCCATCAAATAGTGAGTCCAATGTTCAAGGGCACGAATGATAGCAAAGAACTCCTTATCATAGGTAGAATACCTTCTCCTTGAGTCACTTAGCTTCTCACTAACGTAGGCGATGGGCTTTCCTTCTTGAGATAGGACGGCACCAATGCCAACTCCGGAGGCATCACACTTTATCAAAACTTGGAAGAGTGAGAACCGGCGCTTGAGTGAGCTTCTCCTTGAGTTCTTCAAAGGACTTTTGGGCTTGACTAGTCCACACAAACTTGGTTCCTTTAAGGACTTCGGTCATCGGGGCTGCAATTGAGCTAAAGTTACGGATGAACCTCCTGTAGAAGGAAGCTAACCCGTGAAAACTCCAAACATCATGCATTGAAGAAGGTGTTGGCCAAGATTTGATAGTCTCCACCTTACTAGGATCCACTTGTATTCCTTTGGTCGAAACAATGTAGCCAAGGAACACCACTTCAAGAGCGAAGAGAGTACACTTCTTGAGATTCCCGTAAAGCTTCTCTTGTTCTAAGACCTCCATAACTTGTTTAAGATGCTCATAATGCTCCATCTCAGTCTTACTATAGACTAGGATGTCATCGAAGTAGACCACCATAAATTTGTTAAGGAAAGGCTTGAACACTTGGTTCATCAATCTCATAAAGGTACTTGGGGTGTTGGACAGGCCAAATGGCATGACCAACCATTCATAGAGGCCCTCCTTTGTTTTGAACGCTGTTTTCCATTCATCACCTTCTCGGATCCGGATTTGGTAGTAACCGCTTCTAAGGTCAATCTTCGAAAAGTACACGGATCCATGGAGCTCATCCAACATGTCTTCCAATCTTGGGATTGGATGCCGGTATTTAATAGTGATCTTGTTGATAGCCCGACTATCCACACACATCCGCATGGTTCCATCCTTCTTAGGAACAAGAAGGACGGGAACGGCACAAGGACTTAGACTTTCACGCACTAGTCCTTTGGCAATGAGCTCTTCAACCTGCCTTTGAATCTCTTGGGTATCCTTCGGGTTCATTCGATATGCGGGCTTATTGGGGAGTACGACTCCAGGGATGACGTCAATATGGTGTTGGATGGTTCTTTTAGGGGGTAAGCCGGGTGGAATTTCATCGGGAAAGACTTGTGAATAGGCTTGTAGTAGTTTGATGGCTAAGGGATGTGTAGGAGCTTCGGTTTGATCATGAGTGGGGGTGTAAAGGATCATTTCTTTGTGGGGTTTAAATTCATGGTGCTCGGCTAAGAGGGTAGGTTCAAGGAAAGAAAGGTAAACCTCTCCATCCTTATGTGTTTCTTTGGACTTTGGCTTGTTGACATTTTGTGGGGCTAAAGGAGCTAGGGTGATTTTCCGGCCATCTTTGTGGAAGGTGTAAGTATTTAGGAAACCATCATGTTTTACCTTCCGATCATAGAGCCAAGGCCTTCCCTAAAGAATGTGACAAGCATCCAAGGGAATAATGTCGCACCATAGTTCATCATGATAGCTTTTCCCAATGGAAAAGGAAATCAAGCATCTATGCGAAACTTGTAATCCTTTACCTTGGTTAAGCCATTGAATAGAGTAAGGTTGGGGGTGCGCTTCTGCCTTCATCTTGAGCTTCTCTACCAAGGTGGTTGAGGCCACATTGGTAAAACTTCCTCCATCTACAATAAGAGAGCAAACGCGGCCATTGATGGTACATCTTGTATGGAAGATGTTTTCTCTTTGCACCGCATAGTTTGCATCCTTGTGACCGCTTAAGGACCTCCTTAGTATCAACAATTCTCCTTCATCCGCTCTTTCAACACATTCCTCCATTCCTTCCATCTCGTTTTCAACCTCCTCTTCCCTACCTTCTTCTTCCTCCATGTTTTCATATTCCACTAAGGTAATAACCTTTCGGTTGGGACACTCCGGGGCTATATGTCCAAACCCATGGCATTTGTAGCACCTCCGCTTTTCAAATGGATTTTGAGGGGGTTTGGGATCATTTGATTTGTGGCTAGAGGAAATTGGATTGGTATTTTGTGGCTTAGGAGGTAGTGGGTTGCTCCCCTTGTTGAAAGGGAAACTACGGCTCAAAGGTCTTGGAGGTTCTCTTCGAAGCCTGGTTTTTCTTTGGGGCTCAACTTTGTGGGCAAGGGCACAAACTTCATCAAGGGTAGTATAATGTTGTAGCTCCACAACATTCCTTATAGATTCATTCAAGCCTCCCAAGTAACGGATAATGGTTTGGTGTTCACTCTCCTGTAAATCACAAACCATGACAAGTCTCTCAAATTCTCGGGCATACTCCTCCACACTTTTCGACTCTTGTCTAAGGTTATGGAGTTTGGTGTAATTATCGGAAAGGTAATGGGGTGGTAGAAATTTGGCTTTTAGCTTTTCTTTCATTTTCCTCCAACTTCTCACCTTTTCCTTCCCTTTTCTAACTCTTTTAGCCTCAACATTACTCCACCACATGGAAGCGTACTTACGTAGTTTTAAGGCCACAAGTTTGACCTTTTTATCATCTGGCACGTCCTTAAATTCGAACACTATTTCCACCGTGTTGAGCCACTCTAGGAACTCATCGGGATTGAGGTGTCCTTCAAACTCGGGAATTTCAACACGGAAATCCAAAGTTTGTTGTCTACCTCGTTCTCTTCTTCTTGGCTTCCTTTCTTCTTCCTCGTTGGAGTCATGGTAACTCTCCACTTCCTCTTCAGAAGGCTCGTGAGCACTACCCGTGGGGGTGCTTAAAACTTCTTTTCGGTTCATCCTCATTGTTCGGTCTAGTTGTTTCCTCAAATACTCAAGTTGGGCATCCTTTTCAGCGTTTAGCTTTAAAGCCTGCTCCAACTTCTCTTCTAATGACATGCTTGAAGACATAGTGGTGGTTTTTTTGTGAAAGTATGCTGGAAAGAGGGGGGGCACGGTCGTGCTGTATGGCACGGGATGACCGTGCGGATTTGCTGCCGAGCGAAAAAAAACTGTGAAAGCGAAAGTGGCACGATCGTGCTCAGGCGCACGGAGCAGCCGTGCTGAACTTCTGTCTGGGCAACACTGATTTTGTGGTGTTGTGAGCAGAGAACGTGTTTGGGATTAATTTGGGAAGCTTCGGCCAAGAGAGTAACCTGCTCTGATACCAAATGATGCACTTCTAAGCCCTAAAGGAATAAGGACTAAGAAGGGATCGTAAAGTGAGTGCGGTTCGAATGTAGCTAATAATGAAAGAGAAGATAAAACTAAGGATCTTGAATAAGATGTCACCACCAAGATTCGTAGAGCTCAACTTCAAGATCAAGTGAGATAAGATATCACCACTCAAATGATCAAGAAGAACTCTTGAACACCACTCTAGAGAGCTAATCTAGAGATAAGCAAGAGAGAAAGTTACAAGAAGGGAGATAGCACTCAACCTTGTGATTAAACTCACTCAATTTCATTCATTCATTGATATCCAAAGTACACGTCCAAGGGCCTTTTATAGGCAAAGAAGACTCTAAAAATGCTGCTAACTCATGAGTTACAAAGCATTAAATACTAGGAAAGCAAAAGACAAGGAATTTAAACAAGGCTATTAAGACAATGACTCTTCTAGAATCTAAGCCATTACAACTCCATCCTTTCAATGTCTAGCCTCCCAAATATTCCAAAAATATGCTGGGATCTTTGGAATTTAAGCCAAGGAGCCTTTGGGAGCCGTTGGAGAAGCATAAACACACACTTAAGGCTTTCAATCCACGCATTAAATGCAGCCGTTACAATCTGCAGCAAGGTCAACTTCTCTGAGCCATAACTCCGTTGGATACTGCTCCAAATTGAACAAATGAGATATCCCTGGAAAGCTTAAGAAGTCTAGTTTCCAATGGTTCAAGTTTCATTGGATTTGGACCTGCCAATCGAAAGATATGGGCCGAACAATCCAAGCTGCCAGAACTGTAACTGAAAACTGGCAGTTTTGATAGCTGGGCTTTGAAGGCTGAATTGAGTGGGTAAATGAAGTCCAAATGACTAGATTCTTGGCTTATTGGAAAGCTTATTTCTGGAACTAAAAGACCCAAGTAAAAAGCAAAGCCCAAAGTGACGTTAAGTCAGGCAACCAAGGTCAGAAACGCGGGACTAGCACATGGTAAAACCGGGAAAGAAACCTGCGGGGCTTCAAATTGACTACTCATGATCTTAAGAACCTTTTGAACGTCCTTAGGCTTGGGTTGACCATCATCATGATCCACCAGAGGTGCATCACAACACTTGTCGGATATTTGTAGCCATTTTCGGTAGCATAGTGCTCCTCTTTGCACCTATGCTAGACCTTTTTCCTAGGGTGAATAAGGATTATAATCACTTGCTATAGGGACTAGGGCCAGGTTGTGTAAGGAAGAGTTCACTATAGGAGAGGAGGGCCGTAATGATAATTAACTAGGCTGGCCTGTACGCGTGAGAACAGACTGGCAAATATTAAAGTTGTGTGAACAACTTTTTAGCATGTAGCCTAACTGCCTAAGATAGTATGAGCTTTGACTGCAGAACCTCGATTATGCTTAGGCTTCCATGCTTATCTCTTGATCACCGTCTTTTTTCCTGCTACTTTTAATGAGGTTTAAGAGGTTTGAATATGTTAGCTGGAAGTCAGCCTCAATTGCTTCATCATTTGGCCGATACGATTGCTGCTTTCAATTACATTTCTGAGTTATAAGTATTCTGAAACAAATAGTGCTAAACATATAAGTTACGATTTGGAGAAGTAGGACTGGTGGTTATACAAGTTGTAGTTGGAAAATGGATGGGTGGTGTCCTGTTGCGTCATGAGTCTTCTTGTAGTGAATTTGGTATACACCCAATATGTAATCATGTCCACCTTATTATTAATTTTATTTTATTTTTTTTTTTTTTGAAACTGAGTGGCCTACTTCTATTTCCCTAGAAAACTAGATCTATCCTTGTTTGGTTGAGGCTGCCTTTAAATTATGTCTTCTTGTTTGTGTATATTTTTATCACAATAGTTATTCTTCTTGCTATTGTTATTTTTAGTGATATTATCATTGTGATTTTGTTGTTTGGTTGGACAGTTGTGTCAGTAGAAATCGAATCTGCCACTGGCTAGCACTTTTTGGGAGTAACATGGCCGATGAAGCAAACAGGAGTGTATGTTCCTTATTTATTTGATGTATTTGCTCATTTTCTCCGTGAACTGAATTACTTTGTTGGTTTCGACATTATAATATACAGGCCTTTCTTGAGATTCAAAGTCGCATGATTGAAACAACTGCAAAACTGAAGCAGGTCAGTGTCCTTCCCCTTCCTTGTGAAACATGCTTTGCAAATGAACTTGTTTACATGAGGTGAATTATTCAAATCTTTGCCATGATTCGCTGATATTCTGCTGATAACACTATGTGAGAAATTATTAGGTGCTCTTGGAAGCATAACGTAGGCATATTCCTTGAAAATAGTGGGTATATGGCCATAATAATCTAATTGATTTGTGAGTACGCTTCTATAGCCCTTCTGGCAATATATAAGAGTTTCACGGCATTATAATTCCTGTGTGTCATTTTAAGTGCAGGTTTTTTTATTATTAAAAAAAAATAAAAATTGCTTGCGTATACTACCTTCATGCCATGTTAAGTGCAGTTTTTTGCATCCTGAGAGATGCATTCTTGAAAATAGTTCAACTACTATTCTGCCTGCTGCTCATGTATTTGTAAAATTAAACCAAGGAATAATATCAATCCCAGGTGCAAAATCAAATCAGGACTAAAGAAGCAGAAAAGAAGCGTGCATACCTAACGTTGGAGGAGTTGCGACAGTTGCCTGATGATGCCAATACATACAAGTCCATAGGTAAGAGGACAACATCAATATTTAGGTCTATGCAGCTGTGCGCATGCTCACAGAGTGGACTGTGGTGGGGTGTTTTATAAGGCTGTCCTTCTGCTGCTTTTTGTTGTAAAGTAGTGGGTGGTCAATGCCCTCTGAATCTTGGGTTTGATCGGAAAGCGCTTTTCTACAGCCCATTCTAGGGAGATAACTGCCCACCAAGGTTTGATTTCCTAGTAGTGGTACTTTCTTTTTTTTTTTTTTTTTGGGGGGGGGGGGGGTGGCCGGTAGCATTGCCATGTCTTTTTTGTTGGAGCTTGATATAGTTGGCACAAGTGTTTTTTTTCTGACTGTTTGCATACTAGTTGATTTTGTAAATTCAGATACTCTACTGAATTGTTATCTTCTCTAATTTTTTTCAGGGAGAACGTGAGTGTTGGAATCTTCCTGCATATTTTATCTTTTCATTGGCCTTCTGGTATGGGATTTTGTTAATGTACAAACCAGCATGTTAATTTGGTCACTCTCCATGGTTTCTTCTACCGTAATATTAGGTTTGTTCTCGAGCCAAAGGCGGTTTTGATGACTGAACAGGAGCAGAAGTTGAAGGATAGTGAGACTGCAATTGCTTCTTTGCAGGTTTGCGAATTGCTTATCCTTCATCTTTTTAAATTATAATGTCCTGCTGTTTCATGGTGCATTTTCTTTGTTAATCACTAGACTTTATCACTTCTAGAAATCTAATTGGATTCACATCTAGAAGACCTTCTGGCAATGTTGCGGTGCATCCTAGTTTCAGCAGGAAGAAGTCTAGACCATGTAAATGGCTCATTCAGGTTGGGTTAGTCTCAGTGTATGTCAGGGTGCATTTGTGGGATATTTAAGTTCTCAGCTTATTTCAGTTTAGGTTACATGTGCTTCTAACATTTTCCGTCCAATGAGCGTGTTTCGCATTCTCTTGTTTTTGGTCGATTTGAGCGTATGTCAATACTGTGTTGTCTTGTCTTTGGTAGTTTGGGTGGGGTAATCAGGTACATGCAGTTTCCCCAAATCTGATGATCTCATTCTTCGGCGTCGATTTTGTTGCATGAGTCACATTTCATTCATTCATCCTAATTTTGCGGGCTTTTTCACCCCGTCAAGGATCAATCTTTGAACTGAATATTACCTTCCTTGTTGGGGTTTAACAGACCTCAAAGGAATACTTGGAAAAGCAGATGGCAGAAATCGAAAACAACCTGAGGGAGCTGCTGCAACAGGATCCAAGTCTCGCCCGCCAAATCATGTCACTTTCAGTTATGTAAAACTCGTCCATTGGTGATTTTTGCACTTTTTTTTCACTAGGTAAACTGTTCCTGGAGTTGAAAAACTGTTTTTTCCCCCTTTTTTTAGTTGTCCGGATGAATTTCATAACAATGATCTCATTTACGTTTCAGATTGTCAAATCTTGACATTTTCGTTCATTGGTTTAGCCCCCCTTTGTGTTCTCTTGTAGTTGTGGAGAGGATATTGTGAAATTTATCTATTTGTATGAGAGTTTATACTCGAGGAACACCCGAGCAGGGGGCAAGTTTTCTAGCGTTACAGAACGTGTTATGGACCAATTATTGCCCAAGAAGTTGAACCAGATGAATAATTCGATTTCGTCGTCCATGGTGATGAAGTATACCCAAAAGAAATCCCGCATTTGCCGAAATTGTTCATTTGTTCTACTCTACCTTGCCCTGAATATCTGGAAACTTTTGCATAACAAAGGATTCAGTTAGTAATCTGTGCATTTTTCTTGGGTTATACAGAACTCAGGTAGTTGAGAATCTTGATGAAGGGTATGTGCCTTAATTGGGTTTGTATCACGAGAGGCACGGCCTCTGTGCAGTAGCATTTGCGTGATTACCTCCTATCCTGATAGAAAGTTTAGCTTTCTGTTGAAGAAAACATGGATGATACCATACTTTTTTTGCAAGCGAATGAAATAATTCATTAGATAAGTTGTCATACGACATTTACAAGATGTATCTGATGTACACATATAAAATCTCTGATGTCCAAAAAAAAAAAAGAACTTTTACATCAAAAACACTAACTCGAGACACATTAATCAAGTCTTCATGCATCGTTTTTTATGCTTTCCTAATTTCATGAAAAGTAGGTTTATGAGGTAACAGGTTAGGTCGCTATATATTAATCCTTTGCCCATAATTTAGAGCCACTCACTCTCTTTTTGTTCAAGGGGAAAAAGAAAACAACTCATTAGTAACAATGTGGAAGTTGAAGATAGCCGAAGGAAAGGAGGATCCATGGCTGGTGAGTGTGAACAACTACATAGGGAGACAGCATTGGGAGTTTGATCCTAAGGCTGGAACCCTCGAGGAACGAGCCAATGTAGAGAGGGCGAGAGAGGGCTTCAAAAGGAACCGTTTTACTATGAGACAGAGTGTTGATTTTCTTATGAGAATGCAGGTATTATTTTACCCCTAGTAGATAAGTTATGTGTTTTAGATAACTTCTTTCACTAGGATTCACAATTCAATTTGTCTATGTATAAGTCTCGGGAGTTTTTACCAAGAACTAGCGCACGGATTATTCGGTTTGGATACGGGCCGGGTTAAGTTTTGGTCGGGTCATATCTCGGTTTAAGCAACATTTTGGGTCGGTTCGGTTTGAATCGGGTGAATTTCGATTTGGGTCAACTGATTTTAAGTCTAATAAGCTTGTCATGCAAAAATTAGCAACTTTGTCAGAAATTTCGCATCAGGTATGATTTGGCTTGGGGCAATTCAGGTTTTGGATCCACTTTCGGGTCAATCTGGTTCGGATGTCGGGTCGGATATGGGTTTGGGTCACTCGGTTCGGATTTCAGGTCCCAAATCAGTTTTGACAGATCTGAGTAAGAACATAACTTCGATCCTACCAACATCGATTTTTGCACCTCTATTTACACCAACAAAATAAATAAAAAGCCTAACAAATTTGCAATTATGGTTAAACAGCTAAGGAAAGAAAACCCAAGTGTGGAAATCCCCGAAGCAATCAAACTGGAGGGGACAGAGCAGATAACAGAGCAAGCAGTGGAAACAACACTGAAGAGAGCAGTGGGCTACTTTTCAACAATTCAGGCCCATGATGGCCATTGGCCTGCTGAATCTGCTGGCCCATTGTTCCTCCTCCCTGCTCTTGTGAGTCTTTTGATTCCACCTCACTAAGGCATATTAAATACATAAATCAAGAGACAACAAAATTTAAATTTGTGTAGATTTTATTAGCTGAACTATGAGTGTTTTATATTTTCTTTGCCAAAAAAATTGCTGAATGGAAAATAATTTTCTAAGAACACATTTTTTTACAACTTTTAACGTTACATATTGTAAAAGGATTCAGGAATGGGTTTACAAATAAATTGACACAAAATAATGACTGATAAATAAGGAGATAATGACGAAATTATAAATCTTACAGGTGATAGCCCTATATATCACAGGAGATCTTAACACTGTTTTATCCTCGGAACACCAGAAAGAGATGAAGCGTTATACATATAACCATCAAGTACTCTATGCTCCAACCGTGCAATCTCTTTTCTTTTTTCTAAATTATTAAATTTTATTTGGTGAAAATTAAATTTGGAATTTTGAAAAAAAAAAAATATCATTGAAATGGCAGACTGAAGATGGAGGATGGGGATTCCACATAGAAGGGCAAAGCACCATGTTTGGCTCTGCACTTAACTACATTACCCTAAGATTACTGGGAGAAGGCCCTGATGATGGTGAAGATGATGCCATGGCCAGGGGGCGTCGATGGATCCTTGACCATGGTGGTGTCATTGGTATCCCTTCCTGGGGAAAGTTTTGGCTTACGGTTTGTTTATCCCACTCTATCCCCCTTTTATCGGCCGTTTAGGCTGTAAATTGAACTGAACTTATTTTTATTGAATTTCAAATTTAGTTTTGTTGGACTAAACTAAATTGATCTGAACTTATTTTTACTGAACTGAAGTGAAATCAACTTATTCTGATGAAAATAAATTGAAAAGAATAGGGCTTAAGTTTTAGATCGTTTAAATATGATGATTAGATATTGGTCTACTTGTTAACATCCAATAAGCAAATTGAACTTAGAAACAAACCTAAATTATGTAAATTACGTAACTTATATGTGATATATATAGGTTCTTGGAATACATGAATGGGAAGGGTGCAACCCTATGCCTCCAGAGTTTTGGCTACTCCCTAAATTCTCACCTATACATCCAGGTGTTCCTTTATTTTCTTTACCAATTCTTCAGTTTAACATAATAAACTTTCATTAAATGTTTGATGTGATCAAAATTGCAGGGAAAATGTTGAGCTACTGTAGGTTGGTGTATTTACCAATGTCTTATTTATATGGCAAGAGGTTTGTTGCTCCAATCACTGAACTCATTCAATCATTGAGAAGAGAGCTCTACACTCAACCTTACTCCGAGATCGATTGGAATAAGGCTAGAAATACATGTGCAAAGGTAACGTATTAATACACTTGGCAAACAAATCATTCAAATCGTTCAATTTCAAATCGATCAGGGGTCATTTTTACTCTGCTACGAATCGGAAGATAGGAGGATGTGTAATTTTAACTCGAGCTTAGCTCTATCTATATATTCCCTAGTACAGTTTGGACTTATCCGATTTCAGGCATGGTTCTATCTATCCGATTTAAATGGAATATACAGTTGAACATATAGAAGGTACACAATGAATAAACTTCATGCATATTGGCATGCAGGAGGATCTTTACCATGAACATCCCCTGGTGCAAGACGTACTGTGGGGATTCCTACACCACTTTACTGAGCCAATCCTCAACCGTTGGCCCTTTTCAAAGCTGAGAGAAAAGGCCTTGAAAACCATTATGGAGCATATTCACTATGAGGATGTCAACAGCAGATATCTCTGCACTGCCTGCATTGAAAAGGTTGTTTCACTACAGTTTGAGTATAATTTAAGTGTGGTTAGATGAAGTTCCAATTTCGGGTTTGCTTTCCATATAATCTAAATTTGTCTAGATAACACAATTATATCGATCAAGTAGTTTCTAGGTTGGATACATTTCGGTTCTTGTTTAAATGCGATCACCTTATTCTAGGTCAAGTTAATTTTAAATCACGTTAAAATCGGATCAATTCAGGTCCTTGTTAAACAAAAAGAACATTTTTTCAAGTCAAATAAAAAGACACGGTAGTTGCATCAAATTTGTCAATTAGATACCTGTTAGAGTACAAACATATTCTTGGACCTTCAATCATCAGCTTAAACTTTTGGTTGAGTTGGTTATTGAACATGGTATCAGAGCCTGTCTAAGTGAAAAGTCTCAGGTTCAAATCTCAGCAGCCCCCATATTGATTTATTGCGCAAGGTAAGGCGGGTCTTTGCAGCATCCACGCTTTAAGCTCAAGGGGCATTCCCGTGAGGGGGCATGTTATAGTATAAACCTATTCTTGGGCCTTCAAATATGAGCTTAAACTTTTGGTTGAGTTGGTTCTTAAACAATACCAAATGGCAATTCGGCTACTATATATAACAAACACTCTATGGTACAGTTTCTCTGTTTGATGGCTTGTTGGGTGGAAGACCCAAATTCAGAAGAATACCTGATGCATTTAGCCAGAATACCTGATTACTTCTGGCTTGCTGAGGATGGATTGAAGGTGCAGGTAAGTCTCAATAGATTTTATTTTGTTTTTATTTTATTTTACAACAACACACCACCACCGTCAATGTGGGTCCCGTTTTCATCAGGGTCTTGGGAGATTCAAATGTAGTAACCTTACTGCTATAAGCATTGCTACGACTGTGCAAGTAGAGAGACTGATTTTAATAGGTTCATAAAAAGATTTCTTCTTTTCTTTGTAATTATATGTTGGAGTTGCAGACCGGAGGTTCCCAAATGTGGGATGCAGTCTTGGCAGTCCAAGCAATTCTGGCTAGCGGTCTCACTCAAGAGTACGCACTCACACTCAAGAAAGCTCATGGCTTTATCAAAGCCTCACAAGTATGTGCCAATTCTTTTTAGTGTAGTACATTTTCATTGTCATTTATTCTATCTGTAATGGCAAAACTAACTCATATATGATGAGTCTGAAACTAGATCCGATTTACATTGCAACAACGTAAATTAATTTTGAACCTGAATTAACTTGACCCCACTAAAGAGTTGTAAACTTTCCCACTAAGAATGATAGCATTAAAATGAAAGTAATTCAAACTTGAAATATCTCCCTAAACTTGATTGGAGACGTGAATATTCCATTCCAGGTGACAAGAAACCTTCTTTCGTTAAATTTTACCACATGAACAAGGGTAAAATTAACAAAAATCAATCCAAAATCGATGAATTGCTCATTTACGAAGCGTTTCGACATACTTAGAGAAATTTCCCATTATATTTTCCCATTAATATTAATCAAAACTTATGTGAACTTATCATGATAAATTAGATTAGGGAAAATCCTAGTGGGAACTTCAAGGAGATGTATAGGCATATTTCTAAAGGTGCCTGGATGTTCTCCATACATGATCAAGGCTGGCAAGTCTCTGATTCCACTGCAGAAGGGCTCAAGGTATATATATATATATATATATATATATGTATATTCCAAATTAGTAATTAATTTCCCTTAATTCCAACACAATGATTTCATCATTTTGTATAATTGAAAATTTTCATACTGAATTTTTTTAAAATTATTGAAAAAATTCAAATGTATCAACATGATAGTTAAGTTACGTATTACTTATTTTTCAGATTTCAAATCGAAAATACATAACTTTTTAAATCGGTGAATTTATATAAGATTGAATGAACAAAATTAACATTTTAATTTTTTCCCTCCAAACGTAAAAATCTTGGTGTAAAATTTTATTTACTTCCTATCCCATTGAATAAACAAAATCAACTATTTTCTAACACTTTTGCTCGTTTATAGGCTGCCATTTTATTATCACAAATGTCCCTTGAAAATAAAATTGAAGAAGAATGCCTGTATGATGCTGTGAATATCATTCTCTCACTTCAGGTAAAACATAAAATAGGACGCGTACATTTAAATATTTAATTATTTCCCCTTTATTCTTTTTTCATTTATTTAAATTTGATTTTTGAAAATTTAATTCATTTTTAATTTTCTTCATGTTCTTATATGAATAGGCCAAAGATGGAAGTTTCCCAGCTTGGGAACCCCAAAGAGCTTTCCGGTGGGTTGAGGTAAGGGCAAATTAAATGTCGCCATTATTATTTTGATAGTTTTTTTTTCCCTAAAATAAAGTGAATGATTACAAGAAAATTATGTGATAATTTTCAGAAATTCAATCCCACGGAGTTCTTTGAGGACACACTGATAGAAAAAGGGTAAGTCATTTTTTTATAAAAGTATGTAAAAGTTTTCAGAAATTCACAAATTTGAGGTACGAAAAATTTCAATAAGTTTTGTGTGAGACTGTCTCATAATTACTTATATTGCAAGGCATCTTACACGCCAATTAACTACCGCATAAATTTAAAAGAAAAAATGTCTTATTGCATAGACGGTCTCACACTAAATTCCTGTGAGAGTGTCTCATACAAGAATTTGTAAAACTAATGTTGGTAGTTTACTAAGTGCATAGCAATTTAGTAGGAAACTTCATTAATAACCTGTTCATTATTCAAGGTATGTTGAGTGCACGTCCTCAGCAATTCAAAGTCTATCACTCTTTAAGAAACTGTACCCTACACGTCGGAGAGAAGAAATTGAAGAGTGCATCTCTAAAGGAATACGTTTCATCGAAGAGTCTCAAAACTATGACGGTTCTTGGTATGCTTTACTCTTTTCATTCTCTCAATCTTTTCTCTACATCCATTTATTTATTTATTTTTATTGAATTCTTTGGAATGTAGGTATGGTTGTTGGGGGATATGCTTTACATATGGGACATGGTTTGGAGTGGAGGCACTAGCAACCCTTGGGGGGAAATGTTACAATAGCTCTTCGTTGAGCAAAGCTTGTGAGTTCTTGCTGTCCAAGCAACTACCTGATGGTGGATGGGGCGAGAGCTACCTTTCTTGCACAAATAAGGTATCTCCTTTCGTAAATTATATTGTAGATGCGGTTCTCTAGACTTGATTTATCATATATGATAATGTTTTCAGAGTATTATCTCACTTTTGAACCCCTGGATCGCCTCCTTCCTTCTGCTTGTTTCGCTGACAATATTTGGTCTTCGGTTTCTCCATTGAATGCTGCAGGATTGGAGCCTAGTTTGTCATGTTACCTCAAAACTAGTTAAGTTGAACTAACTGACATCTTCGTATATCTCGCATTTCTTGGTAGGTTTATACAAACTTACAAGGGAATAGGTCAAATTTGGTGCACACTTCGTGGGCATTATTGGCCCTTATGAAGGCAGGACAGGCAAGTACATTTTATAAACAATGTTAAGCAAATTTCTTAGTTCAAAAAGCTAAGTGTTCATATCTACGCGACAGGGAGATGTCGATCCAACTCCTATTGAACGAGGAGTCAGATTATTAATCAACTCAAATATGGATGATGGAGACTTTCCACAACAGGTAATCCTTATGAAACTGGATCATGAACATGGATTTAAAATAGGGCCAGTCTACAATGAAACGGCTGCATCAGAAAGGTTTTTGAGTTGGCCAAACTCCGTTTTCGCCGCGATATGAAACGCGATGTTCGCATTAGAACGATTTTTCCATACTGCGGCCAAAACTGCAATCGCGACCGAAACTATATTTTGAATCCTTAATCAAGAACAATTCTTAACCTTCTTTTGAAAAATTTCCTCATTAGCCTAAATATGAGGCTGAAACTTGTTACACTTGGCTAAATTTGTTTTGTGTCCAATTATCCAATCCAAAGTAGAAATCTAAAATCAAATCTGGCTTGGATTAAACAACGCTACTCGGTTTGGACCCAAACCTGAATCAACCGAACTTATTACAGTTATCATCGTTTAAACCCAAACTCGAGTTCTAATGAGTCAACCCATAAACACCCATACTCGATTCTAACATTTTTGAAATTGTTGTAACCTAATTTGTTATGAACCCTAACAAAACGATCAGTTTGCCAAGTCTATTTTGTTACACTGACAATAAAGATGAATTTCCAACAGGAAGTTACAGGGGCATTTATGAAGAACTGCATCCTGAATTACGCATCCTTCAGGAACATCTTCCCTATATGGGCTCTAGGAGAGTATCGTAATTTGCAGATGCAAGAAGAAATATCAACAATCACAAATTAAGCATAAAATGGGCAGTAACTCCACAAAATGGAGAGCCAATGCAGCCCTGCAGGAATCTGTGTTGAATTAATGACCACAGGATGCAGAGGCACATCAATGAATCGTCTAGTATTCATATACAACTCTTCGAACTGCAGAATTTCAGTAGTTTATATTTGTATGTATATATTTAGAGACTTATATCTATAAAAACTCCACAGTTAAATATGCTTAATTTTTAACAGTTCATATCATCGCAAACTCCCTAGTAGGGATGTCAACGGATCGGATTTGGATCAGATATTGGAACATCCGAGTCCGAATCCGCATCCGATTTATATTCGGATCCGAAAATCCGATCCCAATCCGATCCGGTGGATTGAAGGAAAACCTCCGGATCCGATCCGAGTCGGATCGAATCGGAGTCTGATTTAATCCGATCCGAAATAATTCCTTTCATAACGCAATAATTTTATGCAATTTTTCTATATTCTACTCATCGGTCGATGCGATGATGTGCGTTCATATATAGTATTAACCAAATCCCGAACATTTAAACTAAACGAATAATAAAAGGCGAAACATATTTCAAACTCAACAAAACGACAGCATGTTCCAACAATTAAAGTCTTAACAACTACCAGATACATCTGAAATATCACAAATTCCTATTCATAAAAAGAAAACAATTAAGAGTACAAATCCTCCACTTGCACTGTTTAGCCCTTCTAGGGGTATATATAATGATATTTATAATTATTATTTGTATGGAGCTGAGATTTTCATTAGAATTAAGTGTTACAATATAATTTTAATCATATCACCATATATAATTAAGTGTTAGAATATAATTTTGATCAACCTTAAAAAATGGTCAAAAATAACAATCTTTCCAAATTTCAAATGGCAAAACTTAAAGTCTAACTTATCTGGTTATATACCTTAAAAATTTAAACAACACTCCTAGTCACAAAAATATATATTTAGATTTTATTGTATGAACTGTTAAATTAAGGAGAAAGAAGAGATGTGCACTCACAAGAGATCAGAAAGGGACGATAAAATGCTCGGCATCGGCGTTGTAGAAACCAGTGAGGAGACAGAAGCTCAGAGAGAGGGAGACAGAGAGCAGGTAGTTGGAGCGAGAAGCCAAGAACTGAGGAGCGAGCTACTACACTGACAGTCCGACTAGTGAGTAGCAAGAGGCCGAGAGTGACTAGCGAGAGCAATTGGCAAAGTGGCAAGGAGAGAGAAAGTAAATGAGGGGACTATTAGGGTTTCAACAATTTAATTTTAGCATATTAAAAAAAAAACTGTACTTTAAAAAAATAACACTGGCTGAGATGGCACCTTCGGGGTGGGGGGAGGGTGGGTATATTGGATAGATTTTATTTTTAAAAATTTTAAAATTTAAACTTAAACTTTAAATTTGAAATATTTAAAAATCTAGTCGGATCAAATTGAAAGTTGGATCGGATTTTACCATTCCTCCGAATCCGATTCGAATCCGACTCGAATTGTTTTTATCGGATTCGGACTTGAATTTTTTTGTTTCGGATTCGAATCAGATAATTTTACCTCAGATCGGATCTAATCTGCTTCGAATTCGGATGTAACTGACATCCCAACTCCCTCAGTAATAACATAGTTCACAAAAACGGACTGTACTGCAAAATGAATCCAACTTATTTGAAACTGAGATCCATCCACCGAAAGTGAAAAAGTAATAAACAGTGGAATTTTTGCTCGTAAAATTAGGCAACAAATTAGTATTTTTCTAATATGAACATCAAATCTGTGTTCTGCTTTCTGTTTTAAAAAAGAGAACAATGTGCACACAAATTTCTCAATGCAAACTTCCTGCTTTTCCCACTTGAACAAAATTCTGAGAAAGCAAATCCATATTCGGCAGATGCCACAAGGCCATTGTGGTTTGATGTCACCAAGAAAGTTCTGATCAGCATAGATTACCTCAGCTTCATTGATGCAAATTCTGTTGCCAGTTTGACAGCGTCCTCAACATTAGATGCATCAGTACCCTGCCAAGCAAAAGTATTATTTGAACCCGGCAAAATAGAAAATCATCTGTAACAGAACCAGCTATCCCATATAAAAGGGCCACAAATTCTGAGAGAGGACTTCGAATTTTTGGTTTGCGAGGGGGAAGGCGGTTTCTGATAGGAAAATGGCCTTAAGATTTTCTACATTTCTACCACTGAGCAAAATAAAGGCAACAAGAGATCCTACGAAAGCATGGCAGAGAGAGATAACACGACAATGATACGCTACCAAATGAATGTTTTATAAAATGACACATTCGGTGGACATATTGATACAAAGTTTTCTAAGTTATCCATGCTTTACCATCCTATATTTTTTGTAAGTAGGGGCATGTGTGAATGTGAACAACCACATTGCTGAAAGCATGTATCTTTAGACATGGCAGATATCAAAAAAGCTGCAGATAGATTTCCTCTGTGCTTGACACGTGATGTATCTCAGAGAATCCAATAAGCATCGGGCGTGATTCACTACTAGACACTAGATACTGATGTGCCAGGATGAGGGTCATCAGGGCTTCCTAGGGCTAACATTTAAATTCAATGTTATCAAAATGACATCTGTTTTTGATATACCATTCATAAAAATTGAAGAATAAAGACTTTGTTCCCATGCCCCAACATCGATGTTGGCATCAGCAGCCTTATTCTTCTTTTCAACCCCAATATGGAACAAATGCCCTGACAAATAACAAGGGCGTCCTTGACAGCACACACCTTACCCCCACAGCATAGTCACAAAATGAGCATAATCTGAATGAGATGGTATTGCTAACCTGGCCTTGAGCAAGACCACCTTTTCCTTTACCACACCTTCCTTTTAGAGGGCCTAAAGCAACAGTTAACCATTCTGATACTTCCAAGCCCTTCCACGTGTTTCCTTTATCTGGCACTCCAGCATAAACGACCGCCTTGTTGGCAGTTTCATCCACACTAAAAACCATCACCGATATACCCTGTTTGCCCATCAAGAAAGTTTTAGTAAAGATCAGCAGACAGCACAAAATATAGAAGTACCTAGAAAGCGAGGACTGCCAGCAAACCTTTTGTTGTATGACTTTCTGTACAGCTTCCCTGACAGCAGCAGCATCCAAACCGACATCTACCCGAGCAATGCAGAAGGTCTTGCCTTCTGAAACAGCAGCTTCAGCTTTCTCAATTGCTGTTTTTACTGCTTTCTGAAGATTTTCTTCAGCCATCTTTTTCTGTGCCTTTCTTACTTGATCCTAGCGGCAACACCAAACAGTATCAGACGCATACAAAAGACGACGTTCATACAGCACAATATTGTCATTTGCCGCCACGGGGAGGAGGTAATACCTGAAGCAGGGCAATCTTTAACCGGATGTCAGCTTTCTTGGCGGCTGGTATTGGGGCTGCGTCTGCACGGCTTCTCAGAGAAGCTACTATCTGAAAAAGAGAGAGAATTAATATGACGACCGAATGAGAGGTTACATTTTTACTACAGACGAGAGGAGGATACAAACCAAGATATCAAGCTTCTAGTTGAGGAACCACATTTGTCTCTGATGAAGAGTCTAAAACTCATGGGTTATGTTTCAACAACATATTCGGATTGTGTACAACTGTACATATGTCATGCATACATCACTTCGGACTTACCACTCAACCTGTGGACCAGGTAAACAGATTGCTCCTTGAGCTGGGTTCGTTTTGGGACAGGTCAGAAGAGGTTTACGGAATATTCAGCACGGATCATGCTAGTTTTGGTTCAGGTCATATTCAGATATGCTGTTGGTTTCTTCGCCCCCTGTTCGAGGGGGGATGGATAGCCTGTGGTCGGATGCTTGGTTTCCACAAGAGAGACCAACATTCGATTCTCTAGGTTGTGTGCGTGTGTAAATTTACCCATCCAAACAAAAGGATATGCTACTGGTTTCTTCAATTCAATAAACTTGTTTTTATGTCATTGGGTCTCATTTTTAAGTTCCCACACAAACTGTGTACTTGAACTTTGAATCAATCCTTAGGACTAGGCCAAGTGAGAACTGTGCAACATATATCCAGTGTGAGCACAGTGCAGCTTGGTAAAAAGCTAAGGCTAACTCACTGCCAACATGTAAAAGAAAAACTAGGTTTCCCAAAATAACCTTCTCTAGCTTGCTTTCCTCTACATTGGCAGCATCAATAACTTCCTGCTCAAGGGAACGAGCCAGCTCAGCTGCTTCTAATGCACAATCAGCTGTAACAGCGGTCACTCTGCGAATTCCTTTGGCAATTCCCTCCTCAGATAGCAGAGCAAATGCTTTGGCTTCTCTCGTGTTAGATATATGTGTTCCTATAAAAATAACTCAATTTCAATATAAAGTTTCTGCAGATCACTTCACAATTATTTTTTTTTAAGGAAGTTGGTTCAGGAGATATCAACCTCCACAAAGTTCAGATGAGTAGGACAACCACTCTTCTTTTTCTGGATCTGCCAAGAGATCCTCCACCTTTTTCCCAATTGATACTATCCTTACAGGGTCAGGGTATATCTGCAGATAAGAACACAATAGTTCTTTCAAAATCTAGTAAAGTCAATAGTATAACAAATACGACACAACTGATTAGAACATATCATGTTATGCGGGTTCCTCTATCAATATACAACATCAGTATGCATTTCATCTGTCAACCATGCCCAGAATTTTCAAGTTTTTGTTTTTTGCTCTAACACGAAGCACCAACTGCCTTAGTTTAAAAAAGCGCAAGGCGCACCGAGGCGCAAAGGGTACCAATGTGCGAGGCGCAAGCCTCAAGGCGAAGGCACATGCCTCAAGGACGCAAGGCACCCTTTTCTAAAAAATACAAAATAAATATTCAGAAAATATATTATGCCAAAATATAGATATAAGGAATAGGAAATTTATATTTTTTTAAATGAAATTTCTATGGATAGGAACGGAATTTACATTATACTAGATTTTTTTAAAGAAAAACAAGTTAACAAGATATGGATGTAGAAGTCACTGTTTCCTGCAGACAAGAAAAAGTTATTACTTTTTCCTTTGACTAGTTAAAAGACTACCCAGCTTCTTTTTTGTTTAAATAACTATTGCCACATAAACATACTCTCAGCATTCTACAGTATCCCCACTCATCCCTGTGGGCCCTAACCCCTGACCCTTCACATGCTCTCTGTTCTTGTATCTCTACCCACCATGAGAGAAACAGATCTGAAAAAGAAACCAAAAGATCGGATGAAATAAATAGCTGCATAGAAGAAGGCAACATCTAGGAGCCCAGTGGTGGCACATAGATGGCAATTGACCACCGAAAATACATGTACACAGGTTTTCGGCCTCCTCTGTCGTGGTTGGGATGCAAGACCACCTCCAATTTGGGCAATACTTTTGAGTTCAACAATTCGGGTTTCGCAAATTAGGGTTTAGGTATAAGGCTCAATTCGAAGCTAATTCTTGAAATTAATAGAGGGCTTTGGCTCGAAAAGTAGTGACATTGGTGTGGTAAGCTCCAATTTGTAGAAATTATGTGTTTGCCTTGCTCAGTGGCCTTTTCCTGTATCTTCTCGATGCCTTCACTGCTGAAAGATTCCATGAGACGCCTGAGGTGCATCGCCTCATGCCTCGTCTGAGGCGCACGCCTCAGGTCGCTTAATGGATTCAGCGCGCTTTTGGGTGTATGAGGCGACAGCTTGTGCGCCTGTCGCCTAGGCGCGCCTCAACTCCGCTTTTTTAAACTAAGCCAACTGCTCATAATCATGTCGGATCATTGCATTTCAGCTAGTTGAGGTTAAATGAAACATTCGAGTAACATATAAGTAATAACTCCCAACTCACCTCACCAAAAACAGCCCTCAGACCATTAATACGCTTGGCTTCTGCAAGTGTTGCTTCTTTCGCGTATACATCTAGTTCGGCTATAATTTGTTCATTCACAATAGCCTCAATTTTTCTCAATTCTTCACTTTGTACTGGTTTGCCTGTTCCCACAATTAACAGCATTCAATAAGCAGTAGCCAGCAAGGCAAATGCCTGTAAATGTAATGAACGTTGCTAGAAAATCTTATTACCATGAGAAAAATCAAATCTTAATTTCTCAGGAAGGACAATAGATCCCTTCTGGTCAACATGAGTCCCAAGCACTTCCTGCAAATCCACGTGAAATAGCATTTTTACAGGACACAATTTTTGGTGAGTAGTATTGACAAAACACACAATTGAAATACAAGAATGTATAAATAGGTTAAGATGCTCTTCCTCAAGAATGCAACACACCCTGAGAGCAAAATTTAACATGTGTGTACAAGTATGGTTAGGAGCAATAAGCTGACGCCTTTGATAATCCACCTGCGATTAGCCAAAAGTGAGAAGAGGAAATTGTTAGATAAGGTCGCATATTATTCACTGTTGATCAATTTTGCGCATTCTACTGGAAAATGTTACCTTGCAGGTTACTTTATCACCAACAGACAATTTAGCAGTTTTATCTAGAAAGGAACCAATGTGCAGGACAAAACCACCAAACACTTGAACATTACAAACTTGTAAAGTTCCAAGTGGGCCTTCAAGTGATCCAGTATCAAAGATCTGAAACAAGAGGGAAGATATCAAACGGTGAAGAATAATACGATGTGAATTTGTGATTGATGTCCTAATGCATGTTGTGGAATCAGCCCACTACATAGCAAAAATAACAAGCCTTCAGGCCCTGATGTTCATATTATCTATAGGGGCAAGTGTAAACCCGTCCACTCCCCCCTCCCCCAAAAAAAGAACCAAAAAATAACACAACAATTACATTAATCTTAATTCACATTTTAATCAATCCCCCCCCCCACGAAAAAAAAAAAAAACTCCCTTAACGTGCGTAATCGTTTCTTTCCAAAGCCACACCCAATCTAATTTGTTTATGAAAACACCTTCATATATAACCAAAAATTACACTCCTCGGGTTGGAAGGCCACTTTGACCTAACCCTGTTTTGCTCTATATGTTTGCAATTTGTACCAGCAAAAAAGCAAATGCCCACAATTCTACAAACCAGTACACTCTTGCAATAACTAACCAATACACCAACCTGGAACAAAGGGACGAGCAAACTAGAATAATTAAAGGAGGAAAGCATTAACAGCCAGCACTTGCAACAGGGAGTATACTCTAGCGGATGGTTCAGAATTCATGTCACAATCATAGGAGTCTAAAAAAATTTTAAAAAGAAAGAGATCTTCAGGTATTTTAGATCTGTAATGACAGAACTTATTGGTAGAATTTAATAAGTTCAGAAAGGTAATAAAGGGAGGACCTTACATCCACTATCTGCTCCCTACGTTTACGCTCAAAGTCACATGTTGACATGGAAAACAAGAAAAGAACGCATTGGAACAGCCACCATGGTTTAGATGCAACACGGGGCACTGGACTGCATAGCCTTAGGTATTAAGGTAAAGCAAAGGTGCTAGCATAGCATCAATCAAACTATCTCCCCTGCCTCTCTTAACTATGAACTCAGACCACCACCACCAACATGCCAATGCCCTACTGCTATCAAACAATAGCCAGAAAAATGCCTCACAACACAACAGAGCCACTAAAATTAGCACTTATTTGGGGCACCCACACCAATGTCTGCAAAGAAATAAATTCACAAAAGACTGCTCTGGAGAAATATTTTATTTTTTTTTGGGGTAAGTGATCAAGAGGTATATTAAAAGGACACCAAGGGGATGTCACCCATTTACAAAAGGGGAAAATACAAAAACATTATGCCCTTAAGCTCTCATCCATAATGCAATCGACAAAAGCCAGAAAATTTAAATTTTTGTTTCCACTAAGCCTGACACTCCAACTATACAACAACCTCAAAAAATAGAGCTTAAAATCTTGAAACGACAAGACTTTGTCGTCAAAGATACGGCGATTTCTCTCCTTCCACGTAGTGCAACAAATAGCCAAAGGCACCATGTTCCAAACGCCACGGGCCCAACTCTTCTTCATCCTTCTAATCCAAGCTACTACCACATCTCTAACATTAGAAGGTTGAACCCAACTAATCCCTATAAGAGAGAGAGCTAAATCCCAAAGCGCGGAAACCCATCGACAATGTACAAGGAGATGATCCGCGGTTTCTTCCTCCTCCAAGCACATAGAGCATCTGCTTGGACCTCTAAAATTTCTTTTTTTAAGCATGTCATCAGTAGGGATCTTTCCTATGGTGACTGCCCATGCAAAGAAACACACTTTTGTGGGAACTTTAAACTTCCAAATAGACATAGCAGCAAAATCATAACCATCCAAGGCATCAAAATGTGTCGAACAAAAACTCTTGACGCTAAAGGATCCCTTAGAGTTAAGTGGCCACACAATCTCATCCTTTCCTTGCGACAGAACCTCTTTGCCAGCAAGTACGGCTAACAAATTACAAAAAGTGTCCTCTTCCCAATCATTAAGATTCCTCACAAAAGTCAAGTTCCAATGGCTAATGTCCCCATTCCAAGAAACAACTTCTTGTACCGTAGCATACTTCAGACGAGCCATCCTAAAAAGATTAGGAAAAAGAGTCTTTAAAGGCCGCTCCCCACACCACACATAATGCCAAAAAAACACCCTTGAGCCATCCTTCACCTCAAAATGCACTAAAGATTTGAAACGCTCAAGATCTGATAAGATAGATTTCCAACAAACAACACCACGGGCACGAGAACTCTTCTTGCTCCACCAACCCAACTCATCAACCCCATATTTTGCCTTGATCACGTTTCTCCACATAGCATCATCCTCCTTTGCAAACCTCCACAACCATTTGGTCTTCAAAGCATCGTTCATAACATGGAGAGGTCTTATGCTAAGTCCTCCCTCATGCTTAGGACGACATATTTCGTTCCAATTAACCCAATGGAGGCCATTACCATTATCAATAAAATTCCAAAGAAAATCTCTCATGATTTTCTGTAACCGACTAGCAATGCTACCTGGGATGGTGAATAAAGACATGAAATAGATAGGTAAACTACACAAAGTGCTTTTCAAAAGTGTCAATCCACCCCCTCCGGATAAAAGCTTAGACTTCCAGCCTGCCAATTTTTTATGGAACCTCTCAATAACTGGGGCCCAAACAGCTATGCTCTTCTAAGAAGCACCAACAGGAAGACCAAGATAAGAAGAAGGCATATGCTCAACTCCACACCCAAAGAAACAGGCCAAATCATGAACATTAAGCACCTCACTAATGGGAATGAGTGCACTTTTGGAAAGGTTAACCCTTAGCCCAGACATATCTTCAAAAAGCAGAAGGATGCACCTTAAGTAACCCAAATTACTTTCGTCCGGCTTGCAAAAAACAAGGGTATCATCGGCAAAGAGCAAATGAGAAATCAACAAGCCCTCGGAGTGAGAGTTGCTAATCCGAAAGCCATTCAAGAAACCCTCCTCACCTGCTTTAATCACCAACTTACTAAGCGTCTCCACAACCAAAATGAACAATAAAGGCAACAAAGAATCACCTTACCTTAGATCCCTTGAGCTTGAAAAAAAACCAGATGCTTCACCATTAATCAAGATAGAGAAGCGCACAGTGAAAATACAAAAAGAAATCCATTTCCTCCACTTGTTCGGGAAGCCCATTTTCTCAAGAATAGCCAAAAGAAAACTCCAAGAGACATGATCATAAGCCTTTTCAATGTCAAGCTTACACAGGATACTCAAAATCCCATATCTTAAACAAAAATCGATGCACTCATTGGCAATCAAGGCAGCATCCAAGATTTGACGGCCGGGAACAAAAGCATGCCGCGAGGAACCCACAATTTTTCCAACAACTTTCCTCAATTTGAAGCGAGGACTTCGGCAAAAATCTTATAAACACTCCCTACCAAACTGATGGGCCTAAAAAGCTTAATATCATCTCCGCCAGCCACTTTGGGAATCAAACTAATAAAAGTGGCATTTAAACTTTTCTCAAAGACACATTTATTATGGAAATCAGCAAAAAAACCTATAACTTCCTCCTTGACAGTAGACCAACAGTGCTGGAAAAAGGCTAAATTGAAACCGTCTGGCCCTGGCGCTTTCTCATTTCCTAACTCAGTGATGGCATTCCAAACTTCAGCTTCAATAAAATCATTTTCAGGATCCCTAGCATCATCAAGGCTAATAGAGGCAAAAGCAATAACATCAAGAAAGATCCTTGATGGATGATCTTCATGATACAGATTTTCACAGAAGTGAACAATTGCATCATTGGCCAAGGCAGCATCATCATAGAGCACGTCATCCACTTTAATTTTGTGAATGGCATTAAACTTTCTTCTCCTATTTGCCACCTGATGGAAAAATTTGGTATTGCAATCACCATCCACTATTGCTTTGCTCTTTGGCGCCAGAAAATATCAATGGCCCTTCGCACCAAAGAGAGATCTTTTTTAACTTCAAGTCTCTCAATTCTATCTACCCATGAGAGAGACTGTTGCTGCTCCTTCTCATCTAAGAGCTTCACTTTCTCCACCAAACTAGCCATCTTCAACTCTAAATGGCCAAATACATCCCTGTTCCACTGTTTAAGCTTGGTCTTCAAAAAGTTCAGTTTCTTTGCCAAAACAAAACTGGAGGGGCCACTGACAACCAGCTCATCCCAAAAAGATTTGACAAGGTCACTAAAACCATCCACCTCAAGCCACATATTTTTGAATTTAAAAGGACGTCCACCTCTGGGGACTTCCCCAACCCGAAGGAGAATGGGAAAATGGTCCGAAGTGATTTTCGGAAGGATAACTTGATGAACCCCCTGGAAGTGATCTTTACACTCAACCGCGAACAGAAATCGATCAATGCGAGATAACACAGGAACCTCCTCATGGCTGGACCAAGTAAAGCGAGCACCTTCCAGTGAAGGATCGACCAGATTGCAAGAATTAATAAAACTAGAGAACTCTCTCATTGCCCAAGACGACCGGCCACTTGTAGATCTCTCTTAAGGAAATCTAATGACATTAAAGTCCCCACCCAAACACCACGGTATGTCCCAAGAGGACATAAAGAACGACAACTCCTCAAATAAAGCCATTCGCATAAAGTCATCATTAGGCCCACATACCCCAATCACACCCCACTCAAAATTGTCCTCCAGAGACTTAAACTTACAATACACAGAAAACGACCCAATGCGAGAGTCGCCAAGCTCCAAGACTTGAGGATCCCAAATGACAATAATGCCTCCTGAGCGACCCACTGAAGGTAGGTAAAGCCACTCAGTCGGACGGCGGCCCCACAGACTACACGCAATCGGACGACTTACAACCTCCAACTTGGATTCTTGGAGAATGCCAACATCGCACGCAAAAGTGCGCAACACCCACTTAACGTCCCCTCGCTTGTTTGGACAATTGAGCCCCCTAACATTCCAAGCAAGAACTTTAACGGATGGCCCCATCCGAAGACAACCTCTCCCTTGCAACTGCATCCCCCCTACTCTCTCCAACCAATTGATCATCTTTCATTCTATTAGCTTCCAGCGAGGCAAGGAAAGATAGCAACTCCATCTCTCTACCTTCAATGGCCAAACCCATTTTCTTACAAAAGAAGATCATTCTCTCCAAGACCCACACAGAACCTTCACTGGCATTTCCTGAAAAGGCAGCACCGACTAATGCAACATCATCTAAACCTTGAGTGTGGGCTTGATGCAGAGCTTCCTCAAACAAAGAAGGCCCTCCCACCTCCTGCATGTTAGGGGCACCCGTCCCAGCATCAACAACAAGCTTAGTCTTTCCAAGCTTCTTCCTACGAGAGTAAACTACCACACTTGTGGCTGGTGAACGAGGTGCAGGATGCTAACTCCTCTTCCACCACATTAAGAGATGATTCTGGGACCCTTAAGCCACACGGGGAGCTGCACTCACAATCAGAGGAGGGATAGTTCTCCAAAAGATCTCTCAAAACCTGAAATTGATTAATGCAGGGAGAAGAAGCCTCCACACACTCCTTCGAACCACCCTTTGTACCAGGAGACACTGACACATCCTTAACATTATCCTTGAAGGAGACCTCCTGCTTTAACACGTTACCACTACCATTATGAACTTCGCCTATCACAGCTGCAGCAACATCCCATGAACCACAACCCCTACACTTCCATCCCATCAAAGATGAATCAGGGGGGCCACCCAGTTGCCCTCGAACGACACTACCAAAAGACCTATCCCTACTCGCAGGAGGCCTAGAGGGAATAGGTGCATTCCTTTTTGAATGAGATGGCTTCTTGTGGCCTTCAATCAGAGCTTCTTTGAAAATCTTTGTCACCCCAAACCAACCCTCTACCTTCGCACCCTCAGGGAAGATCACTGTCCTAGCCTGCCCACCATTACCCAAAAGAGAGAGGACAATGAATCTACCTTTGTTATTCTTTCTCAATTGAAGCAATAGACACCTCTAACCCCACCTAAAAGTTTTCAACCACAATGGTTCTCCCTTTGAGAAACAGAAGCGAACCATTTGAACTGCCACCCATCGAAACTCCTGGAGGCTCAACTGGCTGAAAGACCTTTTCCTTTTACTGGATTCAGCAACTTTAAAAGGAAAAGGACCACCCACAACCCTAGTCATTTCCAGGAACTTCCCCTCCACCCTCACAGCAGCATACATGACAAACACAAGGCCAATGCAGCGAGGGGCGAGGAAGAAAAACCACAGAATGAAACAAGCTAAGAAGGGAGCAAAAGAAACGACCACAGAACCCACCGACACCGAACTCTGGCCGGAGAAGAGAGAAAACGAGGAGGAATAACACAAACGCCATTCACCGGAGACTGGACGGAGAGAACAGCAGCACCAAGAGAGAAGACGGCTGAATCTGGGCCGGAAAAAGAGACATGAGGGAATTCCGGCGAGATTCCGTTGACGAATAACACAAACGCCACTCACCGGCGGACAGAGAGAACACCAGCACCAAGAGAGAAGACGGCTGAATCTGGCCTGAGAAAAGAGACATGAGGGAATTCCGGCGAGATTCCGGCGACCGGAAAAATCGCCAACAACCGGAAAGCCGCCACAAATCTCACCGGAGATGACAAAAACTGCCGGTCAACCCAAAGCAGCGACCGGAAAACACCTGAGACCTCCTCCGGCGCAGAGATCTGAAAAGACAACAGAGGAGAGCCGAAGTTGACCAAGGACGACCGGCGAAGTGGACGACCGGTGGCTCCCGGAGACCTAAAGTCCAGCAGACCTTAGGTGGACCTCCGATGACCAGTCCGGGCACCCTGAGCTTCACCGAGGACCAGCACCTGGGGAGAGAGGGGTGGGGGTCGTGCTAGTCGCTGCTCTGGAGAAATATTTCACTTTCAAATAGATAGGCCTTCAACTCTATGACAAAAATTTGCAGGTTAATTAAAACATGAATGATTTGAACATCAGTAACCTACAGGATAATAACCCAAAAGGCACTGCAGGTTGCAGCATGAACAATGCAGGGCTTCCATGCCTGAAAAGTAAGTTCCAAATTACCTGACCACCTTGCTCAGCATAGAAACTTGTGGACTCAAGGACAACACCAATTTCACTGCCACCTTCAGCACTTTCTAAAAACTCAGCTCCAGTGTAAATAGCTCTGACAGTACTCTCGTGATCCTGAAAGACATGATCATATCAAATGAGCACCAACGTTAATTAGACACTTAATTTCAGTTAAGAGTTAAGAACCCAACTGCAGCACTCCACTCTTTGACATAGATATGGACACTTAACATTTCATTTTGGCCCAAAAACGTACAAAGTAAGCCAGTATTCTAGAGTCCCATCAAGGGTTAGGTGCAGGACGGGAATATGTGTTTTGATTTTTATAACCTTATCTCTACAATTGGATTGTGGACAGGCTGTTCCGATTGGACTA
Organism: Carnegiea gigantea; assembly: GCA_029747015.1. NCBI lineage: Eukaryota > Viridiplantae > Streptophyta > Magnoliopsida > Caryophyllales > Cactaceae > Carnegiea > Carnegiea gigantea. Next base: position 1,443,637 of record JAKOGI010000010.1, on the reverse strand, counting down.
GATTTGTAAGACATCAATAGCCTGCTACTCGACAATAAAAAGAAACAGGGCATTTTCGTGACACATTCGTTCTGGGTCAACTTAAATCCCAACTTGGAAAATTTGTCAAACACATTGAACCATACAAATGAACATACCCCCCCCCCCCAAAAGAAAAAAAAGAGTCCAACCCCTAGTCACAGCCATTTCAGATACTTTTAATAATACCCTATGCGCCACGTTGAAGTACTGCAATTCCAGTCAAACAGCACCGAAACAACCTTAGTAAGCTACTAACCTGGACGAGGAAACACCCTTGCACAAGTGGTGGCGTATTGACCTTCCAAGTAGAAGGTGGGGGGTTCAAACCCCACCACATGCAAGGATTTCTCCCCTTTCAAGTGGGAAAGCTCACCCTTCTTAAAAATAAAAAAATAAAAAAAGCTACTAACCTGGAACCAGTTGTATTTGCTGCTGTCATCAGTGGTTGGGACTCCATTCTTGTGCAGCAACGCAGTGGCATTCGCGTCCATTGTAATGGCACCGCCAGCTTGCTGCACGAAATCGGTTGGAAAACTAAATAAATATACCACTCATTAGAACTGTAAAGCAATCACCTCCCAACAATTAAAACCCTCATTTTCCTGAATACACGAGCCATGGAAAGATGTCAAGAGTTAATTCACAATTTTATGCAAGTCTCCAAACCATGAAATTATGGACCTTTTCAAAAGAAATAAGTAAAGGAGGAATAGGATGTAACTTCATGAGAAAGGCATATACCTTATTTTGAGCGCTCCTTGATCTTTCTCTTGCCTCTTCCATAGCATCATCAAAACCTTTCACATCAACTGTTAAGCCTCTTTCCTCAGCCATTAGCTAGAGAGAAACAAGAATCAGAAGTCAAAAAGCGTAAAATTACAATAAATGATGAGAGATAAAAAACCCAAGTACCTGGGTTAAATCCAATGGGAAGCCATATGTGTCCCACAAGACAAATGCATCCTGCAATAAATACCCAAGAATTTAAACATGCAGGTCCTGCTAAACAATGCTCTTTTACAAAATTAAAACTAAGGAAGCCATAGCCTTTTCTTTTTCTTTTTAAAATAAATGCTCTGCATTTTCCCAACCAATCACATTTCCAGAGTATCAACTTCTTCAAAAACCTTCAAAATTCAAACAGCCAGGTAATGAATTAAGCAGGAGAAAAAGTGAATCCACCAAAACTACCCCGTTCATCTAAGATCAAATAGATCATCTAATAATTAAAAGACTGGCGTACATCTTAACAACCCCCTTCTTCCTTCCACATGGGATGTCACAAAAGTGAACTCTGAGGGTTTGTCACTAAATCATTGTCTTCACTCAACATTACCTTGGAAATCAACCATGGAAATGGAACACTTGCTGACTGATTATTTTCATCATTCAATAGTCATCCTTATCTCACTCAGAATCAGTTCTCATATACTTAACAAATACGACAATTTTTTTTTTTTTCCAAAAAGTTTCGCATATCTGTGGTTTTGTTCGCATTTTGAATGTACCATCCTGTATCAATATCCCCAGGGGAAGCAGGAAAAAAAGGGCACTCTGAAACAGTTACATTTTGCTTAGTTATTCAATATCATCAAGAAGGAAAAGTCCATATTAGGTTATAGGCATAAATCAAGAATTGCAAAGTGCATATTCCTCAAACAAGCAACAGAAAGGGAACATGTAGAGAACTCAAGGAAGAAATTGCATACCTGGCCACTCAATGTCTTCCCTTGAACCTCTTGAGCAGCCTTCTTAAACTTCTCAATTCCCTGGTTAAAAATTGAAGAACAGATTCAGATCATCTTGATCAAAGTGAGAGATTAAACCAAAATTTGTTTAGGAAATTTATTCTCTTGAAAAGAATAAAAAGACCGCGGATTCCTCCAAAATCTCTGGACAACTCATATAGCTCAGGTGAGGCAACTAAGTCAATTATATCACATTCACCTCCATTCTACTATATATGTCGACTTTATCAATGGCCGAAAAGGCTAAATCTGGGCAATTTTTGCAGCTGGCACCCTAGTGGAACAAAGCAAAATGAGACTCTGCCTTCTTTCTACTAAACAGTACATCCAGTTTTTAAATCCAAGGTCTAAACTCTAAAGGAACCAATCTCTCTGAACTACATAAATCAGGAATAAAGCTACTACATCAAACCCTCAAACCCCGCACAAGAGGGACTCATACGGTATGCATATGGATATAAAATAAGACTGGCATTCTAATAACAGTTCAAATATTGCAAATGACCTCCCAAAAAACGAATTTTAAAAGTTCAAAGCAATGTCCAATAATCTGCCTGCCCACGTAAGTTTCCGTTGATGAGAGGCATAGTACTTGTACTGGTAACCCCCTAACATCATTATCTATGTGCCATACAAGCCAGGGGTAAGTGAAAGACAAACTGCGTATGCAACAAAACTTAGGATGAGCGAGCAAGTAGCTTGCAGAATAGGTGACTTTCATTTGCAGGTCCAAAGGGGCATTATTCATTCACCATATCAATGATAAAGACAGGATTAGAAGAGCACCAATGAATTGCACCTTCATTAATGGATTAAGAAAAGGCTAAATATAAATGAATACTTTTCCATTGCATTTCTTTTACCTTAAGCAATGTTTTCCCAAAACTTGCTTCCTCAGCTGCAATGATATCCTTGATATGTTTCTCGCGTTGCTTTAGCTCAGGGAAAACATCACCCATCACATTTACCAGCGTGGATACAAGTCTGAAGCCAATCATATGTCGAAATGAATGTGTCAAAAGACAATCAAGATAATATGAAGAACGTTGCACAAGAATGAAATCAGTAACATGCAAGAGTCATAATAAAGAAAACATAGCATGCCATATTTGCATACCCATTAAAAAACCCCTCATTGGCTTTTAAGACTTCAGTCCCATATCGAACAGCTCGACGAAGAATACGCCTCAGAACATATTCACGACCCTCGTTACCTACACATGAAAAAGACTCTGTGTGAATACTAGTTCACGAAACTATTTTCCTCCAGATAACAGAAGAACTCAGTTAAAACCAGCAAGCACAAAAGTAGTAAATCAGTCGTGAACCCCCCCTCCCCCAAAAAAAGGAAAGAAACAGCTACAGAATTATGCATTTTGTCCTAAAGTTCACAAAAATCTACACAATCACAATTCCTTATTAGCCTGTAGCTTAGGCACTGAATCAAACACGGAAACGCAGGCCTAACAGTAGACAGGAACATCAACAGCAAAAATCTTTAACAGCTATGGCGCTGCATGTTAGCCATGTAGGGCCATTTAGAATCTTCACAAAGTTAAATATCTAGACAGCCATAAATTGTGCTTCCAATGAATCAGAAGGATGACATTAAGACATCTTCCATTACAGGACAAGGGCTTAATCAGGTATATCTAATCCATATGCAGCCAAACTTTCGAGATCCCTCCAAGCGAGCACCAATGAAGCGACATAGCAACATTTTAACCTCATAAAAAACCAACCAAAAAATGAAATATCGTACAAGATTTTTTTTTTTTGGTGGATAAACAAAAATTGATATATATTATAAAGAATGGAAGACCTAACAGTAATGGACGCTAATCAAGCATAATACAAAACTAACAACCCTAAAAAATGCTATCAACATAATCAATTAACATCAATCAAAAAGGGAAAAATTCTGCGTCTCCCAAAAGTATCACTTGGGCCAATTGTCGTTGATGTGCTCAAGGGGAGTTTCAAAACCATCAAAAGTCTCTTATTTCTCTCCAATCAAATCATCAAATTACCATACAAGACAAGCTCATTTCCAAACAAGAACCAGCTTTCTAAACCATTCTTTTAGGAGTCAACAGTATTCATTGCTCAGTGCAGCAGAAATGCAGGTGTCTAAGCACCATGCATTCATCAGACCATACCTGGACAAGCACCATCAGCAATTGCAAACGAAAGAGTTCTTATATGATCAGCAACCACCCTGTAGGCCATATCGATATTGTCCACATCATCAGCTCCAACTTTTCCAGAATATGGTTGAGCCCCTGTGGCCTACTTAACCATTTAAAACACAACAATTAGATTAACCAAAACACATGGGCCATTCAACAACCCAACAAACACATGCAAACTTCTCCAGCCCAAAAGGTGCATGGCAGAGTACACCTTAAACTAATAAGCTGAATTAAGAATCTAAACTTGCCAAACAGGCCAATTATGATCAGTCCAAAATACAATCAAACTCTACAAAACCTACTGTCACGGACAGCTCTAGAATGCCCCGGGATTTCTCTAGATTTCACACATCCATCACAAACTCCAGAAGGGCAACTTCTAAAAAACGAAATCACAGGAACATGACAGTACAGGGAGGACAATGTTTAATTGAAATATAGCGACTCACTTAAAAACATACAAAGATCTAGCACTTCTACATAAATTGTCAGTGTTTCCATTATTTGCATGTCTCTATTGATGGCTGCACCAGCTTGAAACAAAACACCAAGATCACTAGGATAAGCAAAAGCTGATGCCAGATTGAACCAATAATCAAGGTTTCGAAATTGGTGAAGAAGCCAGAGAAGCAAGTTTACAGCATCTTTCTTCTCACCCAGGTAGCTCATCCACTCCAATCCATCGACCTTAATGCTTAAAAAGCAACCTAGCCCATCACCGACAAGCTCCATCATCTTATTTTTAATCAGACTGCATGGCATTTGTTGTTCTTTAGAAATGAAGATGTGACCAGAGTTGAAGAGATACTTTATTCTTGGTGAAGAAAAGGTAAGTGCACTCTTTAGTCTTTACAAGGTCTCAGAACAGCTACGCACAATTGCAAGTTATAAGTAGAGGAATAACACAGAAGGACCACTCATATAAGAACTGAACCAAGGTTTTTAGAGCACTGGACGAAAATTGCCCTAAAGGAACAAGAAAAGAAAAAAAGCAAAATATGCAACACGGTAATCAAATTTCACATGGTATGGCAATCACAGAGAGGAATCTAACTAGTGCTTCACCAAATCAATTATATGCCTTAATATTTGGAAAAAGCAGTGTCTCAGATAAAACCAAATTAGACAATCTGAACTTCACATCTGCGGCAAACAAAATGCAATTGCATCGTCTGATTACCTGTTGGATAGCATCAAACAAGGGCATGAAAACATCTGTATCATAATTACTCATCTTCTTCTGAAGAATAGATGTCAATCTTTCAAAACCCATCCCTGTATCAACATGCTTGGCTGGAAGTGTCCTCAGAGAGCCATCAGCTTCTCTATTAAACTGTGAATACCAATCAGAAAGATGGTAGAGCCTATTAATAAACTATATTATATATATATATATATATATATATATATATATATATATATGTATTACATATATATATATATATGTATTATATATATATATATATATATGTATATGTATATGTATATGTATGTGTGTATGATGTATGTATGTATGTATGTGTGTGTGTGTGTGTGTGTGTGTGTGTGTGTGTGTATGTATGTATGTAAGACAAAAACTGTAAATAAAACAGATGATTCCTCTGACTTAAAGCAATGCAACTCTGTCTACATGGCTAGAGCATCAGCATGACAGAACAAGGGCAATTAACATCACAGGACAACAAAAGCAACAAAAGCTTTCATTTCTCGAATAATAATCAACAATGGCTTACCTGAATAAAGACAAGATTCCAAATCTCTATACAAGTAGGGTCATCATTATTGACCAGTGGTGCAGCATCGCGATTCCCAATCCTGTCAAAGTGTATCTCAGTACATGGCCCGCAGGGACCAGTATCACCCATCTCCCAGAAGTTGTCCTATTGCAAGTAAGAGCAGGCCACAAAGAAACAAATTGGTCACATAAACCAGTGGCAATAGTCACTTCAATTTTGACCATTAAGTTTCAGCACAACCACCGGAAAAAAGAAAAAGGAAAAAGACGACTGCAGTCTAGCACAGTAGCTAAGAAGATTTTTCAAAGTGAAATAGTCATAAGACACCCCCCGAAAACGAAAAGAGAAGAAAAGAAAAGAAAAAACAGAGACATGCACACACACATTAGCCAAGAAGATTTGTTTCAGAAACAATCTAAAACTGACATCACTCGTTGATTACAATTGCCCCTGTTATCTCATGTCATTTTAATAAGCAAGGGTCATTCACCCATAAGCAGAAGGTGGCCAGCCATGACCATGCATCCCACACACATAGGGAAAGAGACTTCATCAGCAAAAAATCCATCCAAAAACTCATATCTTGACAGATTTTTGTATCAGCAAGTCATTCCATGTCTAGTAACTATTCAGTTAAGCTTGACTAAAGAAACAAACGGTTTCATTTGAATGTAGAACATAAGCAACAAAGAGGTACCTTGCAACCGAAAGGTAATACGCGTTCTGAGGGCAAGAGTGTAAGCCAGATATCCCTGGCCTCCATGTCAGCTGCAAGGCCAGATTTCTCATCGCCGCCAAAATACGTAGCATAAATTCGATCAGCAGGTAGTTTGTAAACCTATTCGCAAAGCAACAACCAGAAATTAGGTCCAAATCTCCATTTCACAATCATAAACTAATCTCACAGATGTCATTTATGCTTGAGACATTAAAAACACGCCATCAAGTATCAACCACAGCATTTTTTTCAATTCTCAGTATGCTGATAACCAGATCAGAAAACTTAAAGAAAGCAAAAAAGAGCTGAATATGAAAGTACTTGCCTGGGTCAGAAGCTCCCAAGCCCATTGAATGGCCTCTTTCTTAAAGTAATCACCAAAGGACCAATTCCCTAGCATTTCAAAGAATGTGTGGTGATAAGTATCTTTCCCAACATCATCAAGATCATTGTGCTTCCCACCAGCCCTTATACATTTTTGGGTGTTGCAAGCACGCTTTAGTTCACTCAGAGGACTGTTAGGGTCGACAGTCCCTAAGAAGATCGGCTTGAACTGGTTCATTCCTGTTCAATAACAAACAACAAAAATAAATATAGTCCTGGATCAGAAAATTGCATGGTCACAAGACTCACAACACATGCCCTCATCATATACTATGCTCACACAATCCGATAGACATTTACGATTCGGAACTGACACAGCATACACTTCATGAACAGAAAATCACGTGCTTTGAACAGAAATATTGGGCAAGCAGTAACTATTCCAAGAGTTGACCTCACTCCTTCAGCAAGGGACTCCCCATTTGCTTTGAAAAGGAGGCAGTTTCCTCTGAAATTAGCCTTTGCAGTGACAGTTAATAAAAGCCAAGGCCAAACATTAAAGTGTGTGGGTATTTATCTTCCTAAACCTATATTCTCCCACGGCCAATTATATGTCGCAATCTCTCGCGTCACTTCCTCCTCAGGACTAAAGTTTCTGATCTACAACAAAAAGGATATGCCTCATAATGTCACAAAAAATATTGTTTACCGGAAAATTTTTTGTGACATTCCTAATGCATGGTTAGTCTCTTCCCAGATACATTACTATGTAGTTGTTGTGTATTTATATGACATGCACTGTTTTCACAATTACAATGGTAAATATATTATAAGCTTACATAAATATTTTGTTCTCTTTGTTCCTTACTATAGAGATGGCAGATTCAACCCACAATTCTCTCCCAATATGTCCAATCAGTCCCTATAACAAATCCGTGACGTTGTTCGTTCGTCTTATGCGATGTATGTGTGTACGAACATATGTCAGCCGTAAAATATGGCAAGTCATATTCATGGACCACCAGGTATATCTGTCATTAAATTGCTATAGTTCGACCAACAAATATATATATATATGTACAATTTGTGAATATATTACATTTTTACAGTGTGATGAGATATTTGCCATCATAGAAGGTGATGATAATATTGATAAATGGATTAAGCTACTGATAGCTGGCAAAGTTCATCACATCTCTAGACTATCAGTTGATGGTGCTACAGATGGAGAAAGGCAAATTGTAAAGAACAATTTAAAATTGACTTTTACAGCATCGACAAGCCTTCTTGATGTTTTAAAGGAATGTTATGATATTCCCTGCCAGCATGAACCGCCTTTTGTGCCGTTTATCGATGTTCCGTCACGTCTTCAATCATGTGATAACGTTATAGGTAACATTGTTAAGAGGTGTACTGTTTAAGCCTATTTGTTCCCGTACATTTTTATGTGTTTATGCGATTTTTATTTTGCTCCATTACAGATGTCATCGGCATGGTGGTTTCTATATCTAATGTGGCAAGAACAAAAACGAAGGGCACTGCAAAGCAGGAAGTGTTACTATGTGATATGCAGCATGTATTTTCCATTACGTTTTTTCCGCTTTCATATACCGCCTATTTATATTCTAAGATTCGTGCATGTAATGATTTTACATAGGATGCGCACTTTGAGATTAACTTTGTAGGGAGATTTTGCGGAAATTGAGGGTGCTCATGTTCACCGACACCTGTACCATGAAAACATACTTTTGGCCTCCCGGGTGCATGTTAGGACCTACGAAGGTATAATCGTCCTCAAATTGATAATCCCTATTTGATAATGTTGTTCAATCTTTGGACATTTTATGACATACTTTTGTATTAACTTTTACAAAAAATAATTGTACGTAGGGGTATCGGTTTCTACTTTACCAACCAGTAGATTGCTGATTAATCCTGATATCGAAGCAACAGATGTCTTTGAAGGATGGTACTTACAATTTGTAACATAAGATACTTTTGTAGCAAGTTCAAGTTTGCAATTGAACTCATACATGGTATTTTCGTTGTGTACATTAGGTTGACTAAAGGTGTCATGGGTCACTTTGATTTAATGCGTAAGAGACCATTATGAATGGTTCATCTTGAAAAGTTATTTGCTGCTCAGAGGATCAGATTGGACGAATATGCATTGAGGCCAAATGTAAATACACTCTCTGATTCTTATAATTGTATGTTTTCATATAGAACATTCAACAACATTGTAATATTATAGATTTCATATGCACAGGTGAGATTTTTCCGTATTTTTGCGTATGTCTAAGAAATCTACCCGTTGGTGTACGATGCTTGCACTAATTGCAAAAAAAGTTCTCGCACTGATGAACTTGATTTGAACCTGCCTTATTGTACGTGTTCAAACCCACCAAATTTGACTCAAAAAAGGTTTGACACATTCGGTTTCCTATTATCATATTCCATTCATTATGGATATTCAGGGTGTTCATAGTATAATTTACTAACTTATTTAAAATTACAGATACGTCTTCATAGTTCTCTTGAGAGATCATTTAGGTTCTAGAAGGTTTACCGTTCTCCAGAAAGATGCACGGGTTCTTCTCCATGCAACCACGGCAGAGTTGGATGCGTATGCAGCATTGGTACTATACTTTCATCACTTCTACATCATTTGTTGCATGATTGCTTATTACTCACACTAACACATTTGCGTTTTCCTCAGCCAAATGGTGACCTTTTGCTGTACGCTATTCTGGAGGATTATCTCGACAAGCCATGGATATTCATCGTTGAACCTCCACGTGAACGAGATACAGAACTACCTATCAATTTTATTATATCGGTCGACTGGAAAAAAGAAGTTTTTCACTTGAAAAATTCCAATTCCAGGTATACGAACTGAACAATACATATCTATAAACTCTGTTTGTATTAATGTGAGCAACGCAATGATTTCGAAGCAAGATATTTTTTGTACAGGTAGAAGAAGAGAACGAGGAGTCTTCCCCGTCCTCCTCCACTCATTAGTTTATCATCTTGTCATCTACCATGATCTTTACATTAGTATAGATTACCATTATTTGTTTTGTACACTATAAATCTCATTTGTACTGAATTAAGTTGACAGTTTAGTATTTTTTTTGAATGTCTTATCATTATCTTATTTTTCAAAGTTATAATAACAAATATATATGTAGTGGTAATATTTTATAATATTTTTTATTTTTAATAATCTATATATTATAGCAGGCTATTTCATCAAGCACCGTGCATAGCACGGATCTACACTAGTTAAACCCAAATAGGCATCTTTCCTTGGCCCTATATGTGATCACATGACACAACGAAAAGCCCTAACTTTGAAATTCCACACCGTTGATAGTCTTGAAAATTGGTGTAAAGACAATTTCTTTAGTTGCATAAATGCTCCACTGAATAAGAAAGTATCGATAACAAAAACATGACAAGTAAATGCCACAGTAACATTTGACCGTTGCGGATTAACATCTTTGAATAAAAAGCAACAACCTTTCAAGCAATAAAACATTAAAACCAGAGCAAAACCCTTAACACCCTTCAGGTGAATATAAAGCAAGAAGACCAACATGTGGAAAAAAATAATGAAAGCTTCCAGCTATGAAATCTCACTAAATAACAGAACTCCAAATAATTTAACAACCCACAAGCATTCAAACAGGAATCCAACATAGTAAACACCATCACCGAAATTGTGGGGACGGGGTATTATCACACAAAACACCGAACCAGCATATTACCTAATCTACCTCACAACCATATTGACAAATACCCAAAAAAGGGCTCAACTATGAAATACTCACAAAAAGATAAACTACCCCATTATCAAATATGAATCAGAACAAAGAAATAGATGAATAATCCAACAAATGGATAACGAAAGCAGACAAACCTGCGTTGGCAAACAGCAAAGTAGGATCATTGAGGGGAACAACAGGGCTAGATTTCCAGTTGGTATGGGCTTTCCCTTCAAAGAATTGGATGAAAGTGTCTCTAACTTTGCTAGCTGGCCACTCCACCCCATTTTCAACGGACCCATCAGCAGTTTCTGATTGTAGCCCCATATTTGCAGCAGAAGAAGCACAAAAAGAAGATGACGATGAAGAAGATGGGGTGAATCTGAAACCCCAAAATTGGGAAGTTCTGATGAAGATAGGAGATGGGGATGGCGGCGAAAGAGGAGAGAGAGTGGGGGTTACCGGCCGTCTGAGGACGAGGGGAGAGAAAGAGGAGGGAATGAGACTAAACCCTCTTGCATAAGCCCTCATCCATCCACCTGATAATGATTTTGTGAATCAGTGTTCAACTAGTTGTAGTATAATGCCTATTCTTTTCTATGTATATTTTAGAGTTCCAAAAATAAAAGATCCTTAGAATTTTTGGTCAATTTTAGAAAATATCCCTCAATTTTAAAAATAAGGTAAATATTTTTTGACTTATTTAAGCTATTTTTTTAATATTTACACTAATTGATGACATATTTTACTTAAATGATGTGGCAAATTAGGAAGAAAAAGAAAAGTCACATAAACACATTGTTTTTTTATATGACACATAAGTGCATTATTGTATATATAAAATAATACAATTTGATAGAAAAAAATTATACATATTACTTTATCTTGAATGAAACTTTTGGATTTTTTTTTTGAAATATAATAATCTTACATTAACCCATAGCTTGTTAAACTATCTATATCTAATTGATTATCTCATGATCATTTATTATAAGGATCTTACTCAAAAATTTACACATTCAAATTTATAAAATATTTAACTATTTATAAAACATTTTACTGTAATATAAAATAATAAATTTACATGTTTGTAATTCACCAGCATATTCAAACACGAATTTTCATCAGTTTTTTGTTTGTTTGATCCATTTTGACAAGTTTATGCTCTGATACTTTAATTAAGAAACATGATTATCATAACACTTAATTTTTTTTCTCCTTTTTGCTATGTGATTATTTCCAAAAGTTGGTTTAGATAAATTAAATTTTGGCTTCTTTATTTTTGTGGATGAGGAAATGTTTGTTTAATAAATTTTTGGTTAATGTAAAATTATTATTTTCTAAGAAATTATGGGATTGTTTTACCTAAGACGCATGAAGTAATTAGATTATGCAATTTTTCTAATGAATTACATTACTTATGTATGTAACAATGTGCTTACGTGGCATTTATTTTTTCATAATATTTCCACATCATTTAGGCAACACACATGTCATAAATTAATGTAGATAAATAATATAAGCCAAATAATATTCACCCTTTGAATGTTAAGGGACATTTTCTTACTTTGATCAAAAGTTTATAGATACTTTATTTTTAGATCTCGTATATTTTATCCTAAAAAATTGATGTTGGAGATTACAAAGTTGCTACTTCTGGTGATGACGAATTAAGGGAGAATGATTCTATTCCCAATCTTGAAAGTGGTTAGAATTGCAACAAGGAGTTCAAGTGGCATTTAAGAAAAACATCCATGGAATAAATATCTCATCGTAATATATATACTTCCAAAAGTGTGGAAAAATAATATCAAATGTAGGATCTATGTTTTTGAAAATTTTTTATTTTTTTGGTGTGTAGGTAAAAGAAAAATGTTGATGGAGAACATATTCATGATTTAATTATTAACTTTTAATATTAATCGCACAAAAAAATACACATAGAAAAAAAATCTACAGGAAAGTAATACAAATTTATGTAGAATTTATGATGAAAAAAGTGATCCCTTGAAATATCTATAGTAAAACAAGAAACTTCGACCAAAAAATAAAATGTTAAAATGACATATATGTGATTCAACCATTTTTTGTTTTAAAAATACTGCAAAATGTGAAATTGATGGAGAATCTCCTGATATCTATTACAAACAGATATTATTGATTAACTATAAGCAGAACCAAAAAGGTTGTCCATGCGTAGGTGGCATTTATTTTTTCCACTTAATTGTGTCTCATACGTTAGTGTATATTCAATATCTATTTTGTTAGTACATTTAAAATGGTTGATTCTTTTTAATTTCCTATTATTCATTTTTTTTTAATGGAGTTAGTTTCATTAAGATGTTGTTACGTCTTATTCTAACCTTTTAAGAATTATCATATAGAGAGAGCGAGCGAGAGAGAGAGAGAGAGAGATGTATATGCACATATATGTAAATATGTGTGTGTGTGTGTGTGTGTGTGTGTATATATATATATATATGTGAGTGTGTGTGTGTGCGTGCGTGCGTGTGTGTATATGCATACATACATACATATACATATATATATATATATATATATATATATATATATATATATATTTATATATATATATATATATCTATTATATATATATATATTATATATATATATATATATATATATATATATATAGAGTAGGAAAATCAATAGTATTGCACAAGATTCTCTCAACAAAGATTTTTATGTCCCATTTTATTAGTCGTTGCTAGGTCATGCAATTTGAACTTTCACATTAGAAGGTCTCCATTTCAAATTATAACATTTTTCTATCATAGAGAAGGGCGTTAAGGCAAGATTCTTTGCATATAGATTTACTAATGAGTAATGACTTTATTTCATGAGGGATCCTCTAATCTTCATTAAGCTGGTGCATTTCATCAATAATACAATGACATTTTGATGGTACTAATGAAGACAGTGAAAATAATGCATAACGAGTGATGACGTGATTTAACGGGGGATCCTCTAATCTTTATACATTGTTGCATAATACATTTCATCAATAATACAATGACATTTCGAGGGTACTGATGAAGACAGCGAAAATTAACAGCAAGACAGTGGGTAGTACTTAATCTCTAATAGTTGTAGGAAGTTGACAATGGCCCAACTGGGTGACACAGATAAAGTCCAGCCAATATAGATTGATACATGAATTCACAATAGACTCAATTGCAATGTCAAAGTTGTGGACTTCAATTAGATTTATGAACATTAGAGTTTCTGATAGCCAATGGAGTCTCATCAGAATATGGACGAATACACAGTGGAGTTAGTAATAATACAGCACCTTGTAGCTCAGCATAAATACACTGGCGGCTGACTTGCAGCCTGTGGGAGACGTGGGGCGTGTGCATGCACAAACAGTGATTAACTTTACATTCAAGTAACCAACTATATTAAATCTCCTATAAAAAGGGGCTTAGGTTATAATCAGTAGTAAGTTACCATACACAAAAGCAGCCTGCCATATTTTCAAATGAAATTTCTTCTCAAATTGGAGAAGAATAGCAGCGCAACTGTCACAACCGGATCATACACTTAGCCACTCACCCACCGTAAAGCGAATGTCACGCCTAAAATAAACACAGTAAGTCAAAATTAAAAGCACCTAGCCTTAATCAGCAGAAACCAAAATCATACTAGAAAACTAGAGAAACCACTCTTATTGAACTCCGCGTTTCTGTCAAAGCGATTACCCCTCTGGAGCATTGATCTTCATGAATCATGATGCACAAATTGGAGGACCCTATCGACTTCATCTTTCCGTTTGTCAGAAATTTGCGCTATTTTCATTTCCCTTTCATAGATTGATTGTCGTAAAAATGAAGCAAAGACAGACGAGAATGCAGAGAGGATGCTGTGTAGGCATAATAACAAGCAGCATCAGGACTGATTGATATATAGGACTGGTACTAGCCCAGCCATCTTGCCATCCCTGCCAGGGCATTTTTTCTTTACCTGCAAGGTAAACACCAGTTGTCAATAATGAAGATCAGCTGACCCAAGGGGTAAATGTTCTCAAATTTATGATAAAAAAGTAGCTGCTGAGGCTCTATTTTACGTTAGGTATCTGAGTCTGTCACCTGACCTACTTCAGACCTGAACATACATAGTTTCAGGAATTAGGTAATTTCACTGATTAGCAGAATCTAAAATTGGTAACAACATAGAGTCCATGAGCCACAGCCTTGTAGTACTGAAGCCAACCACCCCAAAATCAGGCCTCAAAAGAGGGGAGAACAAAAGGGGGGGGGGGGGGGGAGGAATCTCAATGTCTTTTAGTAAGCAAGTTTGAAGTTCTGAAAATGTAATGCTAATTTTCTGAGAGCTAGCAAGTGGCATGTATAACAATGCCAGGCATAACTACCATAAAATTTCACTGATTCTGTTCTATTATTGTAGAGGTAAAAAGTATGCTGGAACTTAGACACCACAAGACATCGAAAGCACATGAACAAATAAATTTGGCAATCCTAGGGAAACATTATCCTGAATTATCCTAGACTCCTGTCTTTGCACAGTTTAATCAGTAACAAGAACACAGTCAAATGAATACAAATTCTGCATGTGCGCATATGACATTGTACCGCTTGCTTCCAGATGATTAAGAGATAAGATGGCGACAATAATCCCCGTCATACTTACATAAAACCAACCATCCACTTCATACTCAATTTCAAGCTCTTCACCTGCTGTTAAATCCAACTGCAAGAAAGGTAGGGCGAGATTAAATCTGCATATTTTGACATTGATAAACATGGAAGTGTGCACTTGGAAACAGTCTACTTTTGCACTATGGATGCATTAAATGGAAAGGAAGTAGCTCAAAGTTGTGCATATAATAAAGATCTAACTCCTGTCAACCATAAAAGCACCAGAGTTTGAACTAAAAATTGAATGTCCAGATATGCCAGCACATTCACCTCATCATCTCCACCAGCAGTGAAGTCATATAAAGCTGTTCCAACCCGAGGAGTTTCAGGAGAAGCTTGTTCCTCATCTCGGGAGCGAAAGCTATTTGAGCCAGGGCCGGCCAATGGATTTACAAATTCGTCACTCTCTGATATATATGATGGTGTTTCTTCTCTTATCTGAGAATGATAGAGGAATTACATGTTGAATTGAGTAACAACAAATTATATAAAGAATCTGTGAAAGGGATTTAATAAATTACATGGTGAGAACTGACCAGAGAGCCATAACTTTCATGCCCACCACCCATGGAAAACTTGTTAGATGACATGTCCTGCAAGTTAGAAAAGTGTTACTGAAAATGTCCATAGTCCAATGGGAACAATGCAAAATGGAGTATTGACGAGAATAGACCGCGATGGTTCATTGCTCCTTTAAAGAAACTATTCCTGAATACTGCAGTATGCCAAAATTGCAGTAATTTTCCGAAATCACCTATTGAATAGACCATTTTTGCTAGACGGTCACATGCAAATGCTGCTCTTTGCAACAAAAAGAAGTTGCATAAAGGAGCTTTGCCAATTTAAAAATATGAAGAGGGACATCTAGATCTGTGAATAGTTGAGCAAGCCGGAAATGAAATGTCTGTTTTATCTTTGTAAGTTGTCAGGGTTGATATTCTTTCACCAGATATGCCAAAGGCACAATTTGTTTGCTTTGTGAAAGGGCAAACGAAGATCATGACTTCATGAGCACCTTTTCTTCAAGTGTCAAGCCAAATATGATCACCCACCAAAAAATCTGGAAAGATGTCTGCAAATGGATTCAAGTGAACATTCCAGAGGAGTGGAACAAGGCTGGCAGCATTGGTTAGTGACTAAAGGGAATGTTAGTGCCACACTAAGTCTATTCCAAAAGCTGCGTTCGTTCTGCTGTGTATTCGACTTTGATTTGGGCAGAGCGTAACAGCACAGCCTTTAGTTCACATAAGCAGCAGCCTGAATGCATCGCTAGACTAATCATACAGTCAATTCCAACTAGAGCTTACATCATATAAGGAGTTAGTAAATATTGTAGTAAGAAATCAGAATCTGAACTGCTCATGCCCAGGGGTTCGGAGTGAATAGGCTTTGCCTGGATTTTATGTCAAGGCAATTTTTCTGTGTATGCAGGAGTTGTTTGGGTGGGTTAACCCTATGTGCTTCGCCGCCAATTGAACAGTACTGAACTTTTTAGCCTCCCCCAACCCCTGCCCCCTCCGCCCAATAAAGACAAAAACAAAAAAGGCTCCAAGAATGAAAAAATTGAAACATTTCTTATATGCAAAATCTCAAACAAAACATGAGCTTTTCAATGAAAGAACAAGGTCGAAAAGAAACAATGGCCAGCTGAAACAGAGCATTGCAAAGGGGAAGAAAATGAAAAAACACAACATATCATAATTCATAAGCATAGACGAATGGATACAGATGGCAGTTAGAAAGTAACTCTCACTGCCAAAACATAGTTTTATGAACCATTTAATATCAGATGCGTAAGTCTGACCATTTAAGCTTAGTGTACTAGCATAAACTGCCGAAGAATTTGAAATTTTATGAACCATTCCTCAAAGCACAATGTCAAAAAATTTAAATGAGAAGGCTACTGAGACAACTTTTTAATTGTCATTAATTGCCATATGGGAATCCCAGACCCAAATACAGGTGGCACTCACATATACACAGCAGAAATCATACGCTGTTTCACGCATCATCATCTTCTATTGTTAGACAAGCTTTGCTAAGCAAGCTGAGGCAGTAAGTAGGGTTCCCCTCCCCCCCAGGCCCCCACTGGGGGGAGGGGGTTTATATCAGCACTAGTTACATACCACGGAATGTGAAACCCCATAATTTGGTTGTGAACTGAATAGTGACAGATAATTCATTCCTCCAATATTTGATGACATGGAAGTTCCAGCTGATCCCATTGACTCAGGGGACGACGATCCAGATGACATCACATCATCGTCCTAGAAACCCCCAAAATACATAAAATAAGCATCTTCACTCAGATACAGGAATAAAGAACAGAAAACCTACAGAGGAGTAAAGGCTGAAGAAACAAATAAGAGGACAAGCATCGTAGCTATGTGCAGATTACTACCTCTACTTCTGTGGGCTCCAGAAGAGTCTTTGCCCACATGTCATCATAACCAGCAGATGGTCTAGCAAATATATTCTCCTCATCAACATCTGGAGCATCAGTTCCCGTGCCAGAGAGAAATTCATTGACCTAACACCATGAAAAAATTCTTGTTTGATTGAGAAAAACAAATGAGGCGGCAAAAAATAAAAGTACAAGACAACGTGTAATCACCACACCTTGATTTTGGCGACAAAATAGCCAATTTCATAAGTTAAGAGACAAGAAAGTGGCTCGACAAGGTGTAACCTCCATTATGCATACAAGAAGCAAGTTCATAGCATCTTAGATGTCCACAAATTTACGCATAACGAATACAGACTAGTAGAAATGTTGCTCCCATAATATCTATAGGTGTAAAACATTTTAGAAGAGCTAGAAATAGAAGTTCACATAAAAACATGTAATGATGTGATGTAATAGTTTCAAATAACCATGTTGTACGGACAAAGATTCACCAAGAGGGACGAACTGATGTTGTCTAAGAACTGGAGCAAGGGTGAGAAATATCCAACAGCTCTAGTCCTCCTGGTTTACATTGAAGTTCTATAAGTTGCCAACACAATTATCCCTAACTATTAGAGGTATGTGGAAAATAATATGTCGAAACGAAATAGCATTCTATATCCTGACTTGACACAATGTGTGTTATGTAACATAGCTTACTGCCAGAAGAATATTCAAAACAAAGAAATTTAAATAGGGGTGAAATTGAGGTAAAAGATGCATAAATATTTCTAAGGGATGACAAATTAGTAACAAGTGGAAAGGTGTTTTTTTTTTTAAAAAAAAAAAAAGAGATAATAACCTCCACTATTTTAACAGCTAATGTTACCAAAACAATATCTTCCAAATCAGGAGTCATATTTAACTTAGAACCTTGCCAAGAACCTGGGCCCTATTGGAGTACTCTTGCATGCCAAAGCAAATAATAGAAAATAATAATTCTTTTCCTGCCTCTTTCCTCTGACTCGTTCAACATTTAACTACTTTTCACACCCCCCCCCCCAAACAAGAAAGAGTCATCCTATATTTAAGCCTCATTTAGCAAAATACTGTTTACAGGTTATGGTGCATAAAAGCGTTTCTTTCAAAAATCAAAGATGCAGAGTGCTGATTCCTCATGACCGATTATTTTCAGTACACAGCAAATATGTGGGATTATTTTCAGTCAATTCTCGAGCAACTCATACGACATTTATCCGACCAAAAATATCCACCATTCTTCTTTCGAATGCCCTGAATCAATACCACTTTCTAAAAATAGATTCTAATAATTTATCAACTTCCCCAAACTGCCATTTGAAAATCGCTGCATTCCAGAAGAAGAAAACTTGGAAACAACACTTGTCAACCAACTTGTAATAATATGTCCATGTGTCAGCAGGGAGGTAGGGCTCAAAGAAAGTGATGGTGATGTTGGTAGATTATTATATTTGTGAGCAGTTAACAATAAGTCAGTTCATAAACCCCCACTTTATTTGTTCAACTCTAAGAGAAGTGAACAATAAAAACTCATGTTTATCGAAATACAGGCTGCACTGAAGTTATCTCATCACAGCCAGAACAGAGGGATAAAATGAAACAAGAACACAAGTTCTCACCCTAGTCATTGCAGGTGCATTCTTTCCCAGCAAATCATCATCACCAAGGTTAGCTGCCCATGCATTAACAAGGTCATCATCAAGCCCATTGGGTTGAGCAGGTGTCGCTTTCGGTTCATAGATAAGGTCGGAAATGCCGGTCGCCATGGCCGGATCACTTAAATTGGTTGATGCACTCACAGTTATGTTATGTCGGTTCCGGTATATTTCAATGAGTTTTGCACTGTGTCAAGAGTTCCGGAAGAAACAACACAAGTGTGATTGTATGGATATGAAATCAACACCACGACAAATTTGATGAGCAAGAAAAACACTCACAAAAATAACAATCAAAACCATGACAAAATCAAGAAGGCGGCGCAGCCAATAACCGCCATCAAAGCAATATAAATGATTAAAAAAGGTGCAACAGGTGAACAGGAACAGCATTTTGATAAAGATACAACTGATAATAGTGCAACTAATTGCGAAAAAGAAGAAATAAAAATAAACACTGTAACAAGTTACGGTGGGGAGTAATTTATCAATTCTTTCCACAACTAAGAAACTGCAAACTCAAAGGAACAATAAAACTGTTCTAGTCAAACAATGGTAAGTTGAAGATACTTAACAAGCAACACAAAACAACTAATATTATATGTCCTCCAAGAGGGAAAGACTGCCCTGGAATATCCTACTACAAGGTAGATTGCCTGCTTGTTATTGGGAGCTGCCATTGATCAGGTGGTGTATCCCCATGGTTTCGCCTCCTGTTGTCGAGCTCAAATTGTTAGCACAGGAGGAATTTTCGGGTAGTGAAGTCAAGGCAGGCGATAGGATGATTCCTCGCACTATTTTTTAAGTACGCTTGAAGTTGGAACAACCAGCAACAACAAAACCGTCCACTCAGGATGCTGGCCGAGCACGGTTAGGAGAGGTCCACATGAATACACCCTACCTCAAACAACCAGGGAGGCTATTTTCAAAAGTGTCAAAACACATAGAATGTGTTCTACTACCATGTGCATATCACTCGGGA
The DNA here is from genome assembly GCA_029747015.1 of Carnegiea gigantea. Lineage (NCBI taxonomy): Eukaryota > Viridiplantae > Streptophyta > Magnoliopsida > Caryophyllales > Cactaceae > Carnegiea > Carnegiea gigantea. The sequence goes on along the minus strand of JAKOGI010000010.1, from coordinate 1,423,387 downwards.
TAATGGATTAAAATCTTGTACTTCCAGGAAACAAGGGCATAAGAGAGCAAAGAATATGATTTAGAAAACTAGGGCATGGATATGATGTGGAAATCAGCAAGCATCGATATGAAAAATGAACTTGGACAGCAAAAGCAGAACAGCAATGAAGCTCTACATGAAATCAGTTGCAGTGATTTCATGCGAGGAAATCAAATGCTCTCAAGAGTAGAATTTAATTTATAGCCAAACTTCCAAATTGGAGGATTTAAACAGGCTATTCTGTTCAGCATTCCTGTGGTGTGGAATAAAATGCCAAGACCAATGGAAAATGAAAAATTACCTCGTAGGACCCAGTGGAAGATACTTCGGTCTAGGAACATAACAAAACAGTGAAACAAGATCCAGCAGCCTCTCATGAGTCTCATACAATTTTTTGAGTTCTTCATCAGTCCACTCCTTATTTGCGTTATCATGGGTCCTGATGTCCCTGTCGAAACACAGATAGACTTCAGTAAGTACCAATTAAAATTAGCTAAATGAAATCAGTAATAATAATTAATAAGAAAATATCAAACTCCAGTTCTTACTTGATCAGCTCATCTTGTGCCTTATACATTTCATCAAGGACCTGTATCATTGGGCTTAGAAGCAACCCAAGTCCTGTACCACTTGCCCCTTGATCCTCGCCATTACTGACATGCAGATCAGAAAATTTGGCATGCACTCCACCCTGAGCTAAAGCATTTAAGAACTCGTAGATCTGTAGCCTGTATGGCTCACCAGATCTGATAGCCATTGTCATAAGAGATGCTGCAGCAACTATGCGGACCTGAGGTGGAAATAAGGCGGGCATGCGAGCTTAAAAATATTTTGTGGACCAAATTACTACCTGATAATTATCTCAGGGGCAAATGAGTGGCATGCCATTTGGTGACTCAGATTTGACGTGGTTTTTGGAGTGTATAGCACCTAATGGGCCCTTCTTCACCTTAAACCCTATCCTTCCTTACCTAATATGGTCCACTCAGGGGTGAGGGCCGATTTTACTTGTCTTTTTTTTAAACACTACAATAACAATTTAAGAATGAGAAATAAACGTTCGACATCACATCATTACATCCATAAATCCCTGTCACAGTTGTTTCACTGTCTTCTTTTCTTCAGAGGGATGTGGGAATGAGATGAACTTATTGCTAGACTGTAACTTTGCATGTTCTTCAGAAAAGGCATGACAAAATCCGTTTTGCTCCTTGGATGTGATATATTCTCCCAGATTAGCAATGGTTTATAAGCTGCTCTAACTTGCAAAAATTGAATAGAATTAACTTCCGTTAATTAAAGCTGCAAACTTAAACATTTTCCCTTTGCTATTTCAAGCTACGGGGAAGCAGAAAATTCAATGGGAACATACCTCCCAGCTGCCATTAGAAGCACACCTTTGTAGCCGAGTCAAAGCAGTAGCTAGAGTAGGGTTACGAGAACTGGCAGCTGCCACCATTTTGTCAGGATCCAACATCATTAATGCAGTGCCTGGAGGTGTGCCTGATTCCCATGCATATTCAGATGCGGCATAGTTTGCATTTTCCCCAAGAAACCACACCTGTATAACTAGAAATTTCAGACTCATGTTTAAAAAAAAAATAAAAATAGAGTAAATTGTAAAGACTGTCCTTATATCAACAAAGTAAAGCCAACTAGTCTATGAGGTAGCAAAACTAGTCCATGAGGTAACAAAATTGATTCACAAGTTCCAAAATTAATGTAATGCTTACAGCCGCTTGTACTAATCTTTGCAATGCCAAAGCCGCCTTTGGATCAGAAGCGGATACTCTGTCTACTGAAATAATACCTGCCATTGAACCTGGTTGTGGAGGTGGTAAATCAAGAACTATGGTTACTGCTTCCAGAGCAGTGTGTTTACCATCAGGGCCAGCCCCAACAAGGCATGTCTGCAAACATGTCACAGCTATGAAATTTTCAATTACCAATGTATCTGAGGAGTTTTCAAAACATCAATCAAATAACAAAGAAACAATTAACAGATTGTTTATTTTGGAGACAGCAAGCTGATCTTAAAGCTGTTTCATATTAATCCCTGCTTGAGCATAGCACGTGTTTCCCCTTTACCCCCCCCCCCTTTTCCACCAGGTGGAGTCCTCATGAGTTAGGGATGCATAGATGGCACCAATGACCAACTGCCTCACCTTGAAATAGTATCTCCACAATTCCAGGATAAAATGCATTCCCAGAGGATTAAAGGCAAAGAAGTTATTTGAAGCAAGGACAGAAGCCAAGGATCCATAGACATGGCTCGCCAGAGGGGGGGGGGGGGGAGAGCATCTGTTCAGTGGGAAATGAATATTCATTTTAAGAAATAAATATGGTACAACTTACAACAAATATTGGGTTCACCTTGTGTTAACTCTAGATTGATTGCTAAGAACTAGAAATGTGACTCGTATTCGGACCCTACCAGAAAAATTTTATTATTATGCAAATGAGCATTCGTTTAAATAAATATGAAAAATTCTGCAGATTAAAGGAGGCTATTAGAATTTCCAGGAAGGCGTTAAGACTTAAAAATGACCAGCAGTATTGAAAGGAAGGCATAAGGATCTTGCTAAAAGGGCATTTTACACCCTAATAGAGATCTGAACTGATCCCATCCCTATTCCCCATATATGCTTGTGAGAGTAAGGATGGTCATAGAGAGGGTTTTGAAATAAAGAATGAGGCAATAGAGTAGCAAAATTGTGCTAGCAGATGACCTAGTTTTCTTTTTCCGGTTGGTCCTTTTTTGCATAAGTCGGTATGCATGATTTACCGGTACATTTATCATGTAGGTGAAGAGGAAGTTCAGAGAACTCAACTCATAGAGCCACAGATGGACAGGATTAAATTCAGCACAGAGAAGAGAAAAAGTCTGACAATATTAATTTAGACCAGTATGAGGTAAGCTTACCTTCCACAAGAGTTGAAGCACATCAGCATCGATCTTTCCAGGAACTTTAGTAGCAAATATCCGAGCAATTTCAAGTAGAGTCACAGCCATATCTGGAGTCGCCTGGAGCCAAACGAAAGGTCACCATAAAAGTAAAAACTGATACAGTCAAAAGATAGTAAAGGCTGTAACTACAATGCAATAAACCAATCGCATCAGAGGAAAGACGAGGAGAGACTGGGAGAGAGACCAAGAAAGCTAGCTGAACTTATCCTTCATTGTATATCTTGAATAAGTATCATCACCACAATTATCGCTTCATTCTTTACTCGATTCAACACCATTGCCTTCGAATGCAGGGCTATGGTTCGACCACAAGGTAGACCTAATACCACAGGTTCTAACCGCACTTACCCATCCCACAAATGCGGGATCTGGGAAGATCCATATGTGAGAAACCTTAACCTCACAGAACGAGAGGCTCTTTTCGAGCAATCCACAAGAATTCTCAGGAAACAGAATTTATGAGGACAAATAAATTTAGAGGTAAAAAATCCATCAGGACTAGAGAAGAGAGGAAGTATCATTAAGAACCATATATGGGGTTAGTAATGTTTTAAAGTCCTATAGACAGATAGTACTTGAAGGGTCGAAGCATTTAGATAACACAAACAAAGATGTACAAGCCCTAGACATAAAAACATGACATGAGATGCTACACAAAGCAAAACAGTAATCAATACCACACTATGGCCAAGAGAGGACTAGCAAATAGAAAGTAATTTACTAAACCAGGAGTTACACACATCTTAGTTCCAAATGCTAGAGGTTAATAAGTTCCAAAGGGTTGAGAGATGCTTATGAGAGGACCTTAATATTAGACCCCCACCAACTCCTATTAAGGGATTTGTCAAGATCATGTCCTCACTCCTCAGTTGGCTGCAACTGGGCCAAATCTAGTATGATAAATCTCATCCCAGCTCTTCCATGGCCTTCTTATTCTCTTGTAGTTCAAAATGTCGATATCCTAACATCTTCTAAACTGTGCATCCTACTGTTCACTTGTTTGAACCATACAAGGCTAGCTTCCCATGGTTTATCCTCTATAGCAGCTGCTTCCATCTCATCTCAAACCAATCTTGTCTGCCGACATATCTATTCTCATCTCCGTTACCATCATATTTTGTAGCTGACCTTCTTAATCAGCCACTCAGTGTGTATAACCAGAACCTTCTTGTCATAAAAACACTCTAAAAGTATTAATACATTTCTATAGCCCTATCATTTTATCATCAATCTGCCCATTTTCTCGATCAAGTTGAATACACAAATGTTCTGTCTTTGGCACCATATTTGCACCGATGGTGGCTTCTTCTGTCTCACCCATTACCTCATTGAACTTGCATTGCAGTCAGTCCATTTTCAATCTTCTCAATTTAAATTCGAAGGTCCCATTCTTGTTGTCAACTTATAATTAACTCAGCAATGCATTAGTCTTACCAATCAGAACTATACAATCAGTAAATAGCATATACCTTGGAGAATCGCCTTGAATTACTTTAGTAAGTTCATCAGGGGTCGAGATAGGCTTAGGAAGAGCTAGGGCTAAGTTATTAGACAAGATTTGAAGATTTTGGGATTAACTGAGGACAATGGCTCAGGATAGGAAGCTATGCAGGCCTAATATTAACGTTGCAGACATTTCGTAACGCACTACTGGCTCCCCCGAATCTCAAGAGCATAGGATGTGCTGATGTGTGGAGCTAGCTTTCATCTATCTTGCAAAGACATTGCCTGTGTATGTTATTATTTTTTTGTAGTACCATGTTTACCTCTGTTTTCCTTCTTGTTGCTTGTTTTATGGTTTTGCTCCCTTTTATATCAAAGTTTTTCATCTCTAAAATGTTTTCTCAAATCTTTTTTGAGTCTATTGAAATCAGTCTCTTTGTAGATAGGAATATCTGCAAAGCTAAGATCGCTTACATCTAGATCTCCCTAGAGCCCATGCAAGTGGGACCCACATTGGGAGGAGTTGTTGTTGTTGTTGTTGTAAGTTCAGCCATAACACAGGAGAAGATAGCAAATGCAATCCAAATGGAGAAGTCACCTACATCCCCTCCAGGTGTTCTGAACTTCTCAAAACGTCATTTGTTTGCACCTTTAAGAACTCGAATAGATGCGACAAGAATTAACTTTATTTCATACCACTTCCAGAGCATCTCTCCGGGCACATTATCGTAAGTTGCCTCTAAGTTGATAAAAACCTCATGCAAACTCTTCTTTCTGTCTCTATATTCATCCATAGTCTTCTAATGAATTGCTTGCGCTATTGATCTTCTTCGCATAAAACCAAATAGGGTTTCCAAGATGACTATCCCTCAACCTTATGACCAAAACAGCCAGAATTACATCAGTCTTGAACCACCAGAATCACTTGGGCTGGGGTGCAAGTGCCCAACATGTAGACATTTGAACGCAACTATATGAGCAAAACAACATACTATGAAAAACCAAAATTCATGTTAGTCTTAAATAAGAAAACAAATATCTTAACAGAGTGAGTGACCAGCGAAAAAGTCAGCATGTTATTCAGGATTTGGCTTAGTGATCCAGAATGTATACATATCTAGGGCTAGACTCACTGTTTACTGAAAGTTCTGAGTGTTTCTCAGCTAATTCTTCCTCAAGCATTCATGCCATGTCAGAGTGTGAACTATCTGACATAATACAGAGTCCAAGTAACATAGAGTTTCGGCTGTGAAGAAACTAAGGTTTTCCCTAAAATTGTGAACAGAATCAGAGAACCAACCTTAAAGCGAGCATGAAGGGTGAGCAGAATATCATTCAACAGTGCTGCTGTCCACGCAGGGTCCGACAGCTCTGATGCAATAATGGATTTCAATTCCTCAAGCGATTGCTGGGGACTTTGCATCCAGATCAATGCTTTGATTACCATAGCACGAACATAAACACATTCGCAAGCTACAGTTGTCCTCACTACTTCCATTAGTGAAGCCAATAAGCCTGCAATTGTATCCCTTGGACCACCATTAGACAATGAGCCTGCTCTTCTAATTCCTGGAGATTAAACGAGAAGTTACAAGCCCTTAAGCAGAAGCCACATAAGTACATAACTAGGCACAATAAAAAAGAAGCTTCAATAAGAAGAAGAGTTGATGCCAACCAGGTGACTTTATTATGAGCACAAGTAGATGATCTCCCTCCCCCACCCCAAAAAAAACCCTAGAAGAAAAGCTCCAAAAAGCAGGGAAAAAAGGGAGGAGGAGAAAAGGAGGGACAAAGCAAGATAAATGTTTTACCTGAAGGAATTTGATAACATTTTTTGCCTTACTACCCTAAAAACTCTTTCATGTTACGTATTTCTGTCAAAGGCTTTATGATGGTGGGAATTGTTCTGATTTTCCTGTTAAGGCCATTTAGAAGTCGAAAGTGCCTATGAAAGTGTGTTTCTTTGCTTGGGCGGCTACTAAAGGAAAGATCCCCACAGAGGATGTGCTTAAAAGAAGAAATTTTAATGGGCCCAGTAGGTGTTTATGTGCCTAGAAGAGGAAGAAACGGTAGACAATCTCCTTATCCATTGTCGTTGCGCATTGTCTCTTTGGCATTTATCTCTTTCCTCGATGTGTGCTAGTTGGGTGCAACCCTCTTATGTCAAAGATGTGGTGGTGGCTTGGAGAAGAAGAATGGAGAACAGTAGGGTCCCATGTGTTTGGAAGATAATTCCTTTAGCCATTTGGGGGGTAATTGGAAGTAAAGGAGTAATCGGATTTTTTAGGACAAAGTCTTGTATAGTTGGGAGTCTTGTGCTTAATGATGGGAAAAACTTGAGCTTTCTGGATTTTGTAAATAATATTGTGCATGAGAGCTTCAGGCATAATGTTTTTGAAATTGCTCCCTTTTGTACATGGGTGGCCCCCCGTGTCTATTTAATGCATCTTTTGATTACTCAGTTTAAAAAAAAAGAAGGGAAAGTCGAAGCAAGTGAGGCACAAATCATCTAATGAATAAATTTGTGTAGGAACATAGAGCCCAAAAGTTTATGTGCCATATGAGAACATAGACAAGGATGATTTGTCTCTGATCTCATTCAACCTTGAAGAAAATCATATCCTCTAGAAGATCTGACCGGGCAAGGTCTTGATGAATAGTTTGTTTCCAATTTCTTTGACCTTCTCCCACATCTTTTGTGAAGGATAGCTTGTAGGTAGTAGCGCTTACACTCTGCAAAGCAACTCATCCATGATCTAAATCCTCCCCCAAAGAGTTCACATCAAATTGCTCACTGAAACAAGCACCCTGCCATGAATCCTATCTAACCCCAATTTGGTGCACACAGCACTTCTCGCATCCCTATAGGCATCATGGTCTAACACCTTTAAGTTTTTCTTTAGAGCTTCTTCAAAAAGCAAAAGTGTATTACCCCAAATGTTATTTTCATACTCTATAATGTATATTATCTCATAAGCTGCTCATGGCATTTACAACCAGATCAAAGACATTCATATTTAATCATATTCTCACTCATGACAACCAAACCCTAGTTACTACTGTTTTCTTCAGTGTTTATTTGCTTTTCTCTTACAAAATAATTCACCTACCGAACCGAATCCATTAGTACAAATGCTAGGGATACATTCGTAGAATTTATAATTTTATTCAATTTTTTTTTTGGTTCATATAATTTTATTCAATTTTTTTGATACGTAGAATATTCTCTTCATAAAACCGCGAGATATCTGAAATGCAAAGCATTTTTACCTTCCAGATGCGAGCTTTCATCTGGATCGGCCGAATCCATAGTATCAGAAAATGCATTCACATGGTCACCTTCATCAATATCTTGTAAACCCACAGCAAATGCTGCGGCTCTACTTTTTCCCATCTCTTGTACAATCCTTGCAGCTGCATGAAGCACAGGCCTTGAGAAGCTGCGGAAAGAACTCTCCAGCCTGGAATAATAGAGGCAAACAAATATGATTTGAAACTTTAAATCAAATTCAATAAGACTTAAGCAGGATAAAAAGAAAAGTATAATTTCTCAAACAAAAGGACATGTTTACTCCGAAACTTCTAGAGGATGTCTATTTGGCCATCAGAGGAAAGCTTCGATAAAATTGTGAGTTAGAGTTCAAAGAAAAGATGCACAGACTCATTTAGCTAGGGTTATTTTGATGGAGGAGACTTCACGGAGATAAAAATCGAGAGCCTTAGGGCTCAAGGCAGGTCGACACAAATTTCTTCCACAAGTTGGCTAATTCTCATCGCAAGTTCAACTATATGTCTTCTATTATAGTGGAGGGTTTCTCATATAATTCTTTGGAAAATATGAAGCCTTCCATCCAAGGCTATTAGTCTTCACTTTTCTGTGAGGTTGAGCCTTGGAAGCCAAAAGTCGATGGGTTGACCTTACCTTCTATTGCCATCTTACACAGGGTGGATATTGAGATGCATTTCTTCGAGGATGAAGTCTACAGAGCTTTGCATCAATGTTGTGGTGACAACCTTCCTGGCGAACAGAATGACTGGCTTTCATGGAGCATAATTGGGACATTCTGTGAGCACACATTTTGAGGATGTTTTCTGAATTTCATTCCACGAGAAACTTTGTCAAGAGTCTCATTCATCGGCCTTATCCCCAATAAGTCGAGCGCAGAGTACAGTAAGGACAATAAGCTCGGTTGGGTGTGCTTATAAGCTTTTATCTAAGGTTCTTGCCACCTAATTGAGAGGTATCATTGGTAATTTGATCTCAGATATTCAGAGTGCTTTTGTCGGGGGGCCAACAAATTCTGGATGTCATCTTGATTGCTAATGAGCTTGTGGATTCGAGGATCAAAGCAGGAAGGCCATGAGTGATTTGTAAACTTGATAGAGAGAAGGCCTAGGATCATGTCAACTGGGAGTTCCTTATTTACATTTTGAAGAGAATGGGCTTTTGAGACAAGTGGATAGGGTGGATGAACATCTCCAATACTTCTTCTACGGTGCTTGTTAATGGTTCTCCTACGGACTTCTTCCCTGCTCGCTAAGGACTTCGTCAAGGTGATCCTGTCTCACCTCTCCTTTTCATCCTTGTTATAGAGGTTTGAGTAGGATGCTGTCCACTGCTTCTCAAGCCGGTCTGATTTCAGGTTTTATGGTGGGATGGTCATATTTGTTGCGCTTGGAGATTTCCCATCTTCTTTTTGCCAATGACACGATCATTTTTTATGAGAACAAGTGTGAGTAGATGATCAATCTTCGTTGCATTCTAGTTTGGTTTAAGGCATGGTTTGAGAATCAACCTTTCTACGTCTTCTATTTTACCACTTGTGGAAGTGGATAAAGCTCACTTACTTCCAGGGATTTTCGGCTGTGGTTTAGATTCCGTACCGTCATCGTACTTGGGTCGTGCTCTAGGTGCGAAGTTCAAAGAGAATCCCATTTGGTGAAATGGAACATTTTTAAGCAACCTTTTCCTAAAAGTGGCTTAGGCATTGGAGACCTAGTCATCTTCAATGAGGCTCTTCTTGGCAAATGGTTATGGAGGTTTATGAATGAGAAAAACAAGCTTTGGAGGACTTTAGTTAGGGCTAAATATGGGGCAAAGGGGTTGGATTGGATTCCAAGGAAGCAGAATGGCACTTATGGGATAGGTCGTTGGAAGTTTATTATTAAAGGTTGGGTTCATTTCTTTTCTCATATCATTTTTGAGGTAGATGAAGGTTCCTAAATCTTTTTTGGCATAGTAGATGGTGTGATGGCGTTTGTTTAAGGGATTGCTTCCCTTCTCTTTTTGCTCCTGCAGTATACAAGCATGTGCTTGTCTCTGATTATTTGGAGGACAACTCTACCTCGGTTGTTTGGTCCCCCATCTCTGTTCATGAAGCCTTTCCAGATGATGATAGTCTGGCCAACTCCTTAGCATGCTTGATAGGGCTTCTATGAGAGACGCTCCCTGTGACATGGTTAGATGGAATCTTACACCACGGGAAAATGCACTGTTAAATCCTTTTTCCTTCACCTCTCTTTATCTCTTAGGAATTCGTCTTCTTCAATCTCAGATGGTGGTTTCCCTTGGAGTATCATTTGAAAGTCCCCAGCACCATTTAAAGTATAATTCTTTGTGTGGGAAGCTTCTCATGGCAAGACTCTAACTTGTGATAACTTACAAAAGACGAGTAAAGCATTGGTCAACCGATGCTTTATACGTAAAGACAACACGGAATCAGTTGACCATTTATTCCCACATTGCCGGTTAGCTAGAAACTTTAGGGAGTTAGCTTTGAGTTGTTTGGTTCTTCATTGGGTGATGCCTATACCTATAAGACATTAGTTAGTTGCGAGGGAAGGTTTTTGTGGAAGGAGAGTCAAGTTTAAAGTTTTTCTAGCTATTCCCCATGCCATCTTTTGGTTGGTACGGATGGACAGAAATATGAGAGTTTTTGATACCCTCAATTGAGCGATTAAAAGACAAGTGCCTGAAGACCTATTCTTTTGGAAGGAGGAGATTTTTTGTTCTTCTTGGATTGGTATAATCGATTTTTTGAATAGCCTTTTTTTGGGTTGTAATTGGCTGTTGTGGGATGCTTATCATTATCAATATATTACCTTTCCCTATCAAAAAAAACTGTGAGCTAGAGTTTTTGAAGTACATAATGACAAAAAGCATCAAAATCCTTGAACCTTCTCATCACAAGTTTAATAAGAGGTTGTGGGCGTCTTGGCCTTTTTGATTTGTCCTTTGCAAGGGGCTTATCCTTAGCTTCACCCTTGGAATCTTTCTTAGCTTCGGCCTTTGAATCTTTCTTTGCAGATGGTGCATCTGGCAGCTTCAGAATCTCTCTGGTTAAACGATACCATCCCGCAGCCCGTTCTTCAGTCCTCCTGTAAAGAAGAAATGAAGCATGAGCAAAAAAATTTATGGTGAGTTTTTTTTTTTGGGGGAGGGAAAGGAGGATAAAAAGAAATAGATGAAGAGATGTTGCTGAAGACATATACCCCTCAGAATTGTCAAACTTTCCCAACACACATTGTATTGCCTCAAAACAAACTCTTTCACTGGGGTCCACGAGAAGCTGGTAGAGCAGAGAATTAAACTGCGCTTTAATATCAGGCCTTTCTGCATAAAAGGCAATTGCAATGGAATCACCAATGTAAGTAACTCTAGGTCATTTGATTATACCTTCGAGTCACATGTGAATAATCAGTTCAATCACTTACCATCTAGTACCCGTGCCCTCGATATGGTATGGCACAATTTTGCAAGGGCAACTCTAGCAAGAACATCATTCAAATGGAGGATGTCATGCAAAGCGCCTGGTTCATAAATATCAGCATTATATAACTGGTAGTTACAATAGATTCAAAGAGAGTGAGACACATATAATTGGCATCAAATAAAGAGAAACATAGTTTGGCATAGTTTGATCAAAAATTTGTGTTTTTAATATAAAATGATGAGTGGTCCTCTTTTCTTCAGAATTTGTTAATTTTGTTGATAATCTTTCCGCGGCATGGCATTAAAACTCTGTGTGGAGCCTTGCTGTGCATCCTCCCCATTTTTCGCAGCATTAATATCAAATAATGTCCTTGATAAAAGGTAACTGATGATTAATTCTCTCAAAGTCTCAAACTATGACACACTTGAAACATCCCAATATAGCTTTGATCTCGACATATATCAGATAAGTGATTCTGAACTCCTTTGCCTCATATGGAATCAATGGCAATAGAGATAAAAAAAGTTAAAAAAAAAAAAACCCAGTTCAAATGGCAGAAACAAAGCAACTAAAAAAAGATGACAAACATACCTCCTGCGGACATTTGCTTTCCTGCATCAGAAAATAGCAAACGTCAAACAGCTCAGACCTATCAAAAAAGTGACAAGATTTACTAGCAAGATTATGACAGTGACAATATCCCTTCATTGCAAGAATGTCACACAGATGACCTGATACATGTTGCCACCACATAGACTAGAAATCTCAATGGCTTTAGGAGAGAGAGGCAAACAAGAAATTCCAAGCACATGCAGGTAGGACATAAGTTTTACCGGGGAAAACAGGCCCAAACAAACTGACACATAAGGGCAGTGGTGATGCATACGGCACATAGAGGCAGCAGTTGTGTCTAAGGATGACATTATGTGGTAGCAATTCATTCAATGTCTGCGTCTCCAACAATCACAAACATTTTAGCCGTGAGGATCAGACATTTCATTCCCGGAAGAAAGTACACAAGCTACAATAAAAGAGGTGGATACTGCAATGCACTCTATGTCTTCTTCCCTTCTCCCAGCAAGGAATTAGATACCTTTTTCTTTTCGAACATTGGATGCAAAATCATACGAACTTAGGGGTGGTAGTGGCCAATAATTATGCAAATATTTTTTTTTGACCAACAACCGTACCAACTTTGACCTCATTTACTTTTGACATAGCATAACATGAATGCCAGATTTAAGAGATTGTACTTTTACATTTTTGTTTTGCAGGTACACATGAGCCCTAAAAGTCAATCAAATTCCTTTAACCCATCATCCATACATGTAAACAGGCCATCCACACTATTGCTCTGCCGAGTCAACTACCCTATAACTTGGTGGATGGTATGTTAAAAGTGAATGGGCTCAAAGTTGGCATGGCCAGTGGCCAGCAAAAAGTTCAAATTATTTTTGGCAACCACCCCAGAGTTCGTATTATTTATATCTAATGTTCCATTTCTTTTTGATACAAATCACAGTAATAACGTGTACTGATCTGCATCTGTCTTAAAGCAAAACTGAACCTTGCAGAGCAAATAGTATACTGCCTCTGTGTTGTAAATTAGAAAAAGTATGACTTCAAGCAATCAACACAACCATGACTGATGACCCCAAAAAAAGGGGGGGGGGAGAGAGAGAGAGAGAGAGTTACATTCCTTTCATATTCAAATTCCAAAGGTACTTGGCAGTAGTATAACATGGTCTTACCCAATGTCATTGCAACTGAGGAAGGGTCTCTGGCTGCCAGCTCTGATAGAATCTCCAAAGAATGCCTCACAGCGACAGGATCAGCGAACAAAATCCTATAATTGTGCGCCTTTAGTTATTTTGAAGGTCATTTAGCAACAATTTCTTTTGTAGTTCACAAACTCACAAGTCACAAGTAACAATACCAGCATAAGATATTAAATAATATGTATTGAATATGTATCAATATGTAAAAAGGATTGGCACTACATGTCTCTCAAATACTCCTTCCATCCCATATTTTGTGACCATGCCATTAATTTTGAGAGTCAAAGAAACTACCTTTGTCTTCAATATATACTATCATAAAAAGTTCTTTAATATACAACAAAGAGAGAGAAAAAAAGAAGTACAATAAAAAATACAGAACTTCCACATTTTCGAGAAGTCAAAATCAGCATCCCACAAGAAAAGGGTTTCTCCTATTGATGAGGCAATTGCCTCATTGGTATCACCTGCTTCCTGCCATCCGTCCTCTACAAATTGCCAAACATTGGGGGGGAAAAAAAAGAATTTTAAAAAACATTACTTAATGCCGTTGTCCAATTTCTTTTACATAAGAGACTACTTTTTGTTAAAGTATTTTTGACTAATGCTGCGACAACTATGGAAGAAAATTTGAGAAGTTATGGGATGGAGGAAATGTTTCAAAAATCTTCAATTCTACATTTTTGTCTTTTAGTTGACCTTTTTGTACTTTTCAAGGTCATGCGAAAAAATAGACAGCAGCAGGCATCCAGGCATAGAACAACCTTCATCAGTATGAATTCTGCCAAAACAAGCCTGAGGAGATCCGTATATGAGCAGACCCTTCCAAGCAAAGAAACTGTTTCTAAAGAGCCACAATCTTTGTAAAAGACTAGCAAAGCTTACAGAAAAGAAAGAAGATTGAGGTTTAAAGTGGTAGATTTATAGACCTAGAATGTTAATAAAACATGAAGTATATGAAATGATTCTAGAAGTTAAATCACCTATAGTTTACATCTAGATATGGGAAGGAAATAAACATCATGTCAACTAGCTTTAATGTGACAACTTACTGCAGGGAAGGAAGGAGGCATAATAAAGGCCATGCATGAAGCCTAGCGCTCAGAGCATTTACTAAGAGCTTACCCCTGAGCAGCACGATGAAAGAATGCTGGATTTCCAGGATCTAAAGGAAGTCTTCTCAAAGCACTTAGGGCAGCATATTGTAGATTGCTCCGGATAATAAACTGCATTTTCATTTCCACGGGAAAATTTAAAATGATCAGATATTCTAATACATTAAAAGTCGGTGGGGGTATCTAAGCTGCTTATAATGTACCTCCTTGTCATTGCCTTTGGTCCCGAAAATACCCTTCTTGGGTTTGTTGGGCCCATCCCCCACCTGAGAAATTAAAAGGTGAGGACCAAGAAGCATGTAAGATAGGATTATTCAATGATGAGGAACTACCTTACCACAAAAAGGAACAATTCAAGGGAGATTTGAAAACTAGAGATGCCTAAAAGGCCAGCAGGGTAACATAAAATGAGACAAAAGTTTCGAGCACAAAGTTGCAAATACACGTTATGACAATTAACTTATCATAACAAGTTGACTATGAGTAATCAGTATTTGGATCAGTATAGGCATATATTCAACATATTATGTTCACAAAACATATGGAGATATCTTCGTCAGAATGCTTCAAATGCTTCACACTGTAAAACCACATGCATGAATGGCATTAGAGGAAATGTTCCTTTCATTGCAAAAAACTAGTTTCCAGCTGGTTTTCTTACCATTTTCAGCCAACATTACAGAAGAATTGAGGCAAATAATCAAACAGTATCATCCAGTAACAAGAACGAAAAAAAGAAAATGCAAATAAGATGCAGGAAAACAGAACAGAGGCAAAAAAAGAGGAACTCAATGTGATTAATATTTTGACCCCCCTAGACTCCTATGGTTAACAGTGTAATTTGTTTAAACACATCTTTAACCAAGGGAATTTTGTTTCTTTACCATACACGAACGGAGGAAAGATTCATTTAGATCAGCAAAGTGAATCAGAAGCAATGAGAAAACCCAATAACCAACCCAATTAAACCGCTATTGAACTTATTGGATATCCAGTCAACCCTTTAGTGACACAAAACACACATTCCACGTAAGGTAGCAGGCCCATTTCAATATAGGCTCAACCTATTACTGAAATTAGCTCATATCAACCCGATCCTTGCCTCATCCACGCTGAAACATTGAGGTCCCAGAAGCCACCTGGACTTGAAAAAACGATCTCTCTTAACTGACACAACCCAATGCAAGTGTGGCATGAACATGCTTTGACTCAAATCAAATTGACCAAACCGACGCTAAAAGTTTGTCATGTCTAGTTCAAAAATAAACATTCAAGAGAGAAAAATTGAGCATACACAAACCTTATCAAGAATTGTGAAGACCATTTCATACACTTTAATTAAAATTTCAGAGTTACTTGAAGGAACGTAAGTTAAAGCCTTCAACGCCTGCAGTCTTCTTGCATGAACTGAAAAAGACAAAGGAAGGTGCATTGGGGTTAGGTACTAAGAGATCAATAAACATGGAAGACAAATGCTTGCATGTCATCTTCTGGTGCTGAAGCCACCTCACATACATGTTGCAACAAAGATATTTCCATCATACAGTAGAACTTAGTTCTAAGGTCTGAGAATTCCCCCCCCCCCCTCTTTTGGTCTACATATAGATAGACATATATACATTTGGTAGAATGAATATCACTAGAAAGAAAAATAGTAAATATATACAGAATGAGTTGGAGGACCCCAGGCTCTAAAATATAACATCAACTCACTGCCATGTGATAACTAAGGGGCTAAATTCAGTGGGCTCAAAAGAGATAAGTTCACCCTAATATATACCACAGAGATCTGTCACCATGTGATCAAAACTGAAAACCACATCCCCATCCACCTTCCATGGGAAACAAATCCCAGTAAAGACCTTCCAACACAAGCACCCGCACCCAGCACACACACACACACACACACACACACACACGCACAAAGGGGGAAAAAAGAACCTCTTCAAAATAGAAACTGATATCATCCTTCAGATTTCTTCATTTCAGCAGAATCATAGAGCAAAAAAGCAAAGAAATTACAAGAAAGTCAACAAAACAAATAGGTTTGGATTAAAGAACTACAAGGCAGTAAGAAATCCTATGCGCGAGACAATGTCAAGGAAGCAGATTCTTGGGAAAAAGATTAAAACTAAAAAAATTAGCAAAACAAAACTAAATGGGACAAATATGAGTACGTTACAGAATACCAGTTGCTTAAAAATTGGGAAAACACACATTCTCAAAAAATGCTAGATTATGTTTCTTTCTTCTTTTTTTTGGCGGGGGGGGTGTATAATGTAAAAGGATTTTATTACCAAAATACCAATCCTCCCCTCAAAACGTGCAGGGGTTATAATCTGATGTACGCCAAACTACAGGCATAATCGCGCCCGCTGATACAATTTCAAATTCATCTTAGCAAGGTAATCAAATCTAAAAGCAATATGTTGTTGTGCATCTACAAAAAGAGCTTCTTCTGTTTCACTCCCTTAACACTCCTTGATTCCTCTCCATCTATACAGCATATTGACAAGCTCCATAGACAGCATAAATCAGCATCTTCTTCACTATACTCCCTCTCAGATCAAGCAGCCAGGTATGCAAATCATCAAGGCAATTGACAGCATATGAAATCTTTAGCTCCTGCATCATCTTCCCTCCAACAGTGACAGCAAAGTTACATAAGAAAAATAAATGCTCCACAGATTCACTGCCTGAGAGACACATAACACAGCCTGTATGTCAGTCCCTTCTCTGAAAGTAGCTAATCTCTCAGCAGTAGGGACTTTTAAGTAGCAAGATCCAGAGTATAAATGAGTGTTCAGGGATGCTGCCTCTGTTCCACACCATCTTATCCCAGGGAACCCTCAGTTGATCCCCATGGAACCTGTCATAACCACTGTTGACTGTGCAAATCCCATTCTGAGGAGCTTGCTCAGACCAAAAAGCAGTCAAGCCTACCTTAGGCTCCTCAACCCTGTGAATTTTCTTCCAGTAAGAGCATGCATCATTGCTACGTGTATGATCCCACCAAGTCCACTTCTTGAGACAGTGATGGACCCACCTCACCCACAAGTTGTCACTTTTATGGGCTGTATCCCAAATGTATTTCCCTGCTATGGCCTTATTCCAAAGCCTAAGATTCTTCATACCAATTCCCCCATACTTTTTAGATTGACAAATGCGCTCCCAAGCTACAAGAGGTACTCTCAGGAACTTATCACAGCCACTTCATTCGAAAATCCTGCAAATAGATTTTATCTCCTTCATAACCAGCTGAGGAAGGATAAAAATTCTACACGAGCCCCCAAAACTCCCATTAGAACTGAATTAATCAAAACACTCTCCCTGCATAGGAAATTTTTCTGCTACCCATACTGTTATCTTAGTTGTAAGCTCATCTACTAGCAGCTCACAATCACTTTTGAACAGTCTAGCTGAGATGATTGGCACTCCCAAATATTCCTAAGTTAACCTTCCCTCAGAGAACCAGTTTTGCTGATGAGATCCTCCCTGTCTTGGTCATTCAGGCCCCCCACCAGGCCACCAATATTCGAGATTTTTCCTTATTTACATGGAAACCTGAAACTTGAGCAAACTTGTCCAGTAAATTGTATTAACTAGAGCTGTAACAGATTGTTATGTGGCTTTGCAAAACAAAATTAAATCATCAGCAAACATCATATGGTATAATTTCATACCCTTGCATTTTGAATGAAACCTGAAATCATGTTGAGCAGCTACCAGTGACAGCATTCTTGATAGGTATTCCATGGACACGAAAAAAAGAAGGGATGACAATGGATACCCCAAGCAACTAGCAAGAACCCATAGGACTCCCCATTATAACACAAGGAGTATGACACACTCCTCACACAAATCATAATCCACCTACCAACTTCTGAGGGGAATGAAAGCCATATAAAACCTCCTCCAGAAAATCCCAACAAACCAAGTCGTAGGCCTTCTTGAGGTCAATTTTGCATAATGGAGCAATAGATTTTCTCCTATATCCCCTAGCTAATTCTTGGCGAACTAGGATATTATGCACTGATTGCCTTCCTTGTATTGAAGCGCATGGCTCTGATTAATAAGTGATGGCAGGACCTCAATAAGCCTAATACATAGCTATCTAGTGAAGTAGTGATGCATATGTAAACAACATCACAACATGCTATTGGCCTGAATTCACCAGCAGTTTTTGGATTCTGAAACTTTAGGCAACAGAACAATTCTGGTAGCATTAAGCTGATTCAACAACTTGCCAGTATTTAAAAAAAAATCCAGGACACAGCTTTTTGCTAAATAGATCCCCGGTAACGTCCCAAGTGGCCTTAAAGAAACCAGTAGAGTACTCATCTGGCCCAGAAGATTCAGATGAGGTAATAGAAAATAGTACCTTTTTAACACCCTCAGTTGTGAAAGGCCTACGCATATGCAACTGCTGCTCTACTGAAAGCACGGGTCCATTGCAAAGCACTTGTTCATCACACTTGTTCTTCAGAGTTAACTCTATTAGGCTGAAATCAAGGTGGAAATCCTGTATAATATCAGCCATCTGCGTCTTATCTTCTACCAAAATACCATCAACATTTCGAAGGTAGTGAACTTATGTAGCCATTTCCAAGTATCCAGAACATTGGTCACCCATAATGGTCTAGTCTACTTCGCTTTTTAGCTTCATTAAACTGAGGGAGGCCACCAGCATATCATTATAGTCTTCCCTAGCTTGCTTTTCTTGCTGTTGAAGACAAGTTAAAGGATCACTTTATAAAACCTGAATTTCCTGCAGCCTTAATCTAGGCATCTGTTTCTTCTCATGAAAGTCACCAAACTTGGTATTATTGAGCTTCTTCACGGGCTTCTTCAAACTGTTCAGCATAGTGGCAAGCCAGAACATGTTTGTACCCTGAGGTAGGTGAGACATTATCTCTGAACTTGTACCCACATTTCACAAAATTGAACTACTATTTAGGCTTAGGTACATCACAAAACTTGAGTTGTAAAGGGAAATGGTTAGAAAGATTTTCAGCAAGATATTCTAAGATAACATCCTCAAACTTCGCAGCTCATTCAACATTGTGCAAAGCTCTATCTATTCTAGAGTATATTATGTCCCTTCTTTATGTGTGTTGGACCATGAGAAAAAGGCCCCACAGCTCTTCATTTCAGATAAATCAGTCATATAAGCATTCTTTAAAGTCTCTGATATCACTGTATTCCACAGGTACCCTCCTAACCTGTCATTTGTGGCTAAGACAGTAAACATGGCTGAGATATTTGCAGAGTGATAGTCCTCAAGTCATTCCATAAGGTTCTCCTCAGCTCATTCGTATTATGGCCATACACAAAGGTCACAAAAGACCTTTGGTTATCCCTGATTCTCCTCACAAAACGATGAACTAGTTGATCAGAACTCTTCCTAAATTCCAACTAAAAGCTTATCTCCTCCACAGCACCCATATCCTGCCTCTTGGGTGGTGCATATTATTAATAAAGCCCCCCCCAGCCTTGTTTTAGGTAGAGCCAATAAACTACCTTTATTCTGCAGTATAAAACTCTTCATATCCATCTGTTCTTAGCCCCATTAAGGCCTCTAATGTTCCAACAAATAATGTTATCCATGATTTGTTGGTAACTCCCCTCCAGCATCATGTCGCCAAACCACATCCACCCTTTCTAAGAGAGGATCATGCTCAGCTAGTATATGAAAAGAGTTGATAACAGGCACATCAGTATCATTTATAATTTCTGGCACCAACAGAGAGGAAGATCTTCTTGATCTAACCACCACAAAACCATCATCCTGATTAGTAGTGACAAGCTGACTGGATTGCTGCTCTTCAGCTGGCTGTACTGGCTGCACAAGAGGGGGAACTTTATGATTCACTGGTCTCCGTACTCTAGCTGTACCATTTTTTTTCCTGCAATCCTTGTCCTCATGCCCAATGTCGGAACATTTAACGGGCTTCCATTCACACTTCACCTCCTGCAACATGGCACCATCCTTATCATTCACAAATTCGACCACTTCAGATAGCACCCCCCTAACTTGAACTTCCACAAGACTGCAACCAAAAAAATTTTTATCTTTAGTCTTTGTGGCCTTATCCATCTTGATAGGCTTGCCAATCATGCTACCTACCTTACTGAGGCTACTTGCACTGCAATATTTCATATCAAGCCGGGGAAATTGAATCCTAATAGGCAATTGTTGTATATTCTGTTTGTCCAGCTTCAAATCAGGTGCTCAAGGTTTGGTTATAGCTGACTTCTTGTCAAAAAAGAAGACCCCTTGCACACCAAATTCTGTTTCTCTGGAGAATCAAAATGCGGCAAGAATAAACCATCCTTAATGGCTACAACCCTGGCAGGCCCATATTGACACCAAATCCTCTTAAAGAATCCCTCCATGAGAAACAGAGAATTGACCTCAATTACACAACAGACCCCCACAAATTTCCAGAAATCAATTTCAGATTGTACATAATTCATTTCAATTTTTGCACATTTTGTACCTTTGAAATCAACACAAGGAATAAAACCTAAATCATCTCCATCATCCATATTAACCATGACAGCATACAAAATACCTGCAGTGTTAGCCTCCACCAAGTGTTCGCTTGCCTTAGCCTACAATTGACTGGATTGTGCATCTCTGGATTCCTGATTGTGAACAATTGAACCTCCACCTGCACTGGATAGGCCTTCTGAGAAAGCCCATTCCCACACGGAGTTACAGGTAGCAAACTCACCCTGGTTTCAGCTACTTTTGCATCAACCACACTTGGTCCTGAACATTATGGGTAGCTAACTAGCTATAGAACTCGATCTAGCTTGAGAATGACCATGAGAAGACATGGTGCTCAAATATCTCAAAAGCTTGCGTGGTCAACCCCGTCCTCCTTTTCTATTTGCCTTCCCCTTGTTCGAACTCAATGGATTATGTTTCAACTCGCTAGCCTATATGAGCTATTCATGTCAAGGTAAACCGTAAATAATAAAGGTCATTTAATCATCTAAACATCCTCAAGGTGAAATTTGCTAAAAATATTCATGAGCTCTTGATCAGTAACTCATCGATCACAAAACTCTAACTTGGTTGTGATACATAAAGGAGGGTGGGACTGTTGCCTTGACAAAGATAAAATGAAGTACATCATTGGTCATGAGCAAGAGGGTCAAGAAATAGCTCGCCAATCAATGGGTCAATGCAAAGGGGCATAAACCTTACATATGAGAACTTAACAGCAATAATTCTTGTTTGTTGTTTTCTGACTTATTGATCTAGTTCATACATACAATAGAAATGACAAGAAGGAGACAGAACTTTGGCGACATTACAATGAGCATTGCCCTCAAAATACCATTGCCAAGTTTTAACATTATCAATATTTCCTTCCTTCCTCTTTCTCTAGAGGCTTAATTCAGATCAAGACTTTGTAAACCACACAATTTAAAAATACAAAAAGAAATTTCAAGATATATAGAGAAGAAGATGGCTCACATTCGACATCTTCATTTAAAGATTCAGTTGTAAGTTGATGAACTATTCTAGGAACAACATCAGCTCGAGTGACGCCACCAAAACCATCAATGTCAGCTAGTGCGTCCCAATTTGGTGTTGGAATTCCACCGCAAGAACTCAAACCTTGTGAACCAGTGTCTGACAAAATTCTGGCCAAGTAATAATAGACATAACGTAAAACACTTCTATCTTCACATTGCTGAGCAAGCTGCAAGAATCATAGGAATAAGTGAGATGGCTTGACCAAACAGGAGGTGGGGGAAAACTGATTGTTACTGCTGGGTGTTCTAGCAAAATTGTTTCTTCTTCGAATGCATAAAACACATACTTAAATAGAAAAAATGACATATTCATGTTGTCACAAACTACTTTAATTTATGAAGATTTGCAATATCACTGGGAAACATAATAGGTAAAACTAAATGCAGGTTATTCAACCACTAGTACAAGAAGCAATTCTTCAATCATGAGAAACTTTTTTTGTTTTTGGGGGGGGGGGTGTTGGAGTATCATCACCCTGCACTAAATTAGCTTAAGACATAACATGCTGTGAATGATGCCTCGTTTTTGAAAAGTAAAATAATGCCCTTTTCTAGAGGGTAGGGGTTAAATAAGGGCCAGATGGCTAGTTAGTTATTCATTCCCTAGCACAATGAAAAGGACCACATTCTCCATTACTTAATTATATAATCTTCAGAATGCCAATTCTACGTGATTATTCCCTCCATGTAAGCACCCTTGATTAAAAATTTTGAGGTGGATTTTTTGTAAATAGCCTATAGCCTCTGTGTGTCCTTATTCCTTATATTCGGACTTTCCTGGACCTGGACTCCATCTGAGCAATATCCACTTCAGGATTATCATTTTTGCTACTGTTGCTGCAGCCTACACCAAAAAATCAATGAGTGCTTTGAGTTTTTTAAGTACTACATGGCGAAGATGTTATAGAAGAATTGATACAATACACAAATCTGACACATTATTTGCTAATTATGTGAATTTTCTATGTTGGTTTCTATGTGATTCTTAAAATTCATAGCTTAGTATTTATTCAAGGTTGGAGCAAAGAGATAGGAGGTGCAAAGTAGTGAATGATAACAAAGTTTAGCAAAACTCTCCATCAATATGATCATCAAATCTAAACTAACCTACATTATACTACGAGATCATTAACTGAAATATTTCCAAAGTCTACTAAAAAGGCCACAACTAGTGGAAGAAACGAGCAGTCAACCCAAAAGTTCATTGATGCCAAAGCGTAAATCAACGTAGCGTTCCAACTGATACCGATGATGATCAGTAGTTAAGGCTCTAGTAAACTTAACGTCATACAGTAAGTTTTTTTTTGGGGGGGGGGGTGTCAAAGTGAGGACTGCACCCCTGGCACATTTGATGAGGAGGAAGAGCATTCATCTTGCTAGAGAGGCCCAACGGTTGAATATGGACAATAGCATTACATGAATATGGGTTCATCTCAACTGTATGTGGACAGATGTCCAATTAGTTACGCTTGTTGATTGCAGAACTGCCACACTGGCAGGTTGTTTATTTATGAGAGAGTGAGTTGTATATATTTGGCTTATTGTACTGGAAAAATGGCAATGAAAAAATCTGCTCCTTGCCTCCTTCTCTCTACCTTCTCTCTATAAAGTGTTCTTCCCCAATTCCCAAATTCCAATTTATTCTCAACAAATTGCATGGTATCAGAGCTCAGAAATTCAAATTCGCAGACACATCTTCTTCCTTTTTCGATCAATTGATTAGTTTCGTCAATTGATCAAGCCATCATCACAATCTACAGTGTTTTTTATTTCTTAATTTTTCGATCAATTGGTTTGATTCACCAATTGATCAAGCCATCATCATTGAGGATTTGAATATCGATCTCTTCATTTTTTGTATGATTTTCTTCTTCTCATCTTTGATCTTGGCTTCAATCTGATTTCCTGGCTGAACAAGGTGAGAAATCTGTCGGAGAAACCTAATTCAGAATCGATCGTCATTGATCCTACTCATGAGCTGTACATTTTTCCGTCTGATAACCCTAACAATGCTCCAGTAAACAATCTCCTCGATGGTCAGAATTACGGTCATTGGAGGAAGGCTGTTGAGATTGCTTTGATCGTGAGAAAGTGAGAAACAAAATTGGATTTGTTCAAGGTTCTTGTATTAAACCCGAAGCAAATTCTCCTTTGTTCGATCAGGGGGAGAGATGCGACAAGATGGTAACATCATGGCTGATGAACTTTGTAACCAAAACCATTTCTGACAGTATATTGTTTTCAAATTCAGCTGCTCATGTCTGGAAGCAACTTGAATTGAGGTTTGACCAAAAATTTCCAAATCCAGAGGGATTTGTGCTCAGTGTCGCACGGAAACATGTCTATTGCTGACTATTTTACACAGCTGAAACGGCTTTGGGATGATTATAATTCTTTAATCATCATTCGTTCATGTCCCTGTGGGGAAAAATGTCATACACTCAAGTTTGTTCATCAGTTGATGGAGGAGAGAGAGATTATGCAATTTCTTGTTGAATTGAATGAGGCATACAAGGTGGTTAGAGGTAATATTTTGATGATGAAACCATTCCTTGATATCAATGAGATCTATAATTTGCTCTTGCAAGAGGAGAATCAAAGAGGTCTACACTCATCAGCACAAAAATCACCTTAATCCGCTGCACTACATGTTCAGTCTGCAGGCTCTCAAACGCTCTTCTAAATCCTGCCTCTATGAAGTCAGATTGCAGTGGCGGGGGGCAGGAATCTTTGGGTTTAGTTTGGGTTTAGCTGCTCAACAGAGGCAGCCTGTGAATCCTGGACAAAAACCTCAGAGGAAACAGCTTTTTTGTGATCATTGTAAGACGCAAGGACACACCATCCAAAGGTGCTATAAAATTAATGGCTAACCTCCGGGCCACATGTTACACAAAGAAAAACCTGGTTTTGCTGGGTTTCGCTGCTCAACAGAGGCAGCCTGTGAATCCTGGACAAAAACCTCAGAGGAAACAACTTTTTTGTGATCATTGTAAGATGCAAGGACACACCATCCAAAGGTGCTATAGAATTCATGGCAATCCTCCAGGCCACATGTCACACAAAGAAAAACCTGGTTTTGCTGCTGCAGCCAGCCCGAGCTCACCATCTCAGTGGCCTTTTTGTCTAACCCAAATTCTCAGGCTAACCTCCGACAGCAATAGTATGCGCCCTCTTATTGCAACAATAGTCAACAAAGCTACAGTTTACTCCAGAACACCTCAGTCAATTGTTGCAGCTTCTCCAGAAACACAATTTGGAACCAAATACTTCTCCAGAGTAAAGAAAATGTTTCTCCTCTCAGACTTCTCGCAGGTAACAAGGTCTGCCTATTAACTTCCATTGCTAATTATGATTGGATAATTGATAGTAGGGCTAGTGATCATATCATCCCACATCTTTCTTTGCTACATTCAGCACGGTCTGTTGATCAACCATGTTACATTACTATGCCAAATGGTAAACAGGCTATAGAGTTTCTCATATTGGAAACGTCATGTCAGGCCATGACATTCAGTTGCAGGGGATCTTGTGTGTTCAAGAGTTCGAGTTCAACTTACTTTCAGCAAGTAAGTTAACGAAACAGTTGTCTTCCAATGTGATTTGTAAACCCACTGCTTGTTTGGTTCAGGACACCAAGTTGAGTTCGATGGTCCTTGGTAAAGAGAGTTCTGGGCTATACTATACTCTCAACGAGCCTTACTATAAGACACCGGTTGCAAGAAGTACTTCAAGTGCTGTGGCTGTGCATAAACAAAGAGTAAGTCCTTCAGTTTCAGATCAGAATTACATCTGTCTGCTGTAGATCTTTGGCATTTCAGAGTTGGACATTTGTCTTTTAATACTATGAAACATATAGGATTGCCTTGTAATAAAGGAAAAACATCTTCTATATGTCAGGTTTGCCCAAGGGCCAAACTGCAGAGGCAGCATTTTCCTGTTAGCACTTCTAGGGCTACAAAACCATGTAAGATGTTACATGTGGATATTTGGGGAGCTTATAAGTGTAAAACTTGCAATGGTTTTCAATAATTTTTTACCATTGTTGATGATTACTTTAGAGCTACTCGGGTTCATCTTATGTCACAAAAATCCAATGCTTTTCATCTATTGCATGCTTTTGTTACTCAAATGGAAAAACAGTTTGATGCTACTGTCAAGGTGATCAGATCGGATAATGGGCTCGAATTTCAGGATTATAATGCTTTATAATATTATGTGGATAACGGAATATTCCATCAAACTTCTTGTGTAGAGTCCTCAACAAAATGGTATTATAGAGAGGAAACATAAGCACTTGTTAGAACTGGCTAGGGCTTTGATGATTCAGGTAGGATTACCATTGAAGTACTGGGGAGACAGTGTGTTCACAGCAGCATACCTTATAAACAGATTTCCTGGGCACAAAACACCGTATGAGCTCTTGTATGGTCAAAAATCCACTTATGACCACCTCAAGACATTTGGTTGTTCGTGTTGTGCCAGAGTGATAAGTTTCAAGATAGAGGTCATCCATGTGTCTTTCTTGGATATCCTTATGACCAAAAGGCCTACAAACTTTTAGACTTGGATTAAAAAACAAGTTTTTACATCTAGGGATGTAATCTTCCATGGAAACACATTTCCCCTACCGCTCTGCATCTGTCCTTGAATCTTCATCACATGCCTCCACTGGAGATAAGATCTATGATACTGCATCTCCAATATTTTTTCCACACGACCAACAATAATCTTTAGTGTCTGATTCAGCATCCTCTGCTGCAGCCTGCGAACTTACTTCCCACTCAGTCAGACTTGCATATCCTTCAATCTGACTTATGTACCACTCAGACACTCACCCCTAGTTCTGCTCCACTCAGGAGATCTTCTAGATCTCATCATCCTCCAGCATATCTCAATGACTACATTTGCTCCCAAGTCACTCATCCTTCTACTGATTCTAGTACACCTCATTGGTGCAATCTTGTTACTTTCAGCCAATTGCCTTCTCATTGTCAGGCCCACTTATCCCAAATTACATCTATCAATAAGCCTAGCTCTTACACAGAAGCATCCAAACATCAGGGTTGTATAGAAGCTATGAATAAGAAATTAATGCTTTGGCAGCAAATAAAACATGGGAACTTATGGCTCTTCGACCAAGGAAGAAAGCAATTAGCCGCAAATGGGTTTACAAAGTTAAGTTGAAAGATGCTGGGTCTTTGGAAAGACTCGAAGCTAGATTAGTAGTCTGGGGATTCACACAAAGGCTAGGCATTGATTATGATGAAGTCTTTTTCCCTGTTGTTAAGAGGACAACCATAAGAACCCTCATTGCTCTAGCAGCACATAAAGGCTGGGTTATTTCTCAACTTGATGCAAATAATGCTTTTTTGCATGGTGATCTTCATGAAGAAGTCTATATGCAGGTGCCTAAAGGGATTCTAAATCCGGAAAAGAAGGTGTGTACGTTGAGAAAATCTCTCTATGGGCTAAAGCAGGCTTCAAGACAATGGTTTCAAAAACTTAGTTCCATCCTTACTGTATTGGGTTATCAACAGTCCACATGTGACTACTCCTTATTCATTAATAAGTCTTCTACTCCTATCACCATAGTTGCCATCTATGTGGATGACATCCTCACTACAGGTTCTGATGCACCAGAGATTGAGTACATCAAAAATCATCTTGATCTTTTATTTGGTAGATCTTGGTCATCTCAACTACTTTCTTGGGTGGAGGTTACTTACTTACAGCAAGGAATATTCCTTTCACAAAAGAAGTTTACACAGGAGCTTTTGTCTTGGAATGGCTTTCTTGATTCCACACCTGCAGTGACTCCTCTGCCCCTTCACTGCAAACTTTTACCTAATGAGGGCACATTACTTCCAGACCCTACTTTATACAGGACTCTTATAGGCAGGCTCAACTTTCTTACTCACTCATACTGATGTATATGAGAGTCCAAAGTGACCAAATTCAAAGAATAAGGGTAGGATGTGGGGGTGATGAAGGAGCGAAGGTAAAGGTGAAGGGAGGATAAATCAAGACTTTGGTTTGAGATAATCCCACTTGGGAGCCACGCAAGCCTTAGTCTTGGGCTATTCTTTTTACCCAATCTAGGATATAGAAGATTCACCACCTAGGAGAGCAAAAAGAACCTAGAGCACCACTTAAGGTAGCCAACCTTAAGATATAGAACTAGGATTTCAAGCAAGCACACTAGAGAACACTCAAAGGCTTAGTATTACTTTGAAATTGGAGTACAAGCTGATGATCCCTCAACCCACACGCCTAGCCCCTTTTATAGTAGAGAACAACACAAATGAAAGGGCATAAGTTACAAGAAATAAACATAGGGCACACCAAAGGACACATTAATGTGTCGGTTACAAATAATCAAGGGGAAGGGGAAAAGATGAGTTCCTTGAGATGCCACAACTCCTTGGCTGCATAAATTACATTAACCCCCTGGTATAAGAAGGGTCTCACGTCCAAATGCAGCTGAAAAGGTTCATGAACCGAATGGGAACACCAAACATCCCCCTTCTTTAATGCACTCACACCTTGCAGCAGCTCTGACTTTGGACGGCCATATCTCGCGATTTACTGGGCCAAATTGTGTGATTTTGGGCTTGTTGGAAAGCCCTGGATGTGTAGTTTCCAGGAAGCACAAGTTTGCCCAATTTGGACCAGCCGTTTGAAAGTTATGGCCCAAACAATGAAGACTGCTCAGACTGGCCTGTGCCTGGACATTGGGCCCTTGAGGTCTCTTGTTGCCCAACCAAATGAGATCCAATTTAAGCATGATTGGACTTATTAGAAAGCTAACATCTTAGGCTAAAATATTATGTGGGCCCTCAAGCCGTGGGTCCACCAAATCTTGCACAAAACAAGTAACAAAGACCGGGTTATGATTGAATAAATCCGGCGCCAACTCGTCGGGTATTGCCATGATTGTTCTGTAAAGTTTAGCCACTTCCTTGTAGGGTCTTCCTTGAGTTGAGAAAGGAGCGTAGGAAAGTGGGCTTGATGGTCTCCATCATTGAAATGCACGGTACTCTTGATCCCCATTTGGAAAACCCATTTGGAAAAGGCACTTTGAAATTCAAATAAAACTCCATAAAGTGTCTTTTGTCATGAAATTCAAATATTGAAACCAAAGAAGGGCCTTGCCATGCATGAATTTGTATGGAGCTTACCTCCCATGAAGTTGAGTTGAAAGAATGAAAATGATACCCTTGAAAATATACATCAATGATACCACTTGTTGGAGAGATTCAAGAAGGGAGCCTTCTTCAACCAATGTCCTTAGCAACAAGCCCAAGTGAGGTTCCATCCTAAAACCAATTGGCAATAGGAGGAGTAGCCCACTTGACTTATATACCATGACACTTCTTTTCAAACTCCCAATGTGAGACTTCATTACTCATGTGTGATATTCCCAACAATCTCCCCCTCACACATGAGTCTCTTCCACACCACATTAACGCACAAGCTCCCCCTTGAGCGGAAGCCTTTACCAAGGTGTCAAACCACCATCAAGAGCTTATCCACACCATCGAGCCACGCTGCAGCACATGTATTACCGCTCGATCAACACCTGTGTGTCACTTCACCAAACTCGTCCATGAGGTCCACCATACCACGCCTTTGTCGCCTAGCCGAACGCACCATCGGCTCTGATACCAAATGATGTATATGAAAGTCCAAAGTGACCAAATTCAAAGAATAAGGGTAGGATGTGGGGGTGATGAAGGAGCGAAGGTAAAGGTGAAGGGAGGATAAATCAAGACTTTGGTTTGAGATAATCCTACTTGGGAGACACACAAGCCTTAGTCTTGGGCTATTCTTTTTACCCAATCTAGGATATAGAAGATTCACCACCTAGGAGAGCAAAAAGAACCTAGAGCACCACTTAAGGTATCCAACCTTAAGATATAGAACTAGGATTTCAAGCAAGCACACTAGAGAACACTCAAAGGCTTAGTATTACTTTGAAATTGGAGTACAAGCTGACGATCCCTCAACCCACACGCCTAGCCCTTTTTATAGTAGAGAACAACACAAATGAAAGGGCATAAGTTACAAGAAATAAACATAGGGCACACCAAAGGACACATTAATGTGTCGGTTACAAATAATCAAGGGAAAGGGGAAAAGATGAGTTCCTTGACATGCCACAACTCCTTGGCTGCATAAATTACATTAACCCCCTGGTATAAGAAGGGTCTCACGTTCAAATGCAGCTGAAAAGGTTCATAAACCGAATGGGAACACCAAACATCCCCCTTCTTTAATGCACTCACACCCTTGCAGCAGCTCTGACTTTGGACGGCCATATCTCGCGATTTACTGGGCCAAATTGCGTGATTTTGGGCTTGTTGGAAAGCCCTGGATGTGTAGTTTCCAGGAAGCACAAGTTTGCCCAATTTGGACCAGCCGTTTGAAAGTTATGGCCCAAACAATGAAGACTGCTCAGACTGGCCTGCGCCTGGACATTGGGCCCTTGAGGTCTCTTGTTGCCCAACCAAATGAGATCCAATTTAATCATGGTTGGACTTATTAGAAAGCTAACATCTTAGGCTAAAATATTATGTGGGCCCTCAAGCCGTGGATCCATCAAATCTTGCACAAAACAAGTAACAAAGACCGGGTTATGATTGAATGAATCCGGCGCCAACTCGTCGGGTATTGCCATGATTGTTCTGCAAAGTTTAGCCACTTCCTCAACCCCCTTGAGCTTAGTAGGGTCTTCCTTGAGCTGAGAAAGGAGCGTAGGAGAGTGGGCTTGATGGTCTCCATCATTGAAATGCAAGGTACTCTTGATCCCCATTTGGAAAACCCATTTGGAAAAGGCACTTTGAAGTTCAAATAAAACTCCATAAAGTGTCTTTTGTCATGAAATTCAAATATTGGAACCAAAAAAGGGCCTTGTCATGCATGAATTTGTATGGAGCTTACCCCCCATGAAGTTGAGTTGAAAGAATGAAAATGATACCCTTGAAAATATACATCACATACCAGGCCTGACCTAAGTTACACATTGCAAACTCTCAGTCAATTCATGAAAACACCCAGAGATGCTCATCTTCATGCACCTCACCATACTCTCAGATATCTAAAAGGCAAGGGAGGGCAGGGAATTGTAAGGGGTCTGATCATTTCCAGATCCAAGCCTACTCTAACTCAAACTGGGGTTCCTGTCCCTCTACTAGACGTTCAGTTTCAGGATATGTCATCCTCCTAGGCTGTTCCCCCATGAACTGCAAATCACAGAAATAGGGCACTGTTTCACGTTCTTCTTCTGAGACTGAATATAGAGCTATGGCCCAAACAGCTTCCACAGTCACTTGGCTTGTCAGGTTGTTTGCAGAACTGAGTGTGCATTCTTTAAAGCCGGTAAGGTTTAATTGTGATAATCAATCTACAATTTCTATAGCAAGGAATCCTGTGTTTTATGAGCATACAAAACACATCGAGAATGACTGCCATTTCACCAAAGAGAATGTCATGGAGGGCTTGTTGCAGCTTTCCTATCTCCCCACACAAGAACAGTTGGCTGATGTCTTCACGAAAGTTTTACCATCTACTCAATTCAGGCCATTGTTGCACAAGCTGGGCATGTGTGGTCCACATTCCAGCTTGAGAGGGTGTGTACAGATGTCTAATTGGTTACACTTGTTGATTGCAGAACTGCCACGCTGGCAGGTTTCTTATTTATGAGAGAGGAGTTGTATATATTTGGCTTCTCGTACAGGAAATGACAATGAAAAAATCTGCTCCTTCTCTCCACTGTCTCTCTAAAGTGTTCTTCCCCAATTCCCAAATTTCAGTTTATTCTGCACGAATTGCAGTCTGCAAACATCAGTCTCGTCGGTGTATTCAAATGGCACCTGTTAGCAAGTCTACTGTGCGTCTTTAACGAAAATGCACTTTTGTCTGTTCAAAGTTCAAAAATGCATTTCACACATTGCAAATACAACTCCCTCCATGCCAAACAGAAAATCATAGCCTGCAAATGAACCCTTTTTTTAGTTTTGTAAATGAACATTATTTGTTACAGGTCATTCGATTGATATCTGTAGTAATTTTTTTTTAAAAAAACCTTTATTTTGGGGCTTTCTTGGCAAGAAATGTGCGAAAGTAACAGCATACGACAATCCAAATAACTCTCTGCATAATTATGCCCTTTCATCGGGATAAGAAAGCTTACCATAAGAAGTGATGGCGCCAGTGAAGGGTCAACTGAGTTATATACAGCAAGCTTAGGAAACACGTAATTCACCAATTTCCGCTGGGAATTTTTCTGTTGCAAAACACAGAAATAAGATAGTTACAGAAAACAGAAAGCCTATGCACCAGAATAAATAGATGGAAGCAATATGGATTCTACAAACTTGATCACAGGTAGCTGCCAGTTCATGTATACTCCTTGCAAGTTGAGCATATGACACCGGCTGTCAAATACAATCATGTAGAAATTATCACGAGTTGTTGAAATTAAGCAATGTGCAAGGGGGAAACCAAGCTCAAGAAGGCATTGAAAATGCAGTCAACAACGGCAGTCAAATTTACGTGGACAAAAAATACACTAATAAACAATGAACAAAAATCTCCCTACAACTGATCAATGAAAAAAGAGTTATGAATATATTTAACTATATTTTTATAGAGAAACATGTGATTTTCCCAAACACACCCCTTATACAATCTGCTAACAGTTAATACAATTAGCTACCAACTATTTGCCAAATAGGGCTTGCTATGTATACATCATATTCATGGACTACCCTAAGCAAAATTCATAAACCGTTTACATGAACCCACCAAAACCAAACAGCTGATAGTCTAACCAGAGCAAACCCATATCAAATTAGGAACAAAAATGAAACGGCACACATCTAGAGCAAAGAATACAACCTTCTTCTCCTTCTTCTGGGACATTATATTGGCACGAACAGCCTTGGCGACGGAAATTGTGTCACTCTGAATCTGCGCAAGTGTAACCTTCTTCGATTTCTTGTCAGTAACGGGTTTCCCTAGCGTCGTCGGAGTTGGCATTGTTGCCAACGACGCCATTTGTGTGGAATAGGCCGACGCCGGGGGTGGCGCAGAAGGCGTCGACGACGATGATGCCGCAGGCTTCTGCGGTGGGTCTGCACTGATCAAATCCATCAGTGTCAACCCTGACGATGAGTCCTGAGAAAACAAACCCACATCGAATTTTAGAGAGAGAGTGTGAAAGGGGGAAAGAAGAGAGAAGCACTGAATACATACCACCATTGTTGAGCGAGGTTCGTGCTTCCTGGTGGCTCAATGCGAAGTGGGGGTGAAGAAATTGCGGCAAGTTAACAGTGATGAAGTGGGCAGTTGCCATGAGAGAGAGAGTGGTGACGGTGGTGGGAGTGTGGTTATTTGGGGAGGGAGTCGGAGAAATTAGCGGGATGGCTGTTACTCATTTCGAGCGAATTCGTTGATTGAGCCGTTGGGACTTGGGCCAGTAGGTTTGAAATGAATTTTTTTTTTAAAAAAAAAACAAAAAAGTGATAAGTTGGTCCATCTACTAAGCCTATCGAATCAATTGCAAGTTTAGTTGGCTTACGGACAGAGGGAGGCTATCAATAAATTCACAATACGTATTTAAGAGTACCACAATTTTCTTGTATCCATATAATTCGCACCCTTAGAGCACTAACAGTCATGGGAACGCATGCACTTATAGGGACCCTTTTGCTATATGTTGTGAAATTGTTCGCTATAAAAATTATCTTGCGGGGAGGAACGCTCTGGCATTCTCACAACGTTGCTTTTTCTTTTGTCCTTTTGTTAATTTTTTTGTTTTTTCTTTTTCGTTTTGCTTAAAACATTATTTAAATGGTAAAAAAAAGATTGTATGTTATAAGGTAGGTCCATAATAAATATTTTATTGGGTGATTTAAATTGGATTCTATGGATCGGAGAAACGAATAAATACAAGTTCTAAAGAATGAATTTTTTGCTGATGTAGCAATGTAGAATTCCAAAATGTGGAACTTAGGGCGAGAATGCTTTTGTGGAGATTATGAAAATTCTAACGTTATATTGTTTATGCAAAGCTCACTTGGTGAATTAGAATAATAATTAGTTCTAAAGGGAATTAACTTTGTATTTTGATATTATTTCTGAAATTGTTTGGACATGTTTGAGGGATTTTACCAAGTAATCACATTTTATAGAGTTTTAAAAAAATTAAAATGTATTGACTTTTGATATAACTTTTAAAAATGATCCTCAATTGAAAATTCATTTTGCATCTCAATTTGACTATACTTTAAAAAAAAAAAAATTGGATTTATGTGCATGGTACTAATGTCTTATGACCCTCGAATTGTTGAAAATATCTTCCAAAGTTTTTTTTTTCTATGATTCCATTGAAATAAATATTGTTGCTAATAGAGTTGTTTATAAAGTTAAAATTATATGCATCTAATCTCTACAAAATCTACAAAATTAAGACGCATACACCTAAAAATAGTTTTAACTTGTACTTTTATTGATTTCCCTTCTTGGCAAATAGTTGAACATAATATATATGGTCATTATATTTGCTAGGCTTGTGAAAAAATTGAAAATACCGATCCATTACTTTATTGAATAATAAAGAAAGTGCTATTAATCCATTACCATAATTTGGCCCCAAGCACACCATGTTGGTCAAGAATTTTTTTTTTTTTTTTTTGGGGGTGTGGAAGAGGGGCTAAGCCCCAAGAAAGGTGAATAATGTTACATGTATACTACATTTAAATAACTTTGACCTCTAACTAAAAGAAAAAAGAGCCCATATTACTAAAAGCAAAAGGAAGGCAATGCAGAGTCCTAAGAATGGATGTATATTTAGACATTGACCAAAAAAAATAATATCATCTATATAGACAAAGACGGTGTCAAAGTATTATTTGATCAATTATTTGGGTTTTTTAGTTGATATCATGTGATTGCATTTATGGTATACTTGCAACTAATTATTGAAAAATAAAATGTATTAATTGATTTAAGAAATCAACAGAAATGAATTTTGCTACATAGGATGTTAAAGCTGATTCAGAATAATTGATTAATGAATGGGCTGGATTATTTATAATAATGCTAGATGAGATTCTTATATAATGTTGCAACACCATAGCAAAACAATGAAGAAATACTTAAGAATTTAATAGTTATTTATATTTTATATGACCATTTTATACATTCTTCTAAAAAGTTCATATTGCATAAAGGATACTTGACTTTTGTTATGGGTGGCAATTTCACCCACACTTGTTAGATATTCGTTCTACACTTCCACCTGACCTAAAAAAACAGATGAAAACTTTGAAATACATGGATTATGAATGCATAATGGTTTTGCTGGATCGATTTGGATCCAAGTAATGCTCCATCTAATCTGTCATATGATCAATCACTTTACTTAGTCATCTACTTGTTTATCACCCATTTACAATTAGTTTACTTTTGATTTTTATCATTTAAATTTTATCCATTTATTGGATGATTATATTGTCAATTTTATAATTTTCATCAACTTACCATGATAAATATGATATTTATTCATTTATTATAACTAAAATATCTTTTTGAAAACTTTTCAAAAAGCAAATGTTATTTTTCTTACAAGTTTACTAACATATTACATACAAGTTTTCATCACTCATTTACAGTCAAATCCATCTGTTTTCACCTACATATGGTAGATTGATAAATCAGATTGTATTTTTGTAGATGATGGATGGATTGGATGAAGTGAATGAAAAAAAGGATAATCAGGTGTACAAACATCCCACGTTCATGCAGAGAATGAAGCGAATGAAAGCAGGTAATAAATATGAATGATAGTTCACCTAAACAGAACGCATTTCATTGTCAAATGTCAACCCATAATTTCAGAGTGGTACTGGGATGGAATCCCCCCCCCCCCCCCCCAACGCGTCCCAAAAAACAAATTGGTTGCGAGTGTCACCAAGACCAAATGCACTACAAAAGGATTAGTGATTATCTACAACACGAGGACAAACCGGGCTCTTGCTCATTTGGTCAGACATGGCGTGTTGCTGAGTTAAGCCATTGAAGTGATCACTCCCGACTAACGATTGAAGCTCTCTACTTCCATGCGTAAGTTCAAGCCAAGTTATCTCATCAGGCTATTCTGTCACTCATCATCCATTCAATCTCTCTCTGTCCGAGCTGCACCCATCATCGACAACTGCATAAACTTTCACCTCGACCCTTTCCTCTCTCATCAATTCTTGGGTTTGCAGTCTCTTCTTCAATCACACGCTTTCATCATTGTGACCGGGAATCAGAACAACGTGTTCTTTGCATCGAAGCTTATCTCTCTGTATGCTTCTCTCTGTAGACCCGACTTGTCGACAAGAATCTTCGATTCAGTCCATTGCAAAGACTCCTTTCTTTGGAATTCCATCATTAAATCGCATTTCTCCAATGGGGATTGCCGAAAGGCACTTGATTTTTTTCTGGGTATGCGATTTGCCAATTGCCCGCCTAATAATTTCACCATCCCAATGGCTGTCACTGCTTGTGCTGAGCTTTTGGGACTTGATTATGGAGAGGTAATCCATGGGTTGGCTGTAAAATTTGGTCTTTTTGGTGGTAATTCGGCTGTTGGGTCTTCCTTTGTTTTTATGTATTCAAAATGTGGTTGTATGGGAGATGCACGCCATGTGTTTGATGAAATGCTTCTGAGAGATGTGGTTGCTTGGACTGCACTCATTGTGGGTTATTTGCAAAATGGTGAGAGTGTGAAGGCTTTGGAGTGTCTCT
Organism: Carnegiea gigantea; assembly: GCA_029747015.1. Classification (NCBI taxonomy): domain Eukaryota; kingdom Viridiplantae; phylum Streptophyta; class Magnoliopsida; order Caryophyllales; family Cactaceae; genus Carnegiea; species Carnegiea gigantea. The sequence continues at coordinate 1,387,002 of JAKOGI010000010.1, read as the reverse complement.
GTGAGATGCATAGGATTGGTGAGGATGGTGCACGGCCAAATGAGAGGAGCCTTGAAGGAGGGTTGCAAGCCTGTGCAAATTTAGGGGCTTTGATGGAGGGAAAATGTTTGCACGGGTTTGCCATAAAGGATGGATATGGTCTCTTCCAAGATATTCAGTCATCACTTTTGTCCATGTATTCCAAGTGGGGGGATCCTGAACAGGCTTATCGTTCGTTTTGTGGGGTTGGCAATAACGATATTATGAGTTGGACATCAGTCATTGCTGCTTATTCTAGATTGGGGCATGTAACTGAATGCATAGTCTTGCTTCAGCAAATGCTAAATTCTGGGGTACATTTGGATGAAATCGTTACTAGCTGTGTGCTTTCAGCATTCAGCAACCCAATGTGGGTCCATGAAGGTAAGGCATTTCATGGATTGATTATGAGGAGAAGTTGTGTTCTTGATCAAGTGGTTCAGAAGGCACTCATATCAATGTACTGTAAATTTGGGAAGGTAGCTTCTGCGGAAAGGATCTTTGATAGCTTACAGGAGAGGAATTCAGAGACTTGGAATTTGATGATATTTGAATATGGAAAAGGAAGACATGAAGGGAAATGTATGTCTCTTTTTCGAGAAATGTTGCATCGAGGGATTGAATGTGATTCTAATGCTCTGATATCTGTAATTTCTTCATGTTCACTACTGGGCACAACCCTTCTTGGCAAATCTCTGCATTGCTATGTCATCAAGCGCCTTCCTGACGAGAATACGTCAGTTTCCAATTCTCTTATAGATATGTATGGAAAATGTGGCCAGTTAAAGCTTGCAAAGAGGATCTTCAGTAGGATACAGAGAAACACTGTATCATGGAACGCACTGATCTCTGCATGTACTTGTGGAGCAGATTTGGATGAGGCAATAGTGTTATTTGATGAAATGATTTTAGAAGGATCAAGTCCAAATAGCGCAACACTGGTGAGCATGCTTTCTGCTTGCTCTCGTTTGGTTTCCTTAGAGAAAGGAATGAAGTTACACAACTACATCAGTGAAATGGGGATTGAGTTGAATGTTGCACTTGCAACTGCATTGGTTGACATGTATGGGAAATGTGGGAAGCTTGAAAGGTCAAGGCAGATTTTTGATTCGATGAATGAAAGAGATGTCATATCTTGGAATGCGATGATTTCTTGTTATGGCATGCATGGAGATGCAAGAGCTGCAATCGAGGTTTACAAAGAGATGGAAGAATCTGATATTAGTCCAAATGGGCTAACCTTTCTAGCAGTCTTATCAGCTTGTAGCCATGCAGGACTTGTCGAAGAAGGCAAATGTTTCTTCCAGAAAATGGGATATTACTCTGTGGCACCCACTATAAAGCACTATGCCTGTTTTGTTGATCTTCTTGGAAAGTCTGGCAATCTGCAGGAAGCTGAAGATATAGTTCTTTCAATGCCAATGATGCCTGATGGGGGTATTTGGGGAGCTTTGTTAAGTGCTTGTAAAATTCAAAATGAATTAGAGATGGGTATAAGGATTGCACAGCGTGCTATTGAGGCTGATCCGAAAAATGATGGATATTATGTGTCTGTATCCAGTATGTTGGATTCCACAGGAAATAGTCACGAAGCAGAGAAGTTTAGGGAATTGATGAAGGAAAAGGGGTTAAGGAAGAGACTTGGTTGGAGCATGTTATAAATCATGGGAGTAGTCACCTATGCTGGAGCACTATGGTGAATCTGTGAAAGATCTAAGGTGTTGTGTGCTTAATGTATGGAGCACAAGTGCACAACTAAAAGAAGCCAAGTATAGATTCCGAAGGAGGGTACGGGAAGATCAAGATGCACGCAAACATATACTGCTGGCAAGTTGAGGGATTGCTTCTGAAACAACAAGAGCAACAGCAATAATACCCAGCATGGATCCCGCCTAACTATGGTTTGTGATGAGGCAGCCTCATCCCTATCCCTGTCAGCGTCCCACAAGATGCGCTAATATTTCTTGGTGCCAGCTCTTGGTGACGGCACATGCAAACTGTACCATTTCTGCTGGTTTCGTCTGGTAATATGTTTTGTCTTTCTCCTTCATTCTCTCGTTTTTCCTCATCATCAGATATTTCACTGTAAGTTGTTCGATCTCCCCTCTATTGACAGATTGTACCGCTCACATGCTGGTGAAAACAAAATGAACATGAAGAAAGCTCTTCGAGTCCCCAAAGGTGTGTGTACTTAACAGTGTATACAGTTCATTTCTGGATTTATCATTCTAGATACCCCTATTTAATCTTGTATACATCTCTTCCTAACAGTGGTATATTATTGCAGCCATTACAATACACACAGCTTTCCTTCTAATTCAGTTGCCGGTACATTTTTCTCTTGAACCATCTCCCCCACTTGCAATTGATTATTCTCTGGGCAATCTCTGAACCCTAGTTCAGTAATGGCCTCTTCTGTAACTCTCCCAGTGTATTCACATTCAGGAAAACAAATGTGCATATTTGACACCTTCCTCTTGAGATTAGGACGAAGTTGTAAATTCCCATGTTTTGCCTGGCATTTCCTAAATCTTTTATTTTGTTAAAAGAAAGTGGTTTACTGAACATTTGAGTTTTTACTATGGTGGTTACCTTATTTCTGTACCAAAAAAAAGAAGGATTTAAGGTGGAGTAATCTTTAAAGAAAAAGGTAGGGCTTCGTTAGGAAAAAGAAAAAAAAAATCATCCAATGAAGCAGTCAACCATGAAAGACGGAAGTAGTTCAGCCATCTTCTTCTACTTATGTTAGTAAAAATCGCTCTATGGTCCTGTGGTTTCTCCATCTGCCTTGGGGGTTCAACTTATCATCATCCCTCCTACCCCTGAAGGGGTTTAGGATGCTATCACACCTTATGATCTTATTCACACTCATAGAACCCCTCTCTAATTGGCTTGGGTGATTCACCATTGCTATTTGCTCTTGACACTTGGAATTTTGGAATGCCAATTCTTACCAAATCCTATACATTTTATGTAAACCTGATAAAACTGACCTGAGATCCGAAACTCGAATCGAACGACCTGGATGCATACCCGAACCGGCACCCGAAATGGGATGAACTGATTTGGACCCGCACACCCAAATTAAACCGATCCATAACCGAACGAAATCCGAATTGTAGCATAACCCAAAATGACCCACACCCGAAATATCCTGACCCAATTTAAACTCGATCCGTAGTGACCCGACCCGAAGTGAACCGAAAATAGAGAACCCGAACCCGAACCGTACTCGAGTTAAAACCGAACTGATTCTTACCCGACTCAATTTTACTCAAATAAGTAGTAACTTTTTTTTGGGTTTAGTCTTTTCTCTTTTGGGGGAAATTTTGAATTGTTCAAACTCAATTGATTGAGTTTATGTGGGGGAAAAAAAACAACTTAAGAGAGAATTTTTACAAATGAAATTAATTAAAAACTTAAGAGGAAAAAATAAAATAGTTGATAGTTTTAAGCTTTTAATTTGATAGATATGTAGTAAAAATATAAGAGAAAAATATTTTGTCACAATAGAAATTACGAAAAGATAAGTATAATGTTTTTTTGATAAGGAATAAAAAAATAAAAAAATTATTAAACTTATTGGGATCTAGCAGTTCTATTTGACTATTTGATTCACTTAATGACTTAATGCAATGCACGCTATGATTATAAATTTATAGTACTATTATGTGACTACTGTTAAAAATTCCGCATTACTGATTTAGGATTCTAAATCATCTTCATAATATGTTTAATTCTACAAAATCATATTCAAGAATGTAGCGTCGCATATGATCTCATAATAATGTGACTCATTTGAATTTTGGACAATTAAATTCAAGTGTCGCGTTTCGATAACGAGCATTCACAATCACATAAATGTAATGCTAATTTACACATACTCATATATTGTCGTTACTTTTAGTTTTGACTCATGGAACAAATGCAGATCATCACAAAGATAAATCTTTGAATGTTGAGTCATGATCACTTAGCAAGCTATTAAAGAACATTGATTCAATTACTAAACATGTCGACTTGAACCAACATGTTTCTATCTACTAACTCCAAATATGGAAAATATGAAGTTATAAACCTACACCAGGGTCTAAACAAAAATTTCGTTATTTTCTTTCCTTTTTGTTTTTCATTTTTCAAGGTATATTTGGGTCTTGGGGCTCACAAATGAGATTATTGACAAATGATTTGCGTTAGGTTGGTTTACTTATTTTGTCATCGCATGAACTCAATTAAGATGATTAAAACTTGATTTAATGACATATAATCCTTTGGATAATTGCACGGCGCATTTATAAGGTTAAGGATGAGTTGCATACTTGTATTTATAATTTACTAATTTTCTTAGTAAGTATATATATATATATATATATATATATATATATAATCAATTAATCATTAACGTATGAATGAAAAGAGAAATATAGAATAAATGAGTTTGTCTAGTTAAACGATTTTTATCTTTTAAATGCAAGTCAAGAGTAAAGAACTAAGGATGGCTATATTGAAAGCATACGATGATTTGAAATTAACCTAACTTGATTTACACCCGATTCGATTTACACCTGATCCAATATTGACCCAAACATTGAGCTTATTCCACCCGACCCAAATTACACTTGACCCATACCCGATTTTGATCGAGCTATTGTAGACAATCCGAAACAGATCCGACCCGAATTCTATCTAAACTGAACCCGTACCGACCCGAACATGGAACTCGTAGGTGCCCCGAATGCGAACTTCACCCAAACCAAACTGAACCGAACTTGAACATGGTTGACCCGAAAATGACCCAAACACGAACCGACCCAGACCCTGACTCAAACATAGTTGACCCGAAAGTGACCCGAACCGAAGTAAAAACCGACCTGTATCCGATCCGAATGGTCTATTCGCTAGGTCTAATTTTATGCAAGAGAATAGTCTCAGCCCTTAAGCCACGCCCTGTGCAAGAGACATGGGTTTTTAATAGAGGCAAGGGGCTGTCCAATGAAAGCTGACAAATAACAGTTGATGTCCACGAACTTCAACTCATCTTTACATATCCCTATATTATTTCTATATCATTTTTTTTCCCCCAATAATTGATTTACCTCAAAACGAGGCACAGAGATAGAACCTAACACAAAAAACAAGCCTTTCATACTAAGACACCTGATAAAATGGCAAAAACTCTTACGAATACCTGAAAGTACTAACTCCAGCATTGACATAAAACATTCATGAATACAAAGATCCTAAAACAACACATACACATGGATAAAAAGTCTTATGAATACTTGGAAATAGATATACATTGCCTTGGTCTGCGAAAGGGACCGAACATAGTCTAGCCGTCGTGGAAAGATTGAAGGAATCCCTTATTAAAGCATGGGGTTAAAGTTCGCCTAAGACGGACGTCAATTTGGAAGTTGAAGCCATTGATAAGATGGAGCAGCAGGGAGAATCAAGCAATGCAGGGCCTACTGGCTACGTAGTAGCGGCATAAGTGGAGGAACTCCTACAAAGGAAATGGACAATCACCACCAACCATGTTTTCAGGCTGGTTAATATGGCTCCTACTGTCCTGGCCTGATCATTAAGCGGCAAATGAAGCCGTTTCTGGTGCATAACATTCCTCCACTACAGGTGAGACGGGCACTGAAAGCAGATGAGGAGGCCTTGAAGCTCAATGAGCTAACCCAAGGTGACTTATTGGAAGCGATCAATGCAGGAAACTAAACCTTAAGAAGAAAATCCTTGCTTTTTCGTGTGCCAAGAATGATACCCTAACTCGCTATTTTGCAGCATTGAATTACATATACCCCTAAATGTCACACACATTCATGTTTTTCTAACGTGCATTTATCATATGAACAATTTATTTTACCATACGTGCATCTATCATATGGAAATATATGAAAATTTCCACCATACAGCGTACGTGCATCTATCATATGAAAATTTCCACTATACAGCGTGTTTGCGTTATTCTGAATCCTCTCAAAGACCAAAAATATGATACATTCTTTGGCCTAGATCAAATATAAAACGTATTTCACCTCTCACGGTCTCATCTCAGAAGCACATATATAGTTCACCTTTCGCACTCCAATCTTCATCTAACACTCCCCATCTCATTTATTATAATTTCTATTTATTATAATTGCCATTTCATCCCCGTGACAATGAAAAGAATGCGTTAAAACATCCAACATAAGAATATCAACACCAATGCAGTCGGAAAAATCTTTATGGCACTCCAAAAGAGAATTCTCCCTTGGTGCTCAGGCCAAAGACATTCTATCAATCCTTCAAATGCTCTTTCAAAAGCTTTATTAATTTGCTTCCCAAAAAAATGGGGAATTGTACAAATCCTTGCAGTACCAGAGCCTAATGAGAAATAGTAACCTAAGCTGTAAGATCCAACTTAAGCAAAAACAAAGGAACAAATTTCTTTTTGAGGAAAAAAAAAAAACAAGAAAGAAAAGAAAAGGCCTTTTATGTGAGGGAAGGGGGGCTAAAGTTACACCTTTGAAAGGGAAGCAGGAAAGCCAGGCACCATCATACAACACACTTCCTCCTGACCAACCACCAGAGGAGACCCAATATGCCTAGCTCATATACACTCAAAATCTACTGGTCCATAAGTCAAAACGAAGACGGACGGGAAGAATGGGATTAAAGAAGGAAGTGATAAAAATATGCTAATGCCCATTTCCCGGGGACAAAATAACGGGACTATATTCTTAACCTTCGGTGCAGATGAACAGGGGAAGAAGATAGAAAAGGGGAGTCGAAGATCAGTTTGTGCAGAAAGTACCCGGTATGCATCTAACTACACCTTACTGCCTGGTTGAGCGCCACTGCCCTTATCAGTTGCCACTACATCTTTACAAGTCTCCTCTAAATGGAGAGCTTGATCTAATCTGTCAGTAATGTTATTCAACCTCTCATCAGTGAGTGATTCAGAAACACCAGGCTTTGGTTTAGGTAGCTGGCGAGTTTTCTTTTCCTGCAAAACCTTTTCCCTCTCATCGTAAAACTCGAAGTCGTCAAGGATGGACGTTTGCACATCGTATTCCTTAAAAATTTTCAAAATCTCAACACCCTGTTCCAGTTTCACCTACATATCACACAGCCAAGAGTAAAAGCACAAATCATTAGACACAGACTTCAATAGCAGAGGCAATTCTATTTCTTGAGTCTGCTAGAAATGGGAGCGAACAAGTGATTGATTTATTTAAAGCTTTGCTTTGCAGAGGCTACAAATGGGAACGAACAAGTAATTGATTTATTTAAGCTTTGCTTTGCAGAAGCACATCTCCACAACCCACGCCAGATCCAACATAACTGTCAGCGGTAGACACTCAAAACTAATGCATGATTCTCATCCCGATACTTCCAACATGAAGACAGATGGGAAAAAGTGAGGTCACGGTAACAAAATTTCCAACACAGTCACCAGAATAGTATGCTTGTTTGTTGTGCAAGTAAAGCAGTCCAATACCCCCCCCCCAAAAACAAGGCCTCACACTCACAGTGGATCATGTAAATCACAGGTTTTCAATGGAAATTATCAGTGGTTCCTTGGATCGAAAACGACAAGAGAACATCAAATCTACACTACTTTTCACCAAAGATCAATAATACGGCAAAGCTGAAGCCAACGGCCAAATGAGTTTGTCATTTTAAATCATAAAATGTCCCCATTGCGGTTGATTTTTAGAACCTCCCTCCCCAAAAAAAGCATTTTCCTACAAAGGATTTTGAACATGAAGAAATAGAAGCAAAAATATGGAATTCTAATGAAATTATACCTCCTGAGAGTCTCGGCTGTGCGTAACAGGCTTATTATCATTATTTTCAAGCAGAATGTGCCGAAATTTACTGTTAGGCACATCCTTCACAATATGCCAACGGACTGCAAACTGTCCGGTCCATCTATCTTGCTGCCAGTAATCAGCACTCTTCTCAAAATCCACAGGTCCCACCATTTCCGCAACGCCACAAAATTGGCCACTGCCATTAACCTTATCAATCATTGCAGAACAGAAAAATTAGGCCCAGCAAATGAATAAATCATTTCCATAGTAGAATATAATAAGAACAAAAAAGGCCTACAAATACAAGTTGTTCACAGATAAGTCAGGGTAAAAGAATTCCTAATTATTAGAACATCAAATATGCACCCACTGTTATAGCTTTGTAAATATAAAGACAGCACCAGCATGAATGAAACAGCACAAATGAGCAATTATGTAACTACTAAACCAGCACCTTAAAACCAACTCAATCCGAAAGAAGGTGAAACAATGCAATTTTCCAAAGGCATATTCAGAATACAACCGGATGCTTTCTTACATAAAACAGCATTTGGAAATTAGACTCCAATCCCTAGTACACCGAAATAACAAATTCCCCCCCCCCCCCCCAATGAATCCGAGCAAAGTTATGCAAGTATTACAGAAAAAGATGGGGAATTGGGAATGAAAACTATTTGGGCAATGTCGTTGTAATATATGCACGACAAACTCCAGAGCAATGTCATGTCATACTATCTCAGTATCCTCCAAATCCCTATCTACAGGGTAGAGGGGATCTATCATGCAGCTTTACCCTGACATTTATTCCAAAGAGGCTATTTCGTTTAAGAACCATAATTAGAAATGCACTTGCTAACTGGCACTTCACCACAAATGCCACTCACTACAAACAGAGGAAGATATTGTAAAGTCCTTATAATTTATAGCTGAAAAGTTCTAAAACTGACTCTTTTGGTTCAATTAGAAAGTTCGTGACAGGATGAATGCCCTGTTCAATTCAGGAACCAGTTTGTGCTTAAAAACGGGAGGAGAATATCAACTTTGATTGAAGTATTTTAAACCTCATGAAACAGCATCCACGAATAAAGGAATATTGGCAGGCCACCACTACATCTAACAGTCTCAAGATCAAAAGACTTACAGAGAAAAAGAGGAATACAGGGCAGTTGCCTTTCTCCTTTGCTTCATGGTATGCAGCATCCAACTTTCTATTTCCATGAGGCGTGCTTGCCCAAACACCATATTTGATGCTTCTATGAATATTATCCTCACTAAAGGACTTAATGACAAAGAACTTTGCATTCTCATAGTCTGTTGGAAATTCTGCACTATTGTAGAACGCAGGATTCACCCCAGAAGCAGAAACATCAACTTTTGCAGTATTAGTCACTGAGCTATTGTCTACAGTGCTCTCTGTACCAGACAATGTACCATTTCCAGTAGTCCCCTTTGCTTTTGCCTTCGAAGCCCTTGGACCCCTATTGCGGTCACCAGAGATAACAAACATTGAATCCTGCTCCCTTTGGCTTCGTGCCTTCTCCAAGCTGAGACGACTACGGTAATTAGCCGCTGGTTGAGAGTTGGGTATGCCACCATAATTAGAAGTTTGATAAGAGCCATCATAAGGATATGCTGTGCCAACGAAATCTGATGCTAATCCATATCCAGGAAATGTTCTCTGCTGTGTTATCTGCAGTTAAATAAAAATGATGAGATAATTCACACAAAGGCAGTGTGGAATAGAACCGAGTGTGGACAAGCTCCTGCAACTAAACCCCCCCCCCCCCCCAAAAAAAAAAGAAGAATATCAAAGATGTTTTGCACAAAATCGCATGCCATGTATGATAGGAACCTAAAATATCCTGTAGCCCCCCCCCCAAAAAAAAAAGGAAAGAACTTTGGCAACTCTTTGTTCCAGACAAAAGAGAGATACCACACTGAGCAAATAACTAAGTCAAAAGCCTTGGTAGTGAAATTTACAAATGAGCTATTTCACTTTCATGATTAGGAACAATGAAACTCGTCTAGCAACTAGTCTTTCATTTTTAGGGATGACAGGGGAGAGAGTAACCTGTCCAACCATTGGGTCATATGAACCCAGAGTACCAACTGGTTGAGTATATCCTGCATTAGAACTCAGTGCTCTCCATCCCGCATCTGCAGCATTGGATTGATTGGGCAAGGCTTCACCAGATCCAAACATTCCATGCAAGTTGTAAAAACCATGGCTGTGTTGCGTATTCATTGACATGTGCCCTGCGACAAAAAGCAAAATCAGTACTAAACACCCAATCGTTTTTTTTCCCTCTTTTTTTTTGGGGGGGGGGGGAGGGGTGCTGGCCTGCTTTGTTGGAGCTCTTCTTAAGGTAAGTACCTTTAGGAGTTGCCATCTCAGTATGTGAAACTGGAATGGCTGCAGACATATGCGGCATTGAGCTACCAACTGGCTGTGGGTAGTATTGGGGAGAAACAGGAATTTGCTGAGGAGAAAAAAGCTGGTTGTCCACCATAATTGGAGGAACAGGCGTACTGACTGGTGAATACTGCCCATAAGCCATCTGAGAGTTGAAGCCATAAGGAGAATGCAAACCAAGAGATGGATTGTCACCATAGATGACCTAAGCAAGAGGAATAAGATGCAAAAGGAGTATACACTGTTAGTTTGAACCATAAAATAAGCACAAGCAGAAAGGTAATATAGCAATTACATATTAATCTCACCGGAGGTACAATATGTAAGCTGTCGGCACCAGCATACTGAGGATATCCACTCCAACTGCTAGTGCCACTATCATATCCTGAGAGAAAGGGGGCACATGGTTAATTGAAATTCCGCCCCTACAGTAGGGAAATTTAAAAAGATTTACAACATTGGGGGAAAAAAACGGCAGAGTTCAAGGAGCCTATGTTTTTTTAAGGCCCATTCAATGGGTATTTCTGATGTATAAAAGACTAGACAATAATTGACAACTGACCTCCATAGAAGTATGTTTGCTCAAGAGAACCATAAGTGTTGAGAGGATAGATTGAGTTGTTATCTGCAACTGCATCTGTAGATCTTGGGGGTTCAATGGCATTCCTTGAAGGCCCTGTGATGGCTGCATCCGGAGAAGGATTGGTAGAAACAATCCTTTCATCTTTGGGCGAAAGTGGCTGATAATAGATTACAAAATGAAATGCTAGTGGGATATAATTACCTAACTAACAAAACTGTCCAAATTGAAAACAGAAAATCATAATTTTGAACGAAGATAGATATGGTATACCTGATTCATCATGCTATCTTCCTGAACAAACTTTGTCCTGTAAAATTAACAGTGACTATGGTTAGGAGGTAAGATACAACATACATTGAATTATCAGAGAAAATAATTATATCTCGTAACAGAAGCAATCCTCAATGCTTAAAGTAGCTCTCCTTTGGCATTTTCACATAAAATAGCATATATTTCTAGTTGTTATTTAACTCTTCTGTTCACAAATAATCATGATTTTAAACTAAATGTGAGTAAATTCACAAGTAGAAATGTTACAAACTTCCATGCAACAATGATTCAAACACAAGAAAAAGAAGGTACATGAAGAGGAAAAGAGATTGAAAGTCTTACAGAACAAACCAAAATGGTGAAATACAATCAAATATGTGAAGCTTCAACAGTTCAACTACAATAGACAAGACCTTCGGGAACATGAAATAGTAAACGCATAGAACCTCCTATTAGTATGGGTCCTTTCTCCATCTGTTCTAGGCTTTATCTAATCAAAACCTTCTCTAATCTCAAATCATGATTTCAAGTTTATAACTTTATTGCCATCTTGAACTTAACTAGCACTTACATCATCCTAGCAACATAGAAACCCATTAATTCTCTATCAGGCTTTGCTTAAACAATTTGGCACAATCAACCAAAGGATCTACATAAACCTTTGAGAGGGCTCGTAGCAAAAACATTCAACAAAACATCCAAGTTAAAGAAATCCATAAAGCCACTAAAAATGGTGAACATATTAGGCTTCCAAGTCAATGGTAATGCGACCCATCCCCCCAACCACATTTACCAGGCAATGATGAAAGCAACAGGCAACAACCACCAAACGTTTATCTGATGATCATCGTCACACACGTCTGCCCTTATCCGATCAATAAAATTCACCCATCCCTCCTTCCCCCACCCCCCCCTTAAGGTTTTCGTAATCCAATTGATTAGATTTTATTAAAAAGAACCGAATAAGCTCCACCCAGAAAGCACAAGCCTTCATCAAAAGATCAGTTATTTTCATCGCCAAATCAAACGAAAAAAGGATGTAAAACAGAGAAATTCCATCAATTATAACAAGTTTACAGCCCTATATCAATCAAACAAAAAACCAGCAAAGAAACAGCAAATTTCACAAGGAAACACGAAGTCACCAAACACAAACCTAGATCAATCAAACAAATCACCAACAAAGAAACAGCGAAGTTCACAACGAAATCACCAAACCCTAGATCAGAAAACACCGAATCACAAAAAGACCCAACAAGAATTCCAATTCCAACCAAACCATCCGAATTAATTTTATTAATTCGCGACTGAATCTGAAACAACAACCGTACCTCAATCAAAACTGCACAACTGTTGAGGCGAGATTTCCGAGGCGTGTCAGATCCGATCCGAAGAACACGAAGGCCCTGACCGTGACACCCCTCCAAACCTCAGGCGCGGGTCGCCGGAGTCCGGCGGCGGCGCCGGTGACACCCTCCCTTTCTCCGATAGCGGCGACTCAGATCCGACGACGGAGAACAACAGTTAGAGAGATAGGGAGAAGAGCGAGAGGGGCTAGAGGCATAGAGAGAGAAACAGGGAAGTGAGAGACAGAGAGAGTCAAGGAGAAAGAGGAGAGAAAGACACGCAAACGTGAAGAGAAATGGGGAAAAGGTGAGATGGGGATGGAGAGGGAAGTTTTATATGCGGTTATTAATGGTCTGTTTTTGCCTTTTTCAGGCCAGTTATTGTGTTCCACTGAATGAATGCAAGTTCTAGGAAAATTAAATCAAATCAAATTAAAAAATTAAATTGATTTAAATTAAAGCAATTATTTTAAGAAAAATAAATTATTCATCACGAAATATTCATAACCATTTGACGTTTTATATTAAAATTGCAGGTTGTTGTTACTAATAATCCTATAATTAAATGTATTAAACGTTAGCAATCCGACATTTATGAATAGAGTATACTCCTTGGATCTTTAAGGTATTTGTTTTGTATATATCACCGTTAGAAACACATTGTAAATTAAAATTTTGATGACTTGATGAACTGCTTGTCATGTATAGGTGGTATACTTTCCTTTCACCTATTTTTTCTGGATGAAATCATCTATTTGTTACCATGTCATTGTATTCCAAACTTTCAAAGTATTTAACATTTTAATTCCAAACTTTCAAAGTACACAACTTTTTAATATATGATTAAATTGTCATAGATACCTTCTATTCTGAAACTCATAGTGACATTATATCTATAAAATTGACCATTCAGCGCTGATTTGTACTATTTTATAACTTTCAAACAATTAGAGAGTAAAATCATTTATCATAGTAGATTTACGTATATCAGTATAACAATGCGGAAAAGACCTTTTTGCATACAAAAATCATTTGTAAAAAGCAATTAAGTTGGAGAAACATTGGCAATTTTGCAGACAATGGATAGTTATATATAATTCAAGGAAACAAATCTCCATTAAAAACATGATGCAACCAATAAGAGTCATAGTCATTTAGGCAGACAATAAAGCGAAAAAAAAAAAGAAAAAAAGGGGGCATGAATTAGGCTATTGAAATGATAAGATTTAAGAATGACATAAAGAGATTATCATTTTGGATAAAAAGTTTGGGGTGGAGAAGTAGGATAGAGTAAAGTTGAGAGGAAAATTAAGATTTTTCACCCCAAAGAATGGGGCCTAAAAGTTTGAAGGAGCAAGTAATTATTTTAAAATAATTCCAATTAGGGTTGTTCAATTTGCAAATTTCATTTGAGGAGAATAGTAATACAAATTATCTCATTCAAAAAAGGGGGGGAACAAAGACACTATGAGTGTATGAGCTTTGGCCTGCAAATTCAACAATTAAATGATGAAATGTTACAATTATTGGGATCGTTTGATAAGAATGCCTATAGATTTGTTTCTATGAATCTTGCGATCGGTTATTCTTACTATGATCCCAACTTCCACGTTGTCATGTCTGTCAGTTTAGAGTGAGCACAAAGAATTAAAACTTGAAGAATTCAACCAAAAAAGTTACTTTTTAACTAAGAATTGCGTCAGTTTAACTGATTTATTTTAAAACATTTTAGCGAATAGAAACAATTTTGATTTTTCAATTATGTTTCGATTCATAAATTAAAAATGTTAGTTATGGACAATTAAATGAAGCCCGATATTTAAACCCATACTTTGGATTTATTTTATTTAAACACAGTTGGATATAAAGGTATACACATTCTTAACTTAAAAAATAAAATCACAATGTAATTTTGTTTGTCATATACATTTTCCGATATTTTATTGTTTATTTTCTCTTCATATGTTAAAGAAGGAAATTAAGCATTTTTGGAATAGTAAACTATTAGGTGTTAATCAAATAGAAAAATCAATTAACAGTTTTGAATGGTATACTTATTTGTATAAAAAGGTATCTTAATAATTTAAATTTAAAAGAAATCACGTTTTTTATAATGTATTTTTGTTCGTCATATACACCTTTTCTTATAGTTTATTAGCTTTTTTTCTAATCTTTTTATGTCAAACAAGAAAATCAAGCATCTCAAAAGGTTAAATATTAGTTGTCAACGGATAGAAAATCAGATAACTAAAATAGAAAATTTAATTAATAATTTTTCAGCTTTGCTATACACAGTCTGGCTTTTTTCTCGATACAAATTTTAATTAATAAGAAGTACCTTGATTGAAGTTTTATCAAGCTAAAATATTATTTTAAGTCTTGGGTGAATTTTCCCATGTATTTATGGATGAATATTGAATTATCAACAATACTTGATTGATCCAATGAGCACTCTTATTTGGTTGGAGATAGTTTTTACAATACTTAAGGTGAAAATCCACACACACACACAAAAGTGAAAACGAATAGTCAATTTATCGGTGACCATTTTTGTGTGAAATATAAGCTTGCGGCCCATACATCTATAAGTGTAGTTAATATCTGATAAGTTGTACTGAAACTTGCAAAAATAGATCTAATATAGTTACAAGTAAGAAAACTATTTGTGAAGTGTCTGGCAAATAATTATCAGTTGTTTGTGTTAATTGTTTATATTAACAGTTTGAAGACAATTTGTTCGGCAAAATTAAATGTTTGTGACAAAATTATAAAATAAAAAATAATTCATAAAAAAGAACTAATTTCCAAAAGCTCAAAATAAGTACCATTTGAAGTTAGCTTTTTGGACCAAAAAGTTGTTTCAAAAAATAATTTGCCAAACACATAAACAACTTTTGATTATATCAAATGACTAATGTTGGTCCAAATAGCTGTGTTGGCTAAAAAACTCTCTTAAAAACTCTTCACTAAGCACCCCTAAAATTAGGCATGTTCTCTCATATTTATCTAAAATTATGCTAATAAATGCTAATTAGCAATGATTAGTGTCAATAGGTGTTGGTCAATATTAACAAGTGATAACAAGTGTGATAAAATGCTGAAGATTAAAAAATTAGAACTACAAAATATGACCAAATGCTAATTGGTGTTGATTGGTGTAGAATGTTCATGATAAGTATCTACACCTAGTCTGATTTATTTTTTTAAATTTTTTTTTCCACATTTAAAATAGTTATTTTTGATGTAAACAATACAATTTAACATTTTATCGATACAGAATACCTCGTGCATAGCACATACTTATACTAATAAATTATATCGTAGTCCTAATTAGTGTCTTGGTGAATCTAAGTTATATTTTAAAGTTTAAGACTTCTTTATTTTTTAGATAATCTTACTCTAAAAGAATTTTTATGGGCGCATACATCAGATTTGTAAATTCTAATACAAGATCTGCACCCAAAAAAATTATGACATAAGTGTGCTGCGCTTGAGGTGACTTTTTTGCCTTTCATGTATCGATTGTACACCTAACAGCCTAATCCTAATCCAAAAATGCCCAGAAACAGTAAAAAAGAAAAAGAGTCCAAGAAAAATAAAAAATGCAACTCGTGATGAAGATTCCTTTCCAGCAAAAAGACGAATGGGTGAAGAAGGGGTCATCCTCAAATTGCTCTGCCAAAGCCAAAGAGTGCTGCAGAAAGATCCCCACCTCCCCTCTACATTATAGCAGTGACATTAATTCACACCAGTTCCCTTACACCATGTTTTGAGTACTTGAATGACTTCAAATCCTACCCAGAATCCAGATAGTTCCTTCAAACCTTCCGTCTTTCTTTGCCTATGCATTCATTGAAAAGCTAGTCTTTTTCCATCCAACCTTTTTCACCACTTTCTGTATGCAACAATTCAGCTTCTCTATTTGGTTTTTGTCCCCTTGTTATTCAACTTTTGTAGTATTTGTGCCTCTTGTTCCTAGCAGCTGAAGCTTTTTGAGGGTAAAGCTTCATGCTGTAGCTCAGCTCAAATCTCTTCTCCCCCAATGTCTTACCAGAAAACCCAAATGGGTACCCCCCAATTTAAGTTTTAGAGGTGGGTTTTGAGTTGCCCTTGGTAGTTTAGGGTTAGGGGAACTAACAAGGTTGGTGCTTGGAGTACCCACATCTACTTTTCATGTCTTTTGTTGGAAATAAGCTCAAGCTCCCTCTGTAACATCTTTGTAGCAGCTTATCTTTGGATCTCTAGTTTTCACTGAGCTTCGGGTTCTGTTCTATAGTGGTGTTTTTGGCTAATGGTTTAAGTGATTTCAAAATTTTGGATACAACGCTTCTGCTTCAGAGCACCAGCTACCATCTTTTGGCTTGTGTACTTCTAATTTGGGTGTAGAAGGCTGTAAATTACAGGTTTTTGATGGCGGATTCAAGGGAGAATGTAGGGTGGTTTTCTCTTGTGTTTGGGATGCTGTGGTTGTCATCAATGATGATTCCAGTGAGTTGCATAGGTGTCAACTGGGGTAGTCAGTGTAGCCACCCTTTGTCACCAAACATAGTGGTGAGGATGCTAAGGGAAAATGGGTTTCAAAAAGTGAAGCTTTTTGACGCAGATTATGCCACACTAAGGGCTCTTGGCAAGACTGGGATTGAGGTTATGGTTGGCATTCCTAATGACATGCTTTTAACTCTTGCTAACAGCCCAAAGGCTGCTGAAAAATGGGTGTCACAGAATATCTCTGAGCATTTGTCTTCCAATGGTGTCAACATCAGGTTGCCCTCTCAACCATACTGTTTTGCTTGTATCCTTGTCTTTGTTTTCTTAACATGTTTTCTGATACTAGTGATGAACACCTGCATGAGAATATAGTTGTAAGCTTATCATTTTCTTTGAAAATGTTGCTTCCTTGCTGGTTAGATTGAAGAAGTTTAGTGTGTAACTGCCAATCTGATGGTCTGGGCTATTTGTGTTCCAGTTTTCTTGCCTTTCTTCTCAGAATTACGTGTTTCTGTATGGTGGAAATGGTAAAATTAGTTGTTGCCGATGTATATGTGTATAACTTTTATTTACTGTAATGCCTTTGAAGATCCTCATGCTCTTGCTGTCTTCAACAGTAAGTGCTTGTAAGTGTGTGTGGTTCTTTCAGGAATTTCCTAAAGGAACTTGCATGAGACCGTCTCACTTAAAGAAGTGCTATGGAATGTTGGCAAATAGGGTGTTGGGCTATCAAGTGGCCTGAGGCGCCTGACAAAAAAGTATCTGGTCTCACGAGAGTGGTGGCCTAGACTATTCTCATTTGAGAATTGGCGTTAATGAAATATGCTTCTGAACAAAGGACTGGGGAGGCTATCTGCATAATTTCTAGACTGCCCCAATAGAGAGTGTGTGTGTGGGTGGGTGGTTTTTTTTTTTTGGGGGGGGGGGGGGATGATGTCTTTAAACTAGCTCATTGGTTTCACTGTAGCTGCAACGTTTTTGTATAGATTGGAGGGGGTCATTTCGATGTCTCTCGTCCTGCTGTGAAAGCTCTCTTTAAAGGCTGGATATTCTGAGGCCTTATGTTTGGTAAGACAATTAGGGTATGCCTTTATGGCTAGAATCATATGTGGGTTTAATTGCTCTATCTCCTTGTACTAATGATGAAAGATAAGATTTATTTAGTGCATCCTTTGTTTGCTTTAGCATATGTTGTTTAATCAAGAATGCATCTTCTCTTGGTATATATGAAGTGTTCCTTGTCCCTTCATTTGTAATTGAGGATCATGTGCTGGCATTTCCGACTGTGTCATGATTTTCCTCATGCATGCTCTGGAACTGCAAAAACGAAAGCTTCTGTCCTTTTTTTCCATTTTTATATGGATATCAGTTAAGCATATCTGTCATCCTTGAATGTTTGTCTTAGGCTGAAAAATTGTGACTAATTGTTCAACATTATGAAATCATCCTTGTGGCAGCAAGGCCTTCATTGTTTTGTCTATGCCTTTATTGGATTGATTCTAATGATAGTAAATTGCCCTTATTTCCTTCATTTTTTTGGGGCTGACCAAGATCCATGATATGAAATCCAAAATCAGAATGAGGAAGAAAAAGATATCATGATGTCAGAAATCCTCAATCTCAGCCTTGGCAATGCTATCGCCTATCATTAGGCTTTTTCCACTAGCTTCTGGAAAAGGTTTCCACAGACAATAAACAACCATATCTTGCTATAATGTGATGTACCAGTGCATTCAAAAGATGCTTTGCGTGAGACTTAGAAAGGTCCTTCCTTCTATAATTATTATGGAGAATCAGTCAGCATTTGTGGAGGGTAGGCTGATTTTAGACGATATTTTGACTGCGTTGGATCTTGTGAGGCACTATAGAAGGAAGCACATATCTCCTAGACTTGTTTCGAAAATTGATATTAGGAAAGCATGTGATACAATTGACTGGGAATTTTTGATGGAGATGATGAAAGGTGTAGGTTTCCCTGATGCTTTATAAATTAGACTTATGAATTGGAGATGATTGAGACAGGTTGACTCAATATCCCTCTTATTATTTGTAGTGGCAATGTAATACTCGTCTGGAGCTCTTAAGAAAGTGACTGCAGATTATAAGTTCAGGTTCAATCCAGGTTGTAAGAGTCTGCAGCTAAGCCACTTGGTTTCTGCCAATGATTCATTGATCTTCTGTCAAGCTGATAACTCTTCTTTGAACTGGACTATGGAGACCTTAAGGCACTTGGCATGTCAGGTTTGGAGGCGAACTTGCAGAAATCTCAGATGTTCCTACTTCCTAGCTGGGGCCTCTAGTGAAGAAGAACAGGAATTTTTTCAACTTAGAGGTTCGGAGAAAGGTCCACTGCCAATGAAAAATGTGGGTTCCTTTAAAAGTGAGGGAGGTTGAATGCTGGTGATTGTGCATTCCTTGTCAGCAAAATTACATCTAAGGGGGTGGGCTCTAGGAAACTCAGCTATGCTGGTAGGGTGCAATCGGCTGATTTTGTTCTCATGTCTATGCATACCTATTGGGGCTCTGTATTTTTTAAAAAACAAATTTTAACCCCAATCTGCAATTAAATGAGCGGAGAAGAAGCACAGGATTTTTTTATGGGGACGAGATGGAGTTAAAAATAAATTTATCGGCGTTTCTTGGGAGGAGACTTTTGGGATAAGGATGAAGGGGGTTTGGGCATAAGGAATTGCAAAGTTTGGAACTAAACAATGATTGGGACTTGGGAAACATCTTTGGTTTCTTACAGAGAAAAATAACTGTCTATGGTTTAGATGGATGATGGATCCAATGATCCGTGTTTATTATCTGAAGGGATAAGACATCTGGAGATATTCCTGTAAATGTAATGCAAGCTGGTATTTTTAAGAGAATCATATAGCAAAGGCTTCACATGCATCCTTGGTTTGACTCTAGTGGAGGTCATGTGATGGAGGTTAAATTAGTATTTCAGCGGCTTATGTAGCCATTTTGGATCATAAACGCGTCGTCTATTGGTGGAGTTTTGTTTGGCATAGAGGGATTATACCTTAGCATGCTTTTTGGCTATGGTTGATAATGACGAGAAGAGTACTTTGAAGAGATAGAGTACAACAATGGGTTCCATGGGTGGAATCTCAGTGTAGTCTGCACGGTGATTTAGAGAGTGTTGACTATTTATTTTTAAGATGCAGTTATTCTGAGCAAGTACTTAATAATTGGTCATGCTTAATTGTGAAGCTGATCGGAGGTGCCATTGGAACCAGTGGTTTGTTAAGGGAGGTTATCTAGAGCAAAGGCTGTGATCTTTCCTCTCATTGCTCTGCTGCAGTTGCACATAGTATTTGGGGTGAGAGAATACAGAAACCCTAGAGTTTTTAGACAGAAGTTGAGTACTGTAGATGCACTTACACAGACTATTAGACAAAATCTGAGGATTCATCTTGTAAATAGAAAGTTTTTAGATTGTGGATAAATGGGGTCTAGTTTTGGATGAGGATTTTCTGTAACTTTGGTTATGCCCAAAGGCTTTTGTGTATAATTTTGGTATGTTTAATGGCAATTACTGACATATTACCTAAAAGAAAAGGCAACCCTAGTCATGAGGCATCTGTTTCCAACCATGCTGGCCGATGTAGAATAAGGGCAGGGATTAACCTCCACTTCCCTTGTGAGCTCATTTTAACTATAAACCTTTATGTCCAGAAGCTAAGAGTAGTCATGGGATTTGGGAATGTACCAAAATATTTTTGTAAGACGGGTTTGATCAATATGGGGAGATTTCTACGTTACTAATTGCTGCACTAGTTTATCTTATCCATTTTGTCACTAGACACTTACTAGGTCAGGCTAATATAGTTTTCTTTTATTTTTATATTTTTATGATAAGAAAAAGTATCAGGGAGCCCTCTTAATGAGGGTCCGTCCTATGATTTCCTCACACAAAATAGACACAAGTACCTTATGCATTGTCTCAAACACAAATTTGATGTCATCCTAATGTGTGTCTAAAGCTTCCTATTCGGTCACCCACTGGAAATTTTCCTTCATTTATCATCATTTCCGTTGGACATATTAGTTCACAATTTTGCTACATGATGAATGAAAATTTTGGTGTTTCATGATATTGGTGATGGTAGTAATTTAAAATTTCCCTGTTTTACTACCTAGTTCACCTAGTTAGGTGCTCAATAACTGCCAATCTAGCTCAACAGAATGTTGCGTTCCGTGTCTAATTATTAACTTAACTTTGGAGGCTGTGGAACCCTCATTTGATGGAAAAAGGCATATTGTTTTCCTTCCCTCGCTCTAAGATACTAGGTCATGAGAATTGCGTACAAAATGGGAAGCAGGACCTACATTGGAAGTTTTTTGTTATTGCGTGGGAAACAGGCAGGTGTGATTTCTGATATTTCCTCCATTGGCTTTAAGGGCAATGGTACTCTTATATCCTCCTTTTCTTCTGTTAATTCTATCTTAACGCAGATCTCAGGGAATTACCAGTGACAGCCTTGTCTCTGGTACCTAATTGGATTGCCCATAGGATACCGTCGTGCCTCCATTTTCCTTTATGCAACTAATAATAACTTCTTCTACTACTTCCTTTGTGCTTTTTTAATGGAAATGTGATAATAACAATGTGCTTCTAGAAAGATTTGGTGCTGAAATTAGCTCTATTGTGGAACGGTAGTTAGTCAAAATTATTTTAACTAGGATACCATGCAAACAACCTCCTTGTGATTTAGGGTGAGGCTTTAATGTTAATTCCCCCTGCCCCCCAACTTGCTTGTACCCTAGGGTATATGGATTGATTGTCGCTGAATAGTCATCTTCGAGAATAGGTTGTATTTCTTGTTTGTTCATGACTGTATGGGCAATTTATTTTTTTAGAAAAATGGGCAAGTGCAACATCTGTTGCCAACTCCTAGTTACATGGATCAGAGTAAGGCGATATATGCATTTTTCGTCTGTAATCTGATTATCCTCCATTTTCTGTGCAGGTATGTTGCAGTTGGTAACGAGCCTTTCTTAGAAACATATAATGGAAGTTTCCTTAGAACAACCTTCCCTGCTTTGCAAAACATTCAGTCTGCCCTTATGAAGGCAGGCCACGGTAATCAAGTCAAGGTCACAGTTCCCCTGAATGCTGATGTTTATGCAAGCTCTACTGGAGTGCCTTCTGGTGGTGATTTTCGATCTGACATTCATGATTATATGATTCAGATTGTGAAGTTCTTAAGTGTCAATGGCGCTCCATTCACTGTTAACATATACCCTTTTATAAGTCTCTATATCGATCCCAACTTCCCTGTGGAGTACGCCTTCTTTGATGGCAATGCACAAGCAGTCAGTGACGGTGGGACAAACTATTACAACATGTTTGATGCAAACTACGACACCCTTGTTTGGGCGCTTCAGAAGAATGGATTTGGAAACTTGCCCATTATAATTGGGGAAATAGGGTGGCCCACTGATGGGGACATACATGCAAATCCCACTTATGCCCAAAAATTCATGCAAGGCTTTGTGTCTCACATAGCCAATGGAAAAGGTACCCCAATGAGGCCAGGGCCCATTGACGCTTACTTGTTTAGCTTGATTGATGAAGATGAGAAGAGCATTCAACCGGGAAATTTCGAACGCCATTGGGGGATATTTGCTTTTGATGGGTCATCCAAGTACCAACTCAGTTTGGGTATGTCAACTTCAGGATCTGTGGTCCCAGCAAGGGGTGTGATCTATGAAGAGCGACAATGGTGCGTCCTAAAACCTTCAGTAAAGCTCGATGACTCAAGAATTGCACCTAGTGTGAGTTATGCCTGTGCTCGGGCTGATTGTACGAGTCTCGGGTATGGGACATCGTGTTCTGGCATGGATGCCCAGGGTAATATCTCCTATGCATTCAACAGTTACTACCAGAAAAACGATCAAGATGACGAAGCATGCAAATTCTCGGGTCTTGGTGCCATCACAAAATCTGACCCTTCTAGAGGAACTTGCAAATTCGTGATCATGATCGAGCCCACGTTGTCAGGTTCAGAGAAGACTTTTCCTATCCCGGGATTGCTGTCATGTTTTGTCAGTGCCACCATCCTCTTTCTGACAATTCTCTGAATCGCGAGAAACTGATCTTATAAGAGTGTCTTCTTCTGTGATTTTGACGGGCCACTGCCCGGATGATTAAAATGGCTATTCTGATTTGTTCACAACAATTCAAGGCAGGGCTAGAGGACATATTATTCATTATTCCTGTGAGGCAAATTGGCAGTAGTCTAAACCTTCCAATTGCAGTCTTTTGGATCAGCTTGTAAATCAAACTGAATTGTTTTGATGCACATGTGGGCTTATGCTTGCTTGGATTGTCTCAAAATGCCCTGATTTCTTTGAAGAAGCTTGAAGAAATGATTGATGTAAGCCATTTTTAAGCCCTGAAGTATTCCACGTCCAAGTTGTTGTGAGCTGCCACAATTTGTAGGATGCAATCTGTTGCTGATCTTGAGGTTGGAGGATTTCCATTTGTTAGGGCTTCAAAAGAAATGCCATTTACCATCATTAATTTAAAGTTCGGATTTTTGGGTTTTAATATTTGAATTTTGGGATTTGAAAATCTGTCGTTCCGACCGTTCCTCCTATTTGTTCCCAATGATTTGAGCTAATTTACGCTAAGGAAAAAATAATGGGATGATTGCCTGATTGGCATTATAGTTAAGGCATAGTATTTCATGTTCCCATCTAAGTTATAATCTTAAAATCGCTACAAGTTTTTCTTATTCGAGATATTGATAGGTACACTGCTAGTAATTCTAATTTATCTTTGTATATGCTTACTTATAACTATTTGTCGATAATCTTAAATAATACTGCTAGTAATTCTAATTTATCTTTGTATATACTTATAAGTATTTGTCGATAATCTTAAATAATACAGATGAGTATATCCCACTCTGCATCTCTATGTATGCTTAATTATTACTCCTTGAAGGTAGTCTCAAATAGAAAATAGCTCTACCCAAAAAAAATTCAACTAAACCACAGTAAGCGAAAAAAGAAAAAAAAAAAAAACAGAGATTCTATCAAAAATCAAAGGGAAAAAAACAAAAAGGAGTAAGGGAAAAAAAGAAAAAGAAAAATAAAAACGTGGACGAAGGGCCGAAGGATTCGCGCCAACTCCTCGCAAATACAGTTGCAACGGCGTAGAAAAATCCAACTGACACCATCGCCTTCAGTTCACTACTCAACTTCATCATCATCATCATCTCTCTCTCTCTCTCTCTCTCTCTCTCTCTCTCTGTGCAATCTGGGACTGGAGCTCTTTAATTTACTCTGCTCGAAAGATGTCCTTCAATGGCGGATTCATCGTCTCTGTTTCACACTCTCACATAATTCACAAGCTCTCTTTACTTTCATTGTTCGTCTTCAATCTCTTATTGGTAACGCCTCCTACTCAATTTCGTATCTCGCTTTTTTTCACTTTTGTTGTCCGTAACTTGCTTCGATCCCGACGGAATTAGGGAAATTTGGTGGTGTTTTGTTGTTTTGTTTGATTGTTGAAATTGTTAGGTTAGAGATGGTGTGGGCATTGGGGGAATTGATTTGTTCTGGTATCATGAATAGACTTGTTGTCTTGGGGTAGTTTTGTGGAGTGTTTTGTAAATGGATGGGAAAACTCATATAAGGTTCCGTAACGTCTAATTTATTTGAGATTTGTTGGTTTGAACTCAAGTTTGGATTGAAAAGGGAAAAAACAGTAGGTGCAATGATCCGTCGTGGCCAAATATTCATAAATTGACTCATATGAATGTGCTTGCATTATGCGTCAAATATGCATACTTGCATTAATCAAATATACGCAAATTGTCAAATGCATGCACTTGAACACCACGCAAATGCTTGCATTATGTGTCAAATAGTCTTTTTATCTCAATTCCAACCCAAAAAAATTGAGATTCACCCCTCCTAGCTGTGGCGCAAATAAATTGGGGTAGTGGGCCATATAAGTAGTTTTCCGTAATTTTTAGTCTTATTACTGTAGTTTTGTTGGCATCCTTTAGCTGGCAAGTTAACTTTTTTCCTTTTTGTTTGGGATAACATGGCTGGTGGCAATTGTGATTAGTTTAGCGTCACTTTCTTTGTGGTTTCATTTATTAGTGATCACACTATTGGGTAGTTCCCTATTGTATTGGGCCTATGATCTCCAGGATAATGATGGATGAAGACCAAAAGGGGGGAAGTTGATGGATGCATTGTTCCGGCATGCTGAGATTTTATTGGTAGTTCCTAACTATGCAAATTACAGGGGGCATGTGGTACTGGGAAAAAGATAGAAACTTGAGCGTGTAATCTGATTGTTTTGAATAAATGGGCGGGGGAATGTACGAGCCATCTGAAGGAGGGTACTTACCTAGCTAGAAGCAAATTGCTGACTTGGAGTGTCATTGCATTGGAGGCCACCATACATTTTAAATATAGGATTGTGTAGTTTTGTTTCATCTAATAGATTGAAGCATGTGACTTTTCTTTTGTCTTTCTGGGAAGGGATTGTAATTTTTCTTTTTAGATGTGAAAACAATTTACATAATTTGCTGTGCTTGGTCTATTTTCATTTAGGTGACCTTGTTCTCCTTTTGACATTGCTAGTTTCTGGTAAGAGCATGCTTCCCCCCCCCCCCCCCCCCCCAAAAAAAATATGTCCTGATATTATGACCCTTTTGCATTAGGCTCTGGCTTCTCGCTTGCACGGATATCCTGCAGATGATAAAGATGGGATATCATCTGTGTTTTCTTTATTTAACCTCAAAGACAAGAGTAGGTTCTGGGCTGAGTCTGTCATCCATGGCGGTAGGTATACACCTGTTAGAGGATAAACTTGTTTCTGGGCCTTCAACCATCAACATGAGTTTTTATTTCATATATAAGTAGCTAAGCTCTTTGTCATTAATGCTATTTTCAATTTTGTGGCATGACAATGCACATTAATGTTCAGATTTTGATGAGCTGGGATCCTCTAAACCTGAAAAGAGCGAGCCCCTTAATTACTCCAAGGCAGGTAGTTGATACTTTTCAATTTTCTTTGTTTGGATCTATTCAGTTTTCAGAATAGGTTTTTCCCCTCTAATTGCTGGAGCACAATATGATTCCTTCTGATTAACCATTTACACTCTTCTGAGGAGTAAAACTGTACTGCCATCGCTGTAATTTCATGAAACTGGTAACTTGGAAAGGGACATTTGCTATGTCAGTCGGCTACATACGTATGTATTTCAGTCATATGAGAATGATTACTGGACCAATTGGTTTTAGCAACCACTTTCTTGATTATCATCCAAAATTTAAAACAGCACAGCTTTTTCAAAGGGAGCCCAAATACTGAAGCGTGGGATGTTGATCTTACGAATAGAAATATACTTTGATCTATGATGCAGAAAGAGAATATTCTGTAGCTTGAACAGAAGCCTCATTGAGCAAAAGTTGTGCTGTAGTCTTATAGGTATAAGAAATTAGTTACTCTCCTTTTTCGGTATATAAGAAATTCATTTGCTGTTCTTTTCCAAATTGAAAGATCTACATCTTGACTTCTCAAAAAAGCATTACATCCAGATAAACCTCAGAAAAGTTGTTTCAGTTCCAAGATTACTTTGATAACTTTTTTAAAAAGTAAATTGAAAGTCAAGGTCAGCACTTTTTGCTCAACAAAGGTTGATCAAGCCAAATCATATGCAATGGAGAGAATATTTCACAGCCTGAATTGAGTTATTACTGGGACTCTTGTTTGTGGGATTCTTTTTAAGCCGTTAATCGATAAATATTGTCAGTTAAATTCTGGTGGCTGATGCCCAGGCTGTGCCTGATTTAAACTTTGTCTCAGGTAATGCTGCAAATTATTTGAAACTCCAAGAAGTTGATTCTATTTATCTTCCAGTTCCGGTCAATTTCATTTTTATTGGATTTGAAGGCAGAGGGAACCAAGGTGGTAGCTTTCTCATTTGAGCCCTGTGTTTATTAAGTTGCTCTTAAACTGATTGCCTAACATGTTTGTCCATCTGTGCAACTTTTTTTTCGGGGGGGGGGGGGTGGTTCAATGTATGTTATTTCCATGCACTTTCAGAATTTAGGCTTCAAGCTGAAGAGCTTGAGCGTTGGTTCTCAAAAATCGATCATATCTTTCAACATACACGGGTTCCACAGATTGAAGAAGTGCTCAATCCATTTTACAAGATCAATGTTGATAAAGGGAATCACCATTTTCCTGTCTTAAGTCATGTAAACTACAAGTAATGTGTTTATAAAAGCTTGATTTTCACTGATTTGGAAAATGGAATTGTCATCCTGTTTGATGACAGACATCACTGATAGATGCAAACTTTGGAATTTAATTTTGCAGTTTCTCTGTTAATGCCATTCAAATGAGTGGAAATGTTGAATTTGTGTTTGAGCGTGCCCTTGCTGCCTTATCTCGGAAGGACGATGTCTCAGGGACTGGGTATGTTACATTATACGTTAGCTTGTCAATTACATTCATTTCCTCAATACCGTAACCATTATTTGTGCTTGATGAAAATTGAAGTGTAAAAATAATACGCCTTCCATTGTCTTTTGTGTAACAATATATATTTTTGCTTGGTTCAGAAGGAGGTCTGAATTTCTTGTTGTAAAGAGATACCTCATGCTCATTTTACATTAGTAATGTTTTCGGGAAATGTTATACCTTGAATGGTTCAATTGGTTTATGTTCAACTTCTTTTCTGATTTTCTTCTTGGTCCTTACTAGTTGCTAAAGATTTCTAGATATAGACCGTCATCATGAAATGTGAAATGTTTAAGTAGCTGATTTGTTCTGGTTTATTCTTTTTCTCAAGTACGGAGTACCCTTTTGAAAGTGTTGTAATGTTTAGTCAAGTTGCTTCCAGTTAGTCTTATGCCTTGGGTCTTCATTAATTCAGGAAATTATTGTGATGTTTTTATTTTGAAAAATGTTTTGTCATTTTATCTCAGTGCAACTGAATGAAAACAAATTAAACCAAACTGATGTAGCTTAGGGATATTAGACATCAGACTGTTAGGCAGTAAATGCATCAAGGATGGCAAGAAACCAATGTACCATCCAGTGGTCTTAATTACAGAAATTTATATCCAATAATCATGATGGTTTTAAGTGTCTCGAAGTATGTGAGCCCGTTTATATTACCAAGGTGAAAAGAGACTAGTGAAAAGCGACTCATATTTTGTGAAGATGCCTCTTAATGGACTTTTAACAGAAATTGCATATTGTCATCAAACTATTGTAAGAATAACAAATAATATAGCTAAAAAGACAAACCACTAAGAATGACCTTAAATTGTATGTCCATAGATAACATCTATCTGTACATTTAAACCCTCTTGGATCACAAGCCACCCCCATTACCTGGCATCCTGACATGGAATGTTGGCATTCTGCAAAGTGTGTAAAAATACGCATGGAGATTCGGTCAATCTTCATGCCTACTTTTCACAGTTTTGCTGAGGCCTCAATTCTATTACTGCTCTTCAGGTCTATCCGATATGGATCTTATCCATATGCTATTGCATTGCGGCCCAATGATTATTTATGATGTCGATGAGAGTCAATGAGTTTTACTGGTCATCATTTCATCGAGGGTCATAACCCCTCCATCCCAGAGTGATTGTATGATATTATAAGGGCTAAAGCAATGGTCTAAGATAGGGTACGCAGTAAGTGTGGCAGGTTAAAATGTGAGGAACTAGCGGTGCCCTATTTCCTTACACCAGTATGGGCTGATGTAGCCTCCTTGTTCAGCTCACAAAAGTCGTGCAGATCTCGAATTGGCTCAGGTCCAACAGCTTCAGTTAGGTCCAGGAGCACATAGTTGACTCTTTATTTTTATTTCTGTTTTTTTTTTTTCTGCTAGCATGCGTCGGAAGGAAAGTTAAAATTTGGTTGATTCATAAATTGAATGCTCCAGTGCTCAGATTGGATGGTGCTTGTGCCCTATGCTCCAAGCCTTTTAGTTTCAACTTTCAACAAGCCAAAATAAATTTAACTGGGACTTGACTGGGGCTTAGACTGAGCTAAGGCGAACTTACTTAGTTGCCGACTTAGCATGAACTATGAACTAAAGCTCTGGCTGTGTGGCTTCTTAGGATATGGTTCTTGTTTGGCAACTTCTCGGCTTCTCGCTCTGGGCCAATGAGACTGTTGCTTCATAGAGAGGTGTTCATTCCTCAGTTTAAACTCTGGCTTCACCTTTTTTGCATTGACAGTTTGGGGCTTCCAACAATGTTCCTTTTAGTAGGTGTAGTTAATAACCAGTGTTTTTGAAAGGTTAAAGTTAGGATGCACAAAACTTCTTCATTTCCTTCATTTTTTTTTAATTTGAACTTGAACCCTTTTCTCGTTATTACAGACTCTAATAGAAATCTCTGCTCCCTTCTGTTTTCTTTCCACAGGGACGATAACAATGCAGTGTGGCAAGTAGATCTGGATATGATGGAAGTTCTTTTCAATAGCGTTGTTGAGTTTTTGCAAACTGAAAATGCATATAACATTTTCATTTTGAACCCGAAACGTAATGCTAACAGGACCAGATATGGCTACAGGTAGGTTGTTGCTTTCAACAACTTAATGACTCTCTAGGCTAGCTAAGCTTAAGCAGATTAAAAGTGTAAGCATAGTTTTCCAGGGGCCTTTTTTCATATTATTGAATATCTATTGTCATATTCATTAAACTAATTGTTCATTTACAGGAGAGGACTATCTGAGTCTGAGATAGACTTAATAAGACAGGTGCTTCTTTCATAATTGATTGTTTTCCTCATGAAGTATTTTTTAGGCACTATCTTCATGTTTGTTCTCAACATTTCTTGCTAACTTATCCCACTGTTTGAGTGTCCTTGGGAAAAAGGAGTGTCAGACTTATATTGTACATGACATCGTCCTCTATTTTTCGGGCACCCTTCTTATATGGTGAAGGAGAGTTTTTCAATTGTTCTCTTTTTCATTTCTATTACTGTCATATCGGATCCACTTCGAATCCTTAAATTATGTTTCATGTCTGGTGCAGAATAGGACCTTGCGAGCTAGGATACGTAAATCAGGAAGCATTCGAGCGAATACTTTTGGTGTGGGAACTCCCTCTTGAGCTTCTTATGCTTGTTATTAAATCTTCAATATCTAGAGACCAAATGTACACTGCCGATAGGGAAGACAATCCTAGTAATATATTTTCTCGTTGCTGACAAGATTCATCAACTTCTTTTTGTGGATACTTTTTAGCAATTGAAAAGGTTCAAAGACCTCTGCATAGAGAACGCCCTAAGGTTAAGTTTGCTTGGACAGCAACCCAAGAAATTGATACGGTTTGTATTCTACTTTTCTTATTGATATTTTCATCTATATATAGTTTCTAAGATGATGCTTCGTTGTAATATTATTTAATTAACAAGACAATCTTTGCTGAAACACAATGTTTTCGTGCTTTTCTCTGTAGCGTCTGGGCAGTTATCTGTGTACAAGTTTAGGCTTCATGTTTTTTTGATGCATTCTGATTTAAGATAACAACAGCTGCATTCCAATCTATATAACTATATCTAAAAATCAGGGAAGTAATATGCTTTCGACAAGTGCCTTCATATGATTGGCTAATGCAAACTTATGATTAATTCATAAATAATGAAATTTGAGAACAAAGCAACATAATGACTGAAATAAATGTTTTTGAAAAGTTATTCAAACATTGATTGCAAGGAGTGGTTTTAAACTTTTAGTTTGACTAGATTATTCTTTTACACGATCTAATAGACATGTTATATACGGCAACAGTAGCAATTATTTTTTAATGTACAATAAATTGAATTAAACATCGTAATAATGATGGATAGTATTTCTGCATAATTACAATTACAGTTTTGTAGATCTTATTAAATAAGAGGTATAGTTGAAAATTTTAACTATTTAACTTTTCGTAATTAAAATTTATTGTTAACTTTATTATGTATTAACTAATATATTTTTGTTAGCATATTATTTATAAAATAATTAAATTATTTTACTTGATAGAAATGCTTTTTGAATGAAATGGTTGCTGAACATTGAGATAAGATTGTATTAGAAATATAAACCTTACTACTATAGTTGAGATGTTTATTCTTTAAAGAGAGTACTTCAGTAAATGTCAATCCGGACTATTAAACTGTTTGTTCCTTATTATTAATTATTAACTCCATGTAATAAGGAGTTGACATGCGATTGCTGGCTTTGTCAAATATGTAGTAATCCTAAAGTGTTAAAAAAAATGCTTGCTTGATTTTTATTTTTTTTATTTTACAAAGAAAATCAAAAGACTATGGATGTTCATGTGAAGCATGGATTTAATGCTAGTATGATTCTAATTTAGACTTGTGCTTATTTTTGTTTTCAAGGTAGAATTTTCTATTAAATGTTTAGAAGCTATACATAACATTGAGAAATTCTATGAAGGAAAGGACACAGGTTTCATCATTCAAAGCAAAGTCTCACAGGTGGACTCTTTTTCCATAGTTAAGGTTCACCATGAACATTTAACCTTTGGATTTCATCCTTATGCTTTCTTTGCCTAACTAGCATTTTTCATGGAAGTTGTTGGAAGGGAAGAGTGAAGATCTAAAGCTTGCTCTTGAGAAGTTACTAAAATTGGGACATTACAATAGTCTTGGTGTTGAATGTCTAACAGATACATGGATAGGAAACGACAGGTTGTAACCTATGCAGTTTCTTTTTCTAGCGACCTAAGCTTAACTTCTTCCTGATCTCCATTGACTTAATAATTTCAGGTGGGCATTTATTGATCTTAGTGCAGGCCCTTTTGCTTGGGGTCCTGCTGTAGGAGGTCAAGGTGTTCGTACGGAGCAAAGTTTGCCAAATGTGATGAAAACAATTGGCGCAGTTGCAGGTATTGCCATTTCTTTCTTTCTTTCCATAATCATTGAATAAGTTCGATCACTTAATTGATTACACAAGTACCTTTCAAGAAACTGTTTTGAGGCCTATCCTGTTTTAAAACATACTTAGCTTTTTATGTAGCGTTTCATCAATTTTTCATTAAGATCAGTGCAACCATGGTGGTGCTGGATATATTTGGTTATAATATAACTCTCCATTGTTATGCAGTAGTTATTGTGACTGATGGTTACAGTTCTTCTGTTTGATTTCTTGACCAACTAAGAAGTTCTTTACAACAGAGGTAAAAGATTGACTAATTTTATGTTCTAGGCATTTTCTGTTGCTCTAGGTGATAAACCTACGTAAATTTGACCTCCAATTTGCCATTGTAGCATGAGTCTTGTGAGAGGAATTGAATTTTTGGTTCTTGTGTTGGACAAATTTACAAAATGGTCTATTGAGCTTTAGGGTAATAATATCTGAGACTGTATTTTTTAAAATTAATATACAGGATCATTGAACCTTTAAAAAAATAACAAATGCGAGAGATATGATCAAAATACGCTTCTTTTAGTGATTTGATGACCTTGTAGCTACTTATTATGAACATTTTATTATGGTTATTTCTCTCCCATTTGTTAACCTCAATGGTCCTTGTTAATAATCGTGGTTCCAAATATTATTACATTGAACTTCAATTAACCATTATGTAAAATTTTCTCTTATTTTGTCAAACAAACCTATTATAACAATTATAACTAGAATCATTCTGCAGAATTTGATTACTTGCTTGCCTGCTGTTATATGTTGACCATATGCATAAATCTGCTTTGCAAATGAAACTAGTGGAAGTTTTGATTGTATCTTCTGACCCTGTCCCAGGCAATATGCTTTCCTATGTTTGTTCTGTTTAGATGCGAGCAGTGGGAATAGAATCACCTTGAAATATTTCATATTTTAATTTCAATATCTCTTTGTGCCATGCAGAGATTTCAGAAGAAGAAGCTAAAGATCACTTACACGACGCAATTCAGGAAAGATTTGCTCTCCTTGGGAATGTAAGTTATCTTCCTAGTGATATCTCAAGGAGCCAAGCCATCTTGTATGAGACAACGGATAAAAGTGTTCATGTTCTTTTTCAAAAAGTGCTATAGTCTTCACCTTATTGATTGATTTTGCTTGCAAAATATCATTTGACTCTGCATTTGGATTTCCTGATATTCTGATGTAGAAACAACCCTTTTTCTCTTTCCAAAAGCGAGAGTTGGGAAATGCATGCTACAAGCGCAAGCAGTAGCGGAACCAAACACAGCCTAATGTATAAGCTACTGACCTCGCAAGTTCTCCAAGTGGATAGACCTTGGTTTTGGTCCTCTTTCATGTAAGCTTTGTAGTTGAAGCAAGGGTGTGTTACTTTACTAGTACACTGGATTCCAAGAGATTAGAATTATGACCTTAGAAGCCCTTTCATTTTCTGGTGGAGTTCCCTTCTCAAGGTCACCATTAAGAAATAAGAAGAATAAAGTTGATAAATACCTGAGTCCTCAAATTGGCAACTTGTTCATCTGTCAAACGTTCTGTTGTGGTAGAGCCTTGTTTTTGTCAGATCATGCTCATGAAAGAGTCTTGAGGCTCTTTTCACTTATCATCTTTCTATGAACACTTCAAGAGGCCCACGTTTTTCTCACATCAATGCCAGGCTTTTGGTACAAGGGCAAATCTTGAGGTTGTCCAGCTTCTCGTCCGAAGCATATTGACGTAAAATATCTTCATTTTGGAGAATTCGAGACGCAGAAAATTCTTGGATGCATGGATTTATGGTGATTTTGTAGGTCTTACTCTTGAGAGAAATGATCTTCCTTTTGAACTAGAGTTATCGATTGTGCTTTTCTGCGGGATTGGATTTTTCTAAATTTGATTAGGCCTTTCGCTTTAGGAACTTCATATTTGTCTGAATCTTCAGTATTGACCTTCTATTCGGTATCATTAGGCTTCTCTTTTGGGTTCTTTATGATATGGAATATTTTTTCCCTTGAGAAAAATGGTTCATAGGAAAAATTTGCTTTTATGAACATCTCTGCTCGTGTGCTTAATATGTTGGGGTATCAAGGCCTAGTCATTCATTGCTTCATATTCAAATAATACTTTTCTTTTGGTTGTTGACCTTCCTACTTTGTATTGTGATTGCAGAGAGAGCATGAGGTTATCGACATCCTTCTTGCTGAAATTGATATCTATGAGCTCTTTGCTTTTAAACATTGCAAAGGCAGGAAAAGGAGGCTTGCCCTTTGTGAAGGTAGTTGTTGTGCCTTTTCCAGCAAATCTCTGTAGATCAGAAGAGTAGTTCGCATCTGACCTGTGTAGTTAATAGATTCTTTGCTATTTTCTGAACTGCTTTACCTATTGTTTATCCTTCATCAATATCTCATCCATTGGGCAAACCCCTTCAGGCACCCAAAGGGGGCAAAAAAATTTGCCTCCCCATCAGGTTGGGTGTCATCATTTCTGCGGCTCTCTTTTTTGGACAACTGACTAATTTTACAAATTTGGCACTGTTTTCTCAGAACTTAATGGTAGAATGCGTGAGCTGAAGACTGAGCTCCAGTCTTTAGAAGGTCGTGAATATGGCGAAAGTCTTAGGACAAAGGCATTTGATGCATTAAAGCGAATAGAAGGCTCAAATCTGTTCAGGGAGATCTATAGCTATGAGGTTCTCATCTGTTGTCCCTTCTCATACTCCTGATTTTATATGAACCTTGAACAAAAAGGCATGTCCACTACTTGACATTCATGTTGCAAATTTGTTGTTGCTAAAAACCGAGGATCTTTTTGTAGTACATACATGTGCTCAACGCAGTGATAATGCTTCTGCAGGACTTGCCGGAGTTCCAGAATTACACTGTCGCTCGCGATAGCTTTCTAGGACATCTAGGTTCAATCTTGTGGGGATCTATGAGGCATATTGTAGCCCCTTCCATGGCTGACGGAGCCTTTCATTATTATGAGCAGATATCTTATCAGTTATATTTCATCACAGCTGATGTATGGTTTCTCTTTCCCTGCCTCCCTGCCTCCTCCCAAGCCCCCTTACTCATCTAATTTGCGTGTTTGAGTGAGTGAGTGAGAGAGAGAGAGAGAGAGAGAGAGAGAGAGAGAGAGAGAGAGAGAGACCATGCAGAACAATGATTTCCCCATCTTACATTGACAGCCATGACTTTTCTACGTCTATCCATTCTTTCATCCATTTCTTTCAACTTTGCTGTTGTACTTAACATAATTTCACATAGTTTATGGTGTAAATGGTAGCTCTGCTCCATGTCATGGAAAATTGTTAGTCGGTTCCTAAGCCATTGAAAATAATGCTTTCGTTCCTGCAGAAAGTCGAGAGTGTTCAGCATCTGCCCGTGGATCTGAAGGCTCTAAAAGATGGACTGTCATCGCTGGTGCTGTCTTCTCAGAGGGTGACTTTCAGCCAGCACATGTGAGTAGTTTGTCCCCTTGTTCCTCTTTTTTTCCTTGTTTCATTATGTTGTAGATCCAACCTCTGTAGATTGACTAATGCATGATGGCTGATAAGTCCGGATGGAACAGCTTACTCCACTTGTCCCACTGAGAGATCAGAAAAAGTTGAGTTGCTGGCCAATACTAGTGCATGGAATGTGCCTGATCTTGCCACATCATTTTTTTTAAAACCATACTTGGTCAAGACAACCTGGTTGAGCTATTGAACCATGGTTCACAAATCTACTATTCAGTTTCAGTAGAGCCCTGTGTTGATAGTCCCTTACCATTTCCTGACAAACCAAACTTGCATCTCCCCCTGATGTTCATCTGTCATGCTCAACTAGTTGAACTGCATCAACTGGACCAGTTACACGACAATTTTATGTAGTCTTGATTAGCAAATGCTGCCTTCTTTCAATTTTAATGGCTGGACTGACGATTTGTTAGTATATATTTGGTGCCTTTAGGTTAGCATTGTCCAATGATCCTGCTTTGGCAATGGCTTTCTCAGTTGCTCGGCGGACGGCAGCTATACCCATCTTATTCGTCAATGGGACATACATAAAAACTGTCTCTAATTATCTAGATTCCTCCATTATCCAACATCAGTTACGAAGGCTCGATGATCAGAGCACACTGAAAGGTGACATTCTCGAATGGTCTACATCTGCTCAACTGGAGATTTTGGTGTTGATGCTTAGACTCTTATGCAAAGTTACACTTTCCAAAAAGACCACGGAGACCCTTACAATGCTATAATGTATGCTCCATTCATGCAGGAAAGCATGCTAATAGCAGGTCCATACTAGAGGTTCCCATTTTCTGGTTTGTCTATGGTGGTCCATTGCTGGTTGACAAGCATTATCAAGCCAAAGCACTTTCTGATATGATCATTGTTGTTCAGTCAGAGCCTTCATCCTGGGAAAGTCATTTGCAGTGCAATGGGCGGGCAGTAATTTGGAATTTAAGGTAAACATCTCAAATTTTCTTTTCTATAGTATCTTGTTCCTCTTAGAGTGACCATTTGAAAACTTGTGTTACTGGGGAGGACTAATCCGAAATGAGACAAGCTGTTTTGTCTGGGAAACCGTCAAATCTGCAGCCTGGATTTTGTAAGCTCTGGCTTAGTTCAGCAGCCACTGCTTGAAATGTACCCAGACCCCAGATCCAGTAGCGACAGAGCCTATAAGAGGCCAATTGAAAACTGGTGTTACTCTTTTCTGATGTAGATCTTCGAGCAAGGACAAAACCTGGTCTTCCTTGGGAACTCCAATTTTTTCCCAACTGTTAGGAGCTTTATAATGCGACAGGAGCATGATGCAACCCTAAACATAAACCTTTTAGATTCACTTTGATTGAGTAATTCATTTAAGCAGGAGATTACAGTGACTAGGATTTACAATTCGATAAGCCTTTCCGGATTGGTGGCAGAGAGAGCGATAGAGAGGATGGAGAAATGCACTTTGTTCTGCTCAAGTATGAACTTACACTCAGCAGAATTCTGAGAATTAAGAGTTTCATGAATTTGGTTGTAGCCTGCAATGGTTAGGCTGGCTACGTCTAGATCTCTCTAGACCTCGTTTTGGCGGTATCACTTTTGGGGGAGGGGTGATTCATGATTGTGTAGTTTACCAGTTTCTTGGATTAGGTTGGCTTAAATGATTCAACCTCGTCTTCGACACAATTCTACATTGGCAAGCATTAATTTATTTCAAAAGCTTAATTAACAATACTTTTAGCACAGGATTTCTCAAATATTAAACTTAGACTGTCTACCAAATGAGCCGCTGCTTTTAGAATTTGATAATGATATGTATGGTTTAATTAGCTTGTAGATTGTCAACAAGGGACTCATCCATTTTGCTTACTGAAACACAATGGGTTCCAATGGATTGATGGAATTCTGAACTGGCATTTGATAGTTATGATGCCACAGTATGCAGAATAGTTAGGTCCTCTTTTTTCTAGTTTACAATGTTCTGTTTTACTTGTCCTATGGCTTAACTCGTTTCTCTGACCTCACTTAGGTATGGTAGTATGGGGAAGAAAAAGGTGGATGAAAATTAATCAAACTTTGGAATGTGTAATATGTCAGACCCTTTCATGTATGATATTCTGCCTTTTTTTGCTTCTCACCTTCTTTGCCCTCCTTACCTGTCCCAGGAGGCCCATAAAAGCTGCAATTGCCGCTGCGGCAGAACACTTGGCTGGTTCACTTCCTCATCATCTTGTTTATAGTCATGCCCATGAAACTGCCATTGAGGTATGCAGTTTTCTATTAATTTGTGGCTAATAATCTGTAATTATATGCCATTTCGATTGGACTTATGGACTTATGAGGTTTGTTCATCAAACATGATCATGAATATCTGCAAAGAGTCTAGGGGCAATCAGTTGCCTTGTTTTGTTAGATAGTTTTAAATCCAAACGGCAGGATATGCCATCAGGTGTCCAACTTTTTTCCCCATCCTTTCTTGTTTTAGATTAGGATAGAACCCCTACATCTATCTTTGTTTTCCAAGTTTTCTTTGTTTCTGTGTGAGTCCATAATTCCATTTGCAATCTCTTGCTAGTTTCAGCTCTCTCTCTCGCTCTCTCTCTCTCTCTCTCTCTCTCGTATTCTATATGTGTTATAAATTTGTAGTGAGGTGCTCAATGCTCTTAATGCATTTATATTTATGCCACGTCTAAGAATTGTGATGCTAGATACACAAATGATTGGCCTTGAGGATGAACTGAAGTATCTCTGGGACAATAACAGCTATGATGGTGTTTGCAGTCCTTATTCTATCGAGTACAGGCAGCAAGCAACATGACTTAGAATTTAGAAATGAGAATTTTATTATCTTCTAGAGATTTTAGTTCAGCTGAAACGAGTTCATATGATTTTTTTCGATCACCATTTGCTACAATGAATGAGATCAGCTGAAGATGCTAAATCTCTGCAGCTATTACTAGAAGCTGAAGTGCATTATTAATGCGCTAAAAAAGTCTCCCTAATTCATACACAGGATTGGGTATGGTCTGTGGGTTGCAGCCCTTTCTCAATCACCTCCTATGGTTGGCGTATCTCCCAAGTTCACTTAGATGCCATTGCCCGGAACTATATTATCACAGGTCTGGAAGAATCTATCCAGATTGTGAACTCAGCCATTCATCGTTTGGCCATGGAGAGGACAAGTATCCTTGCCTTCTGCTATTTTTTATAGCAAATATTTTGGCTAATTATTTTTATCTTTCTTTTATGGGGAAACAGGAGTTGGATTGGCAGCACTTCTTGATTTTTAACTGAAATGCTTATGAATTGGGTCACTGAACACTTTCTGTACATGAACCTGTAGCCTCCGAAGTCAAAATTGCATGATGATATTGTACTGTGTGCTATTCTTTCTGGTACCATCCAAATTATTCACCTTTGTCCCTGAGTGACTGACAGTTTTTATTTTTAGAAATCAGTCATGCACATAGTTAACAAGGATGACCTAATTAGTTTAACCTTGTGTTTCCTCTTGTCTCCTCCTCCGGGGAATTGGATAGAGGCTTTTTTTTTTGGGGGGGGGGAGGGAGAAAAATGAACTTGCATTTATTAAATCTGCTCCATCAACAGTACAATACAATATCATGACTACGGGGACAATCTTTAGTCCATGCTATAAAACCCTCCACTCCGAGAGCCGCCTTAGCTAGTCGGTGAGCAACCCTGTTTGCAGCTTTAATATGTGATAAGGAGAATACATTCATTGAAGAGCTACACCTTTTAACATCATTTGTGATCCTTTGGAGACAACTAAGAGCTGAAGCATTATGATGGAAAGCTTGCACCACCTGTAGACTGTCAGATTCGAATTCTCCACCGACGAGGCATATTCCTTTGGCCCATGGGATCGACCACATGATGCCCAGAGTTTCAGCAACACAAGGGTCCATCACACCCAACAGGTTTAGCATGAAACACGTGATCACATCCCCCTCTTAGTCTCAAATGATTACTTCAATATCGGTTCTGCCCCTACTTGAATCAATGGCTGCTTCAGAATTGATCTTGTACCTCCCTTCCATTGGCTTCTCCCTCACCTGCTGCTGTGCATGTCGAGGTTGTGATGGTTGCTTTTCGTTAGCTTTTTGAAATTCCAGTAGATAAACGTCAGCTTTGCTTCGGCGCAAGCTTGGGCTCTTCTCCTCGTGCCAAACACGCGGGTTGCGATTGTTCCAAAGTTTCCATACGTACATGATAGCCCGGAGCCTGTCTTGATCCTGCAAATTATCAAATACATATTGCAGCCATTCCCTGAAATCTGGAAAATTGTTTTCCAGAAAAGAAGGGTATAATTGAGGCTCTTGCCAAAAGAAATAGGGGCCAAAGAACATTGTGAGATTATATGGATTAATTGCCATTCTCCTTCCCTACAGAAATCTCATACCTCATCAACATCAACTCTCCTCTCCACAAGCTTCGCCTTACATGGCACAACATCCTTACACCCTCCCCCCAAAAAAAAAAAGCCTATGACAACTCCAGGCACTTTAGCAACCCAAAATCAATCTCGATATGTTCTGTTGAGTGATTGAGTCTCATTTATCACATCATGTTGAAATGCTTGTTCTAAAGCAAGCCAACAACCACGTAGTTCATAGATTTTTAAGCACAACGGGATAAACTGTAATTGCCATGGGAAACTTTTCATTTATGTTGACGTCTGGGTATGATCACATTTATTAGCTGACTAGAGAAATGCAACATTTTGGACAAACTAATATTAGTTCATCGTTGTCTATGATTTATTTTTCCCCCACCGATGCAAAACTCATTGTTGTGACAACTTGACTGCAACCAGCTCAGAAATCATATAAACTTTTTCAGTCCATGGAGCGCAAGCTGGTGAACCATTATAATTTGGTAGTTGCTCTGTGGAGAAGAGTGGGTAACTGAACTTCTATTTCCTTTCTTTAGTTTAGTCAGGGCCTTCTATTTAATGTGGCGATTAAATCTATTTTCAGATTTCTCATCTCAGTGGGGAGTTGCGTTATACTGATGCTGTGACGCTGTTGTATAACTTGGAGGACGCATCCAAAGGGTAAGCATATTAGAAGACTAGTAATTTGCTTCAAGCAGGATCCCATTAATGTTTTTAAGTATTTTGGCACTTCCAATTTGCAAGTTGAGGCAGCAATATGATTTTATTTTATGGCAAACATTATAAACTGGATTCAGTTGGGAGGGCTATTCTGGGAACGAAACAAATTCAACGGAAATCACATCTTTGAGAGGTCTGCATTGCTTCTGTTATGTCCTGGTAGACCTGTAGACAGCGTTCTAAACCTCATATGAATCACTTCTACCAAAATATAATCCCTT
Organism: Carnegiea gigantea; assembly: GCA_029747015.1. Classification (NCBI taxonomy): domain Eukaryota; kingdom Viridiplantae; phylum Streptophyta; class Magnoliopsida; order Caryophyllales; family Cactaceae; genus Carnegiea; species Carnegiea gigantea. Next base: position 1,346,320 of record JAKOGI010000010.1, on the reverse strand, counting down.
TATTGCCTCAACTGCTTCTAGATGGTCGATACTATGATGCCTTGACTGATCATGTATGATTGTTCTTGTGATCTTCATTCTACTTCCTTGGGTTGTGGATGCTGAACACTGAATACTGGCATGGCTCGGCATGGCATCCATGTTTTCAACAAGTGTAAGTTTTTGGATTTGCTATTGATCCCATAATAAGTGGGCTCGGGTAGATTTGGATATGGGTACATGTTCAAAGGTTGAACCTGTACACTTCTGAGTGTCCAATGTCCAATGCGAGTAACCATGTCATGCCAATACCCTAAAGTCGAACGTGGAGGGGAATGAGGATCAAATGTATGTAGCATTGCCTTTCAGGATAATTATAGAGATGTTATTGTAGTTGGATCCTAGATTTTAAATGCATTAACTACCTATTACTCCATAGCAACCGAAAGAGAAAAAAAAATGAAAAGAGAAGTAAAGAACAATTTAGCAAGATGCTCTATTTTAGTTCTCTATTCTCCAAAACTTAGAGAACATTCAACTCTCCAAGAAGTAGATTTTGGATGACCCACATTAGTGCCCGAGGGAAAATGAAGATTTCAAATACGATAGGCCACACATTACAAGCCACTTATGGGCAACAATATTCAACCCCTTCCTCCCTCCCCCAACCCCCCACCCCAACCCAAAAAAACCAAAAAAAAAGGGCAGAGTGGGACACAGTGCCTTGAAACTGGACTCATATGTGCTATCTTGAATGCTGTTTTAGTTGTGCTCTGCAGAAATTTTATGCTTTCTTTATAATGTTGGGCAAGAAATTGAATCTGATGTTATTTTCGCTCTTGCAGCTTTGCAGAGCAGGTGAACCTGACCATAGCCCTCCTCCATCCGATACATTGCACAAAAGACAGGAATGTGGAGGTGGTGGTTGACATGACAACAATTCCTGCATTCTTGGTGGTTTTTCTTATCCTCTGGCTAGTTCTAAAACCAAAGCGAACAAAACCTAAGATCAACTGAAATTTTGTGGAACAGCAAAGCCATCCAAATTTCCTCAATGAGTCCTATGTTTGGGTCCCCCCCCCCCCTTTCTTTTGAGTTTTCGTCTTCATTATGCCCTTTCTGGTTTTCTGTCAAGTCTTATGTCAGAAAATTTAGGTACACTGGTATTGAACAGCTAAGAAGGCATCTTCATTAGTCAGTGTTCTGAATTTTGTGACTATATCTTAAGGAGAAGTACTACATCTCTATGCTCCTGCCTCATATTAATGGTGCTGCTTCCCATAAAGAATGTCTTTCCCCCCCCCCCCTGGGGGGGCGGGCAATGTAGATATGGTATCCAACACTCAGATTTTGTGGACCAAATGTTGTTACTTCCCATGAAGAATGTCTTTTCCTTTTTTTTTCCCCCACAATGTAGATATGTTATCCAAGACCACGGGAATCTCTGCACAAGGACTTAGCATCTATAAGGGTGTTTTATCGTATGAGTCTTTCTCCTTCTGTTAGAATACATTTGAGGGTCTGTTCTTCTAGGCAGAAAATTTGAAATAGGAAATTCGAATAAACGAGACAGAAAATTTGAAATAGGAAATGCGAATAAGTGAGAGTAGGAAATCTAAATTTCTCTCACAAAAGTAGAAAATTTGGAGCGTGATGTACTAAAGAGCTAAAAGCAATGTACAAAGGAGTTGAAAGGAATGAAACAGTGGCATAAAATCTCATCCAAAGAGTTGAAAGGAATGAAACAGTGGCATGAAATCTCACCTAAAAGAGCAGACCCTAAATGTCATTAAAATGGAGATTCTTTCACAACAGATCAGAATATACGTCAGTGCTAACGCTTTCATCTTCCACTAAGTTTTGGAGATACCTATCAAGCTGCCTGAATTTATGGAAACTCAAAGAAAATGAATCTTGGCTTTTGTTACCTAATTTAGCCATAAGCTATCGTGTTGTGGCAAGTCAGTTGTCGTCACTTGTCAGCGATAAACCCTGGGCCTATGTATTTAATTGTCTATATTCGTCTTCCCAACTCCCGAATTCATTCTATTTGGTCGGTTTTAATTGAGGTTTGCCTATCACAGGAACCTAAACAGTGTTGTCATAATGCGTTCCTCCCTGTCATGAATTTGTACAACAATAACCACTCACAACAAATTCTAAAGAAACAGAGCATTGACGGTCCGAATACTATAAACTTTACATTTCCAGGATTAGTTAAGTACTCGCATCTCACCTCTATGGTCAAACTTATTAGCTTTTCTGAGACTTGTCTTCAAAAAGAAGACGATTTGAAGATGACGAGCAGATGCCTAGAGCAGAACAATAGACGAAATTTTGAAGGGGAAACACGGAACAAGGGCCTATGCCTCCACCTAAACAACAGGCCACAGATGAAACGATCGCCTGGGGCACCTTTCAAAGGCCACAATTTATCCACAAGACAATCTTGTATCCACCGGACCAAGAATTTGCATCTCAAACACCACCATTTATCCAGACAATCTGGAATGCCATTCACCTGGAATTTGCAAAATCGTTAACATATTGGAATTATTTTAACAGTGGAACCGAATCAACATTGATCCGAACGCCTGGAGTCGGCTAGATCTAAACTGCAAGGGACATATCAAAAGCACAAGAGCACACATGGTTCACATTCAAATACACTGAGGTGGATCCTACCAAAATTAACATAATCTTCAAAATAAGGACAGGACTAAGAAGTAGGAACTAGTACATTACTTGCTAATCTTAGCTGACGCATTATAGCTTAAATGAACATCGTCAATTCAGGCCTGCTGTAAATATTTTCCCCCTCATCCTCTAGAGTAGGGTAAGCAGCCACTAGAGCATCCTGGGCTCCGATATATAGAGAATTATATATCTTCCAATAGACCTCCCTAACCTTTCTTGCCGGGTGGAACAACCCCTGCAGGCAATAGTTCAGAACGGCAGCTGCACCCAGAGCCACTCTCATCCCTTCAATGGCTTCCATGACGGCATTAATGACATGCGGCGATGTCTCAAAAATATTGGGCCACACATAATTCAGCAGATGGACCAGGGCATCCTCACAGCCCAAGCCTGCCACGCCGAGTGCCATATGTTTCACAGCAGAAGCTGCAGTCTGCCGGTGAACCAGATCACGGTCCATTAAGGCATCTTCAAGAAGAGGGGTCACCGCATAAATATAATCCTTGCCCATTTCACCAATGTACTCAAAGAGGAAGGAGAGAGATTTGAGGACACCATTCTGCACATTGAGCTCTGGGACACGATACTCATTCATAAGGGCGGGTAACACGGTGAAAGGTGAGCAGGTCTCAGCTACAATGGCTATAGCCACAGTCGTACAAACACGGTTCTGACGCTCCTGAACCTTGAGGTTGTTCAGAAGAGTTGCCAAGACATCCTGAGGTCCAATAGCTTTGGCAATGTACCCGAATGTGTTGACAGTGGCCCTGCGAATGCCCTTTTTGTGGGCTTTCAGCATCTCGAGAAGCTCGAAGCAAATCCTCATCCATTCCCTTGCAGGGACAAACTCTGCCCCTCGGTCAGCAATACGGCCAACTAGATCAATGCAGTTTTCCTGAACTTTCTCATGCCTGTTCTTCAGGATAGGAGTTAATCTAGGCAGCAGATCCTTTATTGGCGGAGTCATCTTAGTCATACCAATGACATTTACAATAGCCTTAAGGGCACCCAGAATCGATCCCAGCACCTCTGGATACTCTTCTCCAAGGTACTCGTACAAGACCACGCCCAAATGACCCATCAGCTGCTCCTCCCCACATTGTTTCATGACCACAGCGATTCTGGCAATAAGATCTGCAGCCTGCTGCCTTACTTTTGCACTCTTGTTGTTCAAACGCCACTTGATTGTACCACAAATCTGAGGAAGGTAAGGTTTGACCCTCTGTCCAAGGGCATTCACCACTGCACCAAATCCATTGAGCATAACGTTGGCATCATCACTAGTCTGCTCTTGGAAAGCATAAAGAATACCATCAATCAGAAGCTCCTCCAAGCGAGCATCGATATCAGATGCCCCCAAGTTTGTCACAACCTTCTCTATCGTCTCCATGACCATACGCCTGTAGGGCTCACTCTCGTCTTTGAGATCTTCGACAATCCTGCCTACTATATCAGCAACACCGACTTTGTTGGCTATCTCTACGGTGGTCTCAACAAGCTGTTTGTAGTTTCTCCTATCTAATGCCATCCTCCTCACCCAGAAATGTTTAAAGAACTCTGGGAGAATATCAGATCTTATATAGTCAGCCTCTACACCCTCTGTGCTGACACATTGCTTTACCACCTTCAGAACAATCTTCTTCATTTCTTCATCAGGTGACTGGAACTCTCGAATCAAAATAAACATGACTTCTTTTGTATAGTAGCTAGCGTAAAGAGCATCCATCAAAGGAATAATAAAACCAATAGCCTTCAAGAAAGCAGCCAAGACTTTACCACGATGTGACCTGATACCTTTCCACAAAGGCTTGAGCACAGAATCAAAACTCTCAATACCATATGGAGCTGATGCCTCGGCAAGGGCCGCCAACGAAAGTGCAGTAATTGTTCTCACTTTCTGATTCTCGTCATTAAGTCCATGTTCTATGATCTCCACTAAAGACCTCAAGTGGGGCAGAACGGCACAACCGATCAAAATAGCAATCTGCTGGACAATTTTAATACCCGTGTGCCTAGCTTGCCATGACTTCTTACTCTGACACACAGCTTTTAAGAATGGCAACAAGGCTGGGATCCCCAAAGCTGAAGCAACAACACTAAAAGCCCTTGCAGTCGTGTTTCTGACATACTCGTCAATATTGTCAATATCAGGTCTCATGGCAGCAATCATAGTTGCCAAACCAGCAGCTTTACTCAAATTTGAAATAATCTCTCTTCCCTCCACACGGGCATAATAATCTTCATCAATTAAGAGAGGCTCAATAACCACAAGAATCTTGTGCACATAAGGTCGAACCAGTTCATCCAGCTTGTACAAGACCCTATCAATAACCTTCACTAGAAGGTGCCGCTCTTGGTCTTCCAATGTTGGCTGCATAAGCAAAGGCAATATCCGATTGAACAACGGACCAGCACCGAACTCTCTAGCCTTATCAGTAAGTTGCCTCAATGCAGTCTTCCTTTGAGGAGGTGTGCCATTCTTCACCTTAAGCAGCAATTTCATAATCTTTCTTTCCTTCTGCTCCTCTGGAGACAACTCTTCCTCGTTTTCTTCATTCAACAACACTCCAAAATACTGATAATCCTCCGGCTTCATAAACGGCAACCCATTAGCAGGTTCCTTTCCCACATCAAACTGCTGCCCACGGTCCTCCACTGGTATCTGATAGAGTGGAGTTCCCATTGGAGTGGGTGTGGCAAGCAGCTTTCTTGCTGGAGTTCTAATTGGAACATATGAAGCTGGAGGCTCCAATATCTTATAACCTTCTGAAGGGAACATGGCATCAAGCTCTTCATCAGTCAAAGGCCTGTTCCTCTCTTCAATATCCTTCTCCCATCTCAGCAAGTTGTACTGTTCAGGAGTCAAAGGCCCACGGAGGTTAATCTGCCCAGGAGTTGGTGTAGCCAGATCAATCCCACCAACAGGAGTTACACCAGGGGTCATAGCTGCAGCAGGGGTGGCCCCAGCCATGGGTGTCGCACTCCCCATGGTAGCTGGAGTTTCATCCCACCTAGACCTCTGACGTTTTGGAGTTGGTGTGGCCATTCCTGAGAGTTTCGGAGTGGCATCCCATGTCATTCCAGCAGGAGTTGCACCCGGAGTTGCACCACCACCAGCAGGTGTGGCATCTGAATCATTGAGCCGTCCAGGAGTTGGTGTCTCATCCCACCTATTCCTCCTAACAGAGGGAGTAGCATCACCAAGTCTTCCTGGTGTAGGAGTTGCATCCCACCTGCCAATCCCTGGGGTAGAATCTGGCAAGTCCCAGTCTGATGAAGATTTAGCCTTCTTTACCGCTCCCCCATCACCCTGCTGATCCTCTGACTGATCCCACCTATTCCTCCTCTTCTGGGCAGGCTGAGGTTGAGCGACAGTAGCACCAAGCCCGCCTTTCTCCTCCTCTGTTTGCTTCTTTTGCTCCTCTTCATCTTTCTTCTTCTTGGCAATAGCCCTCAACGTATCCTCTTTCTCTCTCTTCAAAGCCTCCTCTCTCATCACATCGGCATAAGTCCTCACATTCACATCAGGGGTCTTATCCCCCATAGCAAATGCATCATGCCGCTCTGGTGAGATAACCCTGTTCAGCCTCCTCCTCCGATAATCATCCTCACGGTCAATGATCCTTTGCGGTTTCCTGAACCCATCATCAGCATCACCACCGACACCCGGCATCTCCTTAAGCAAAGACTTCGGCGCAGTATAAGAAGCCAATTTCCTTGCGACCTCATTATCCATCGCATTCGCATCCGCATCCTCATCATCGTCAACAGGGATCGACTGGACATAATCCTCACGGGCGTTGTTCCCATACAGATCAACATCATAGGTCACAGAAGTTAGAGATGCCAATTCCTGCTCCATTTTCTTCCTCTCCTCCTGAGTCTTGGCTATTTCTGGGTCTAACGACGCCATTTTTTCAATCAAGATTCAAGACCAAACGCCTTATTCTCTCCACTTCCCAAGAACTCCCAGGTGTTGTTGAATCCAACCTGCATTTAAAATCGAAATATTAATCCTTATTTCCGACGAAACATTTAGCTAAAAACACTTTAATGCCCAATACAGCCACAAGAAAACTCAAAAAAAAAAAAGAAAACCCTAGCTGCCCGTCTTACTTCGATGAACAGCATCAATCAATCCATAGTTAAATCCAAGCGAAACAACAACCAGCGAAACAACAACTGCTTATTCGATGCAAACCCTAACGGAACGTCTTATCTCGATGAAAAACATCAATCAATTAGCGAACAAGAAAACCCTAGGCGAATATATGCAACAAAGATATCGTGATTGCAACACAAAAACCAAAATCCAACAAAAATAGCACCTGATGTTGAGATTGAGATTGAATCTCTCTCCGAAAAAGAGATTGGACGATTAGGGTGTAGCAGCTGAGGCCTTCGCACCCACCTCACTCGAAGTCGAAGTGGTTCATTTTTGTTGTTTTGGTTTTGTTTTTGTTTTTGTTTTTTTTTTTGGGTTTTGTTTTGTGAGATATAATTTGTTCAATGGCGGTTTAGGTTTTTTTTTTTTTTTTTTTAAAGGCGGTTCGGACTTGGGTTTACCTGTTTGGGCCCATTAAAATTTCGGTCGTCCAACTACCCACATATAACACATCAAGAAAAACCGGATATAGTTATGAATTTTTTGATTGAAGCTTAAATTTGAATACTAATCTAATTTTGATTTAGTTTACGCTTGTTCAGTTTATCCAATTTGATTAAGGGTCTGTTTTTTTTATGGGTTAATTTTAAAATACCAATATTAATCTACTTCAATCCACTTAAACCTGCTTCAACTCACTTCAACCTATTTCAATCATTTTAACCAAGTTCAATTTATCACATAAAAAACTCAACTCACTTCAATCTACTTTAACCCACTTCAATCTACTTCAACTTATCTCAACCTACTTCACCCTTTTACCCACCTCAATTTACCTACGAAAAGAACAATTCCTAAGTACAATTGTAAATATTTAATGTTGTTTAATTTGTTCGATCTGAATTTAACTCAAACCTGAATTTTTTTCGCCCCTAACCTAGGCTTTCTCTTTTTTATTTGCTTGTTTCGTTTCTTTAGGAGATGGAGATTTGATTTTTAATTTGATTCTGCAATGGAGTGTAAGATACTCCACTCTATCTCACTGAAGTTTCACTCTTCTCTAAATTTAAAACTTATCTATTTAATTTTTGGATTCATCTTAATTCTAAATTCTATATTTTGAATTTATAATGTCTGTTTCTTCACCGGATATTAGCTATCTCTAATGAAGACAAAGTTGATGATTGTACTATAGATGATAACAATACACTATACTACAGTGAATCCAATATAACAATTCAAGTCTGATTTTATTTTATTTGGCTGATTATCTACTTAACCTATGCGTGTCTTTAGGCAATGTTCGTCATATTATTTATATCGCTCATTATCATGTAACATCTTATCGCTTCTTACAATTTCCTACTATCCATTACTTATCACTTAACTTTAAGCCGCTTTTACAGCTAGTTTTATTTGTTTTAAAAAACAAGTGGTATAAAGAATTGCCCTTACTCAATAAGTCAAGCAATAGAAAGAGAATTTGATTGGGCACGCTCTACGAGAAAGAAAAGTATATGATCAAAATTTAATTTGGATCTTTTTAACATTTTGCTCGTGTGTTGTCGAATCCTCCGCCCTTCAAATCAAGCATTATAAAAAGCTATAAGACAGCCTATTGATATGCGGGCAAATTTAGTGGTGAGCTTGTTTTTTTGCTTATCAGTAAGGTCTATTATTGACACGTCAGCTATCTTTTTAATTTTTATCTCATAATCCTCATTCTTTGCAGTAGAAGACTTGCAATTTTGCTTCGCCGAATAAAATAATATACATTAACTCACTACATAATACACAATTTAATTTTTAAATTTAAAAAAATGAAAAACTGATTAAAATAATCTAAAAAATACAAAGCCTTGGGAGTTGGCTCCGGGGTCCGAGACTCCCCGTGAGGCACAAGTGATACAGATGGTTGCTCGCCTCACCTGTTCTGTCTCTCCTCTTTTTCGCCTCACGAGGCATTCACTGCTGGGGGTGTTCATCGGTCCAGGACCGGACCGGACCGGACCGGACCGGCTGGACCGAAGACCGAAAATTTGGCAAACCGTGGACCGAGGACCGAACCGTTCTAGAGTCGGTCCGGACCGGACCGGACCGGCCAGAACCCGGACCGGACCGGACCGGACCGACTCCAGAACGGTCCCGTGGCTGCATTGCTGATAGATTGTGAATTTGTGCCCAGAAATTCACAAATGAACAATCAGAAGTCACTAACCACATCAAATTCACAAAACCCTAGACCAAGTTCACAAAATCGGAAACCCTAGAATTGCAATTTTCAACCCTAACTAACACAATGAACGAATCCAAGCATGAAACTGAAAATCGGAGACGAGAAGTAGAAGAAGAGTAGAAGACAGGCAGCATATGAGCACAAAATCGAAAGAAGAGCCGAAGTAGAAGAACAGGAACTGAAGAAGAGCAGAAGAAGACCGAGAGAAGCTTACCTCCACCAATGCAATTTTCAACCCCAGGTCCCCAACTATTACTAACACAATGAACGAATCCAAGCATGAAGCTGAAAATTGGAGAAGAGAAGTAGAACTGTAGAAGAAGAGCAGAAGACAGGTCAGCATACGAGCACAAAATCGGAAGAAGAGCCGAAGTAGAAGAACAGGAACTGAAGAAGAGCAGAAGAAGACGGAGAGAAGCTTACCTCCACCAAGCAGGAAGAAGGAGACGAGAAGGGCACCGCCTCACCGCCGGACAGCGAGCGCCCAGCGCCGACAACCGAGAAGGGCAGCAGAAGGCGACGGACGACGGTGTCCGGTGAGAAGGAGGAGCAGCAGGGCTCGAGGCAGGGGATTGCAAATGAAGAATGAGAAGTCAGAAGGAGGCATTGAGATTTTAGGGATTCTCATTCAGCCGTGGAAAAAAAAACAAAATAATGAAATTCGGTCCGGTCCGGTCCACGAGCCGGTCCACCCGGTCTTAGACCGGACCGGACCGAAGACCGAAAACAGAAAAGGATAGGACCGAGGACCGGACCGAAAAGCCTCGGTCCGGTCCGGTCCGGTCCGGTCCGGTCTCCGGTCCGGTTCGGTCCGGTCTCCGGTCCGGTCCGGTCCTGGACCGATTAATGAACACCCCTATTCACTGCATGTGGTCTAAGAGCATCTCCAACGGACGACTCATGAGTGAAAATTGAGGGGAGAGAAAGCAGGTGAGGTAAGGGAAGTGCTTCATTGGTTGCCTCACAGCAAATGCCTCGCGAGGAGCCTCATTGAGGTGAGCCTGCTTTCCCTTCATCTTTTGCTTGTTTTTTAATTTTTTTAATACTTTTTTGATTAGTTTTTTGTTTTTTAAAACTTTTAAAAATAAGGTTCTGTGTAATGAAGTAGGTGAACGAGTATTATTTTATTTGGTGAGTCAAAATAGTGAGCCTTTCATTGGAGAGAGAGAAGATTGTGAGTCAAAAAGTTGGCTCACAAGCTGATGTGGCAGAGGTAGGCCCCACCGATGAGCCAAAAAATAACTCATTACTGGAAATGCTGTCACTAACCTCTATCTCTCTCATATCCCTAAAAATAATCATTTGTTGTTTCATATTACTTGATACAGAAAACCAAGAATAAAAATTAGAGAGTATAAAAGACTGGGCATCATTATGTAATGAAACTAGTGGTTGATAAGGTTTAGTCCTCTCTAATCGCGACGCTAGTCGCTATTTTTCTTAGGGTGGAGATGGAACCTTTTATTTTGTTTTGGCGGATTTTTGTTATTACGGTGATTTTTATTTCTGGCACTATAAGCTGCTCTTTTTCGATTGTATCTAATATGTTAGTTATTACATTATTTTAGTTTGGGTGATATTGACACAAAATTTTGGTCATTGTCCAGTTAAAAAGGTACTTAGATAACCTCATTTGTAGTCAACTACCAGATGTACTATTGTATCACTTTTTCCAATGTGTTTGAAATTTACTAATATAAAAATAGATTCATAGAAAAATTTAGATATACAAGATATTCACTGCATTATTCGGCTCTTTTGCTATGCACAGATAGATATAATTACGAATGGTAATAGAGTTAAGTGTTGAGAATATAGAATGAGATATACGTAAAATGAGAGAAAAGCAACCGTGTTAATTATTGTTAAATACTTCAAGATAATATAAAATATTTGTAATTTAAATGAAAGATGATGTTCAGAAGACAATTCAATCGATTCATGAGAAGCTATTTGGCAAACGTAGTTAGTGTATCTTGGCCATGTTTCAAGAGAGGACTTGCCAAAGTTGGAATTATGTTCATCCAAACGCCCATGATGACAGGAGCTGGTTTTTTCAACTGTAAAGGATGAAACTCCAATTATAGGAGAATTAAGGGGCCTGTGAGGGAGAAACTTTAGTTTGATGTGCTGAATTTAATATATGGCTAGTGGTTTGGAGCGGTAAAGTTTTCAGAAGTCTTTTGTTTATAGCGATTTATCAGTCTCTTTTATTCCTTTTATCAGTTATGAATATGCCAATTTGCGGCATGCCAATATTTTTTAGAATCGAAATTTATTAGTTGTATTTTTATTGTATGATCTTTGGTGACTTTGATTTCAAGTTATGCCCGACTAATGACGAAGGAGAAGATAAAAATCATTTGTTTATTTATTATTTTTTTTTGAAAACACGAGGCAGTAATCTCTAACATCAACATATAAAAATTGCTGTCATTCCCAAATCCCCCGAAACTTCCCGAATTCTTTTTTTTTTTTTTTTGGGTTTTCCAAGAAAAAAGGAAAGATTTCAGGAAAGTTCCCGCACTCAAACCCTCAAGTCAAGACTGACGCATTGAACAAAAACCACCCCAACTACCATTTACAATCTCAACCCAGATCTGAACATTCATGTTCTAGTCTAACCCTAATTTAACCCCCATTGTTCTATCAGTTCAGAACTAGGGATTGTTTTTTCCCCTTGTTCAAATGGATATGGAGGTGCCTGAGAAGCAAACTTCTTCATATAGGTACTGGGTGAGGGAAACAACAGCTGATGCGGCGCCATTGCCTGTTCCTAAGAAGCTTTCTGACGGTGATTTGTCCAAACAACCTTCTCAGAACCCTTCTCTGGGCTCTGTTTGGAATAAGGTGATTCTCTTTTTGGATTTGTTTGTTCTCCTTGCTTATCTTCTGTGGTTCAGATTTACATATGATATGGCCTATGATATGCAAAGCAATGAGCTCCTATATGGGTTTTATTTTTTCGTGTCTTGAATGGGGATGATAGAAACGGGGCCCGGTTCAGTACTATTTCATATTCAGTGAAATATTAATGAGAATTTCCATCAAGTGGCGCTTGTAGTCTAATGGAGGTATATTGGGTTTTCTTGTATTTTTGATGCGATAGATGTTGCTTTCTTTATGTTCACGGTGATTGGTGAATAAGTGATGTAATGGATTCTCAAGGTATGTTTGCATTAGGTGTCACATAACCAATGTGAAATATGCTTGGATCCTCTGTGGGAAGTTCTTCGTGGTTTAAATTGGCAAAAAATGATGTGGCTTGATTGGATAGATAAAGGGACTTACCACTTGCCAATGCTCCACTTGGGTAAATTTTATTGAAAATGACATAGTGAGCAAATCAATAATCGGGCCCTATCCACATCTCATGGAGGAAAATTCAGGTCACAATACAAGCTTTCCTGTTAGGACCTGGAATTAGATTTCCGTAAGGAACCACTGCTTTTCGATGCGCTATTAATTGGGTTATCTAGAATGCAAATTGTACAATCATGGTACTGTGTGAAGCTTGTGAGAATTGTGCCTGAGAGAATAGGGCTAATGCCAAATGCTGTATGCACCCATTATTTCAATTGTTCATGGCATAATGGATAAACCATGGCTGATATTTGTAACTCTAAGCAGTTAGGCGATGTATTTACTACAGCTCACGAGCACACGTTTGCATGTCTTTATCATGGATTCATGGCTATATGTCAACATGCAAATCTGTTAGATGTCAACATTTCTTTTTGGTATTTTCTATTTTAGGATTTAGTAAACTCTGAGCGTTTTCTGTTTCATCCTTCACTTGTGGGGACCCATCTTAGCTTATAAATTGCTCTGCTGTACCTAAATTTTTGCTCGCTATCTAACAAGCAAATTGCTTTGAAGAGCTTTTTACCAATTTGAGCAGCTCCATTTCCATGAGAAATGGATTTCCTTCCATTTGATTAAGTGAAAAAATTTATGGCCCATCAGTGAAGTTTGATTGAAGATAACCAAATATATTCAATAATTCCGTAAAAGATCACATGACATCATTATTGGAAGGGCAATAATGCAGCAAGAGCGAAATGATTGTATATATTTATTCATATCCATATGGACAATAATGGTTTGTTCCATAAAAGTTCAGAAAAGATTTCTAAAGATATAGAAAGAGTTCGTGATATTTGTAATTAATGATACATAATACATTCTCCAAAAACATATTATACGAGGAAAGAAATGAAGACCAGTTCGTCAACAGTTTTGGACGTGGTGATGATACCTGAATCTTTCACTTGGAACATGCTCATCAAGAGATATGAAGAGTTGGTTATATTTGTAATGGATGACAGATTCTTTGGAAACATATTATTTGAGGAAAGAAATGAAAACCCACTCTGTCAATGGTGTTGGACTTGTTAACAATGCCTGAACCTTGCATATGGACCATGCTGATAAAGAGATACAAAAAGTTGGTGATATTTGTCGCTAATGACACATTCTCTTAAAACATTTTATTTGAGTAAATAAATGAAGGCCATTCTGTCAATGGCGTTGGACTTGATAATAACACCTGAAGCTTACACATGGAACATGCTCATAACTTCTATCTCTCACCATCTTTTTATCTTATATCCCCCCCCCCAAAAAAAAAATATCCATATATAGTGGGGTTTGGGGAGATGTAGGTAACACAACCTTACCCTTGGCCCTTGGCATGAGCTGCTGAAGAGGCTGTTTCAGGGGTCCATGGAAAAGATTCTGTATCAAATCTGTACGTTTGTAGAATTATAAATAGAAGCCATGAAAAAATAATACACGTATTTAAGTAATAGATGGTTGTTATAATAATCATAGTGCTGAAGGTACCAAAGCTTGTTGTAGGGTAGTGGAACCACTCAAAGGGAAAAGACATGAAGAGAGGGCCCTCAACATATTGAGGCAGTTATTACTCAAGCAAACATAAGACATATGTACTGCATTATGTGAACTGCTTAAAATATCTCAAACATGCCCTTAGGTCAATTAAATAGTTAAGCAATGCTATGCTAGAATTGTGACAGAGGGGTGATGCTTTGAATTGAGTAAGGTCTCCTAAGATTTTATAAACCCAGAAGGCATCTTAATCTTAACACTGGTGAGTGGCTGGAGATTGGCTTGGGTGCCTTGGTAGAATAGTAATACTCTATATGATTCCCGGCATCTTTTACTGATACTCTATCTTAAAACTATTGACAGTGATGATTCTCCCCTTACCCTCACCAGCCACCCCCCCAAAAAAAAGAAAGATATTTTATGATTAGTGGGATCGTTGCTGCTTCACAGTGCTGACTTAGGGAGCTATCCTATTCCTTGCGTTGATACTTTGAAGATGGCAGTATTGCACAATCAGATAAACAGCTTTGTTAGTCATTAAATCCAATACTCTTTCTTGGTTTCATACTTTACATTTCTGGCCGTAGGTTTTGTATTCCTGCAAACATTGTTGAGTTGTCCTGTTTTTGTTGTAGGCTGGAACATGGGAGGAGAAGAGCCTTAGTAAATGGGCAACTGATAGGATTAAGGTTTGTTCTCCTATCTCAGTTTACTGATGTTTTGAATTCGTCATACTTATGCCCCCTTTTTCTCTAGTCCCTTCTTATAATATAACAGATGTCTCATCTTCTCAGCTTAGGGCGAACGATAAATCTATTTATTAAAATTGTTCTTTTGCTCTATAATTATCCATTGTTGTTGACGTATGCTGTTTAATGCACGTAAGGCATGTTCCCATTACGTAATTGATTTTCTTTTGCTTTCTTTCTCTTCCTTGTTTTGATCTGATTGACAAGAATAGTAATGACGATTCAGTTGGATTAAAAGCTGGCATGCAGTGCCAGTTCTCTTCACCTCATTACTTTTATTCTAGTTTGCTTAGTGCCTCTTTTAATTTTTGAACCTGGGTGCAGGAGTTGCTGAAATCTGTCGGATCTTTGGAATTCTCCAATGGCAAAGCAGAAGTAACTGATGTGTCAAGATGTACAGGCGATGTAAGTCCACAATTGCTTGCACATCACTTGTCGTTTGTCTTGCAGTGATACTAAAGAGTCCAGGACTACAGGGCTTGAATAACGTGGGTGTTTCATTTGTTTTACAAATAATTTCTTAGCTTCTTGGTTAGCTTTGAGGTGTTTGTCCATGGTTCCACCAAAGCTTCAAGGCCAAGTTGAGAAATTGAATTGAGAATATTGTCGAACTATGCCTATTGGCTTCATTCTATGACATTTATGAATTATCTGAAGAAACTAGAGGTCGGGAAGGGGAACTGCAGTTGAACTGAATCAAATTAGAACTTCCAAATTCCGCTTTGCTAATTTTTTATTTAGCTGAATTCAGATATTCATTTTGTTTTTATTTTGATCTTGTGGTTGTGGGGTTATAGTAGGATATGATTTAATATAATAATTCAAATTTAGGATCCATTTTTCTTTTAGCAAACAAGTAAGAAGAAAAAAAGAACGATAGCCAAGAGTTACCTTTGAGATTCAATGTAAGGTTTTATATGTTTTGTCTCTGGTCTCTACAATAAGCCCATAAGCTTTATCTGTGGTTCCAATAAGATGAGAATGTTGTGGGAGGGAAAATTTACTTATGCTATTTCTAACTTCCAAATGGTTTTGAAAAAGGGATATTGGATGATGATATACTGTACTTTGGGGGTGTTGGACAATAATACTCCCAACTTTGAGCTTGGATGTTGATGCACATATTGTTGACCTAGTTACTGTTTATATACCAAGACAGAGTTTGAATGTATTTTTATCAATGTAATGCAACAATTTTACAGTGGTTTGCAATTGCATATGTCTAAAATTCAAGAATTTCAAAGTGTATGCAATGACATATGTTGAATATGCACTTACAGTACCAACTAAAAACACCTTCAAAATTGTTCTTGGTATAAACATAGTAAGTAGACCCATAGTGTGGTGCACGGACGTCCAAGTCCAAAGGATGGAATATTATTATCCAATGCCCCCAAAGTACAGTATATTATTGCCCAATATCCCTTTGAAAAATATTATTATATGCTATTGCTGAGCCTGAATGGATAAAAACCACATTTTAAGCACGCCCTCTTATGCAAAATGTTCCAACAACGTACCTTATGATAATTTAGTTTTCAGTTAAGCTACCTTCAGGTCATGCAATAGTTGCCATTGGCCATGAAAGTGCATTCTAATGGGCTATAGTAAATGCCCTTGTTATAAGATAGGTCATCTGACAACCCCTTTTAAGTCTTTTTGGGTATAGATCATATACCTTTCTCCAAAAGGTAGTGATAATGGTCCTTACCAATTTTCCTACTGAAGTGTGGATGTATGTTCTCTCAGCATTTTCATAGCATCTAAGCCTTCTTTCATTCATTAATTCATAATAGGACATGCTGCTACATTTCCAGATTACTTACACTTTATATTTGTCTTGTCATGGGCTTGGTTTAGTCTGGACAACTAAATTTTATTTGATACCTTTTTCTAGTTGAAATTGTTTTGTAATGTTTGTCCTCTACTTGCTGGACAGGCCTTCTTGGTGACTGTACGTAATAAGAAACGTGTTGGTTATACTTATGAGATAACTATTGATGTCAAAGGTTGGTATTTCCTGATTACAATTATACAGATTATCTACTATTTTCTAGTGCATTGAACACATCATTGCTGGGAACAGGTGAATGGCTGGTTGGTGGTGAGAAGAAAAAATTAAAGGGGCATCTAGATATTGCGGAGTTTTCATATGGTGAACTAGATGATTTGGAGGTATGTTGTAAAAGTTGGGGCATTGTTGGCCTGCATGTTTGTGTTGAGTTTAAGGTGTACATTGATATTTCCTTGCTTCTCGATTTCTAATTTTGTGCAGATTTTACAAGATGTAAAGTTTTTTGCTAGCTTGATTATGCATCTAGTTGTCTATTTAGAGTGTTATTCACCTAGATACATATACTTCGTGATGCCTTTACTGTGGGGCTAAGTATAACTGGAAGTAAATCTGGTTTGAATGATATCAGTGGAATTAAATGATCTTAGTGGCTGATGCCTTTTTACTAACATGGAGATCACTGGAAGACTTACTATATGTGCTTTTCTCTTGTGTTCTTTCCCTTTTTTGTTTTTTTTTTTTTTTTTTTTGGGGGGGGGGGGGTTGTGCAGTGGGGTTAGTGTTTGAAGCTGAGATTCAAGAATGTCTCCTAGTTTTTGACCCCGTCCATATGGGTGCTTACTCTCTGCCAAGTGAGATTGTGCTCGGAAGAGAATTGGGAGGAGGGGAAAGGCAGGGGAGAGGGGATATTTGTTGACCAGTAGGAGTGGGTGAATCTGGTGGCTAATGGAAGATCACATGGAGATGTAAGGGGGTTTTGAGGATCCCTGAAGACTTTTAACTATGTAATTTCCATGAAGTATTCTTTTTTGTTTCTTGAGTTTTTGCACAGAAAGCTTGGACTTCTTACCATAGATAAAATAAATAACAATAGTCCAACACTATAGGTCACATTAGTTGTCCCTATACATTCAGCATCATTACCTGCTCTTTGAACCATGGTCCTGCGCCCCAACACCCATGCAGAGTGTTGCAGGAGAGTAGTTAAAGTCTCTCTGAATCAACAAGTGGCAGTTGAAGCTTATCTGTGTCTTCTGCATTTGGCTACATGCAACCTCACTTCCTGTGACGGTGACCTGGAGCCTGTGTTTTTTTGCTCATATTCTTCTTTGGTTCCCTTTTTTCCTCTTTTTTTTTTTGGGGGGGGGGGGGGAGCTGTTGCTAAGTGTTAAGGGGATATATCTGTAATGCCCTGTTTGGTGAGAAAAAATGAAATGGGATGGAATCAAAGAATGATTTCCGAGGGATGAAGGGTGGAATTTGAATCATAAACTCATGTGTTTGGAGAGAAAAGGAATGGAATCAAGTTTCAATCCTATTGTTTGATTGTAGATTGTGGAATGGAATCAAATTTGTTTTATTTTAAAAACAAATAATAATGATTAATAATAACAATAACAATAATAGTAATATTAATAATAATAACAATAATAATTAATAATAAATATTACAATAAAATTGTTATTAATATTATTAATAATTATTATCATTAATGTTAATAATGATATTCTTAATAATAATAATTAATGATAAAAATATTAATTAATAGTAATTATTAATAATAATGATAATAATAATAATAGTAATGATGTTGTTGATTCCAGAGGGCTGGGGACTTGAACCCCCTTGAAAATGGGAGGGTTCAAGTTCCTTAAAATTGGGGGGAACTTGATACCCCTAGGTATCAAGTTCCATCTTTTTAAAGTGCTCACCAAACACAAAAGAGTGGAACTTGACACCTAAGGGTTCAAGTTCCATTCCATTTTATCTCACCAAACAGTCCCTAAGTGTATCTTATATTTCCTTTACAATTGTTGGTGCACAGTGAGGCACTTGACTCCACTTTAGCAGGCAGCCAGTGATACCCCTAGAACATTACAGGCTGTTACTTCCCAAACTGGCTGGTCTTGTGTTAGGAATTTGTGCCTAGTGCACACTGCAAACGCCTTAAAAACAGATAATCGGTGTTTCAAATTCATAGCCAGAGTTCCGCCCTGATCCTTTTTTGGGTTGGGGGGGGGTTACTTGGAGCTGTTTCTGAAAGGACCTATATTCAGAATCTTTTGACTGCACACTATTCATAAAAGAAGTAGAGAATAGTTTTATGAGACATTCCACTTCTACTCACTGTAATCCAGTGCAGGAAAAATTGTCATAATTGACTGTGTTGTGCTCTAGAAAGTGGACATAAGTAGATTGTGTGTATTTTCTTTCAGAAAACTTGTGCCCATTAGGTGTTTAACGCTATGAACACATTAACCTCCTTATGTCCTTGTTTCAGTGAAGTCAACGCTTTGGTAATGTTTGTTTGGATGTGAACAGTTTTGTAATGCAAACAAGTTTGTAGTTATGTTTCCCTTAGCTTGTTTGAGACATTCCACTTCTACTCACTGTAATCCAGTGCAGGAAAAATTGTCAGAATTGACTGTGTTGTGCTCTAGAAAGTGGACATAAGTAGATTGTGTGTATTTTCTTTCAGAAAACTTGTGCCTATTAGGTGTTTAAGGCTATGAACACATTAACCTCCTCATGTCCTTGTTTCAGTGAAGTCAACGCTTTGGTAATGTTTGTTTGGATGTGAACAGTTTTGTCATGCAAACAAGTTTGTAGTTATGTTTCCCTTAGCTTGTTTGATTGTAAGATGGTATTGCAAATAACAACTACCTTGTAAATGTGATTACCGCAAATTATGTTATCATGATTGCATTACAAAATTAATTACATTACATTACATTCAACAAAATTTCACATTATTCTTGATAAATAGCTTCTTTAATATCCGTAGCATCCATGAATGAAATGGTGTACTTCATCATAATGAACTTTTCGGCTTCACTGAGTCCAATGCTGGTTCAGTATCTGATGATTGTCAGTCTTATGTTGCTCTGCAGGTTACAGTGAAAATAAATGAAGGGAAGGATTTGCAGCAGCAAGATAAGCAGGGCATCAGCCAGGATTTGAAGTCTTTTGTGCAGCCATTACGTGAAAAATTGCTGCAGTTTGAACAGGAGCTTAGGGAGAGGTAGAAGGATCGATTTGCTGTTGTATGTGCCATTACAATTTTAGTGTTACATCACTAATTTTCAGAAAGCATGTAGTGGAATTAGAATACTGCAGTTTTCTTCGGCAATATGTAAGAGTCCAATGTGACCTTTTCAATTAAAGAACTTTGGGTTTTTGTTTACTTTTACTTTCAAAAATGATAAAACGTCTTGTTACAAGGCACAAAATGTGTCTTGTCTTAGCACAAAACTATTGCATGATGTTTTAGCTTGCCAAGAGATGGTTGTATTGAATGGTAAAATGATGTTGTTAGTCGTTCATGTGTGAGATTCCCCTGTTTTTTACGTTTTTTACATTAGAGGTGCATCTATAATTCTTTTCTTGCCAGTAGGGTGAATCCTGTGGGGGTCTTTTGGGAATTTAGTAGAGTAGCAGATGAATATTCAAGCGTAACAATTGATAATTATGAGATAGTTATAACGATTGAAAATTAAGTGATTTTAATTCATTTAAACTAGTACATTATGTGAGTGCAAGACATTTGGAAAATGTCTTCTTATGAGATAGATATTGTATGTTTTTTAAGGTTGTGTTCAAGGCTAAAGTCTTGAAATGCTTATTTTTCACATAGGGTGTGTTTGGTAAATAGTTTTTCGGAGAGTTTTTTTGGCCAAAAACTGGTTTTTAGACTAAAATTAGCTGTTTGATATAGTCAAAAAATTGATTTGGTATTTGGTAAAATAACTTTTTGGAATGGTTTTTTGGGTCTAAAAAGCCGAAATTTAATTTGAAAAAGCTAATTCTGTTGGCTTTTTGGAAGATTTTTTCGCAGAATTAGTTTTTTATCTCATAATTTTATCATAAACAGTTAATTTTATCAAATAGTTTTCCTACAAATAGTTAATATAAACAATTAATTCAAATAACTAACAGCTAATATAAACAATAGCTAACAAGTGTTTGCCAAATAAGGTCTGATAGCTAACAAGTGTTTGCCAAATAAGGTCATAGAGTTGCAAATTAGTCTGGGCAAAAAGGTAAATTTTACTGACTTAATTTATTCATGCAGTCTAGTTTGAGATTGATGAACTAGGTTGTGTAAACGATAAATAAATTTATGTACACATAAGTTTTCAACTGGCCGAAGTTGGTGTGAATGAGTTTGATTATTTTAAAGCTAGACAACTATGGGGCTTTGGCTTTCTTCGGAGAAGCATAAATCTTAATCTTATAAGTGGAAATGTATTGTAAGACACTGAGATGTTGACAAATTAAGACATGAGGATGAGATAAGTAAAGTTGGGTTCTCAACATTTTTTGTATTTTTGACCTAAAATTTAAAAAGCTAGACTAGATGAACTGATATCGACACAAATTCAAATATTATTTTTATCTTTGATTTAAATCATAAAAAAGAATGCAATATAGAGATTTATGTTTAAAATTTAGATTAGTCGATTGCTTGGTCCAAAATCAACCAAAAAGCTCAATTCATTTTAACTTAATTTAAGCATCATCGAACTAAATCGAGCTCATAAAAGCTTGGATTGTGCCCCACTTCAAACACCAAAGCTTGTAAATAACCGCTGAGTATTCATTAAAGAACTGTCTCTATTATTTTGTCAATCATCAAGTATTATTATTTTCAAAACCCTTGAGAAAGTGGGCAATTGTAAAAAGGGCTTAACTCTGTTATTACTTTAGTTTTAACAATGCTACTTTTTTTTTTTTAAACAGCTTCTTTCGACCTACTTATACCATAAAATGGGCATATATAAGAATACTTGAGCAACAAAGTTTTATATACTATAAAATGGGTATAAAAGAAATACTCAAGTAACCAAATTTTATTTTATCCAATAAAAATTTACAAAATAAAGAGTTGTAAAAAATTCAAGACTTATTTTTAAGGCAAGAAAAATAGAGGAAATTTGGACTTGTTGGTGTCCATCCCACAGAATCTCACTTGCCCACCACGCCAAGACTTGGCAGCTTTGAACGGACATCCATCCGTCTATTTTGTATTCTTCTTCTTCATACCACCTTCCACTGCTTCATTCTCCGCACCATTTTCCCCCCTTCACGACCTTGGCCTTTCTCTCTCTTCCCAAAATTTATCCTTTTGTAAATTTATTCTTTTTTCTCTTTTTGTCTTTTTTCTTCTCTTTCAATCTTCACAATTTCATGCCATTTTATTCTTCTCCCTGATCATGCAATAATAATGCCATGAAACCCAGAAAATTACCAACTGATGATCATTTTGTTTATGGGCATTGGAAATGAAAATGGGTGTTAAAGTTATGCAGCGGGCAAGTTGCTAATCTCTTCGCTGTTCATTGCTGGTTCGTAATTCATCTTTCCCACTTGATTTTAAACCCTTTTTTTAAAAAAATTTTATGAAGCGGTTGAGGACGCCAAGTGAACTACAATGCGGAATTGAACAGGAATATTGAGAACATTTTCCTGGACATTCTGGAAAGCCCCATGAATTATGAATGACAATATATAAATGACAAATATGAAATTATAGATGTCTTTTTAATGATAAAATGTTGATGAATCTCAACAACAAAATCTGGGTTGGTATTTCTTTTGCATTTTTTGTTTTTGTTTTTCTGGGGTTCGTTGGTTAGATTTTGTTTTTTTGTTTGTTTGTTTCCTCTTAAGTTTTCGTGAAATCAATTTCAGCTCAATGAGGAAAATCTCTTCCAATATCTGGCTGATTCTGGGCATAGCATAGGACAGCTCGGTGCACAAGCATCCTGCATTCACCCAGGGTCCGGGAAAGGGCCGCACCTCAAGGGGTGAATTGTAGGCAGCCTAACCTAACTTTAACAGCGGCTGATTCCACGGCTCGAACCCGTGACCTTTTGGTCACACGGAGACAAGCTTACCGTTGCTCCAAGGCTCTGAATCTGGGCATAGCATGATCTTGCTATTTTGATGTTTGAGGAAGAATTGAAGAAGCAATCATATATACTTTTGTTGTTAACAAGCAAATAAAGACAAAAAGAGAAAAAGTACCTAATAGACACATAGACGAGATATAAGCTCGGGTATCTATGGATCGAGAATTATTCCTAAGAGACATTATACACGCATGTGTATGACCACGATAGACTTTTCCGATATTATGAGCCCTTTTTGAATACACACTGTCACAACGTAAGCCATATTAGGTGTTCTTATCGTCATATATCTTTAACATAGCCCTTCTTTTTGTAGGTCGTAGATGTTTAATATGGTCCACATGTCTTTCTACATTAGGCATATAAAATTTGTTGTTCTTTTGATGTACGTGGACTCATGTCAAACTCATAAAGAAAAGAATATAGTTGTTGATGAGAAGCAAGGATTTGGTCAAAGTGATATAGTGGCTCCGTTGATGCAATCTACGTGCTCAGCACATATTCATTTCTTTTTGGCTGTCAACAATAACAAAGAATGCAGGAGATGTCGATCATGACCTCACATCCTAACTAATTAGAAATGCAAATGGTCAATCTTAGTGCCAATTGTCAGAGATGTAGGCATGTATGCTTTTATCTAGAGGCCTGCAGCATTTTTGAATGATATATGTATATATGTTATTGGAAAACAGGAACTGAGAATTGAAAAAGGCTTGTATTAGCACCATATATGTGTGTCTTGGAGTAATGTTAATCTGGGGTTCTTCTATTATAAACCGTAGCATCAATCATCATATAGAACCTTCTAATGTGGTTGCCTAATAAATCCGACCAGGAACTCGACGGGCGTTGCTGTGTTGCACCATTAATGTCTTCAAAGCCTGAAACTTCTGAGGTTAGGCTGCTGAATCCTTAACTGTGCTGGTCAATTTCTTTATTTATGTATATCTTTGTGTTCGTCGATGCACCTTATGCTTCAATCTTGTTCATCATTGTCTGATTTTCCAAGGGGATAATAATTATGCAACTCACTGTACAGCCTTAAATTCATTACTTCACTATAGTTTTTTTATCTGGATCTGGTTTGCTACACTTGGTTTAATCTTCCCCCATTTTCATGCACTATTTGCCGTTTTCCTGTTTGCTTTTAGATTGCACAATTCTTGAGCGCCACTGGGGTTTTCGATGGTGGGACATGATGGTGGTGGTGTATTTGACAACCATATATGTTAACTATTGAGCGCTTAAATATCACTTCCTTTCACTTCTTTGAGGTGTCTTTGATGTGGAGTTTGGCTTATAAAGATGTAGAATGCCTCGAGAATGGGGTCTAAGGGTTGGTTTCTGCAGGACTAGAAGATGCATTGTCATGCAATGAAATTCTTAAATGGCATTCCAAGGATCCGCATATTGTCTGTTAGTTCGTCTAGTCGCCAAGTCACCAGATTTGGCTGTCTGTGTGAAATTGTTGAGTACCGAACACAGATTCAGTTGCTCAACTCTGCTGTCTGAAAATTTTGCGTCTTTCTTCCACAATGAGAGGTCAAAAGTCCATATATGTGTTACGGGTTGGACACACTAACAGGTATTTGATGTGTAATGATAGTCCAAGTACCTAGGACATTGAGCATATGCACTGTGACATGTACTTTGTTGCACTTAGCAAATTTCTTTTGTTTTGCTTTCATACTCCTGTATTTCATACATTGGCTATATAACCCCCCCCCCCCGGGCGGCCAAAAAAGAAAGTGAAAAACCAACCACATTGCAACTATTGATATTGAGCTCTAAATTAGAACCAAAGAGGAACAAGCAGAGCAATCTCTTATTGATTTCTGATTTCTGAATATCAGGATCGTAGAAGCCCCATTTTTGTTTTTTTTTGGGGGGGGGGGGGATAGGCAAAAGAGTATATTTTGATCTGCTAGGCCTTTGAGAAACTTCATTTTTCAACATTGCAGATGGGTTACCCGTCATCAGAAGAAGATTCGCACGAGTCCAAAAGAACAAGTGCTGATGGGGTAGGCAAAACCAGTGTAGACTCCAGCTACTCCACTCCAAAGCCCCTAGACCACAAGGACCTAGGATGGAAGCATGGGACTAATCCGGCAGGTCACCAGCGGCCTCTACCTTCTCCAAATAGGGTGGGACCAAGTCCGGAGCCTAGCACAGGCACAGTTCATAGGCGTGAGGGTGGGAATAGCACTCGAAGTGATAGCATGGAAAGCACAAGTGCTGCACCCTTCAAGCCTCATACAGGGGCTGATGTCAGATGGGGTGCCATAAACATGGTCAGTGCAAGAGACGGCCCTGTTGGACTTAGCCATTTCAGGCTTCTCAAGAGGCTTGGTTATGGAGACATTGGGAGTGTGTACCTTGTTGAATTAAGAGGGACTAGTACTTTTTATGCTATGAAAGTGATGGACAAGGCATCGCTTGTGAGTAGGAACAAGTTGCTTAGGGCACAGATGGAGAGGGAGATTCTTGGATTGCTCGATCATCCGTTCTTGCCTACTTTGTATACCCATTTTGAGACAGATAAGTTTTATTGCTTAGTCATGGAGTTTTGTAGTGGCGGTAATCTTCACTCCCTCAGACAGAAGCAGCCCAACAAGTACTTTACAGAAGAAGCTGCTCGGTGAGTTACATTCTTTCCTCCCTGTAATGATTTTGGAACCATTTTAGTCTACTATATTTTCTCGGTGAATACCCTTTTGATGGATCTTACTGTTTACAGTAACCTGATCCAATGTTAGTCCATGTGGATTGTCGAGAGATCAGATACACATACCCTTTCTCTAGAAATTGACTTAGGAAGGGGGTTTTTGCTCAAAATTGCATTTGGAAAGTGTTTGAAAGACGTTGACTGCCTATTACTCCACAACGAAAGTGAACAACATTTTGATTCCTTAGGTTTTTGCGGACGTTTCAAAACTGTTGTGATTGAATTAAGATCTAGTCGAATGAGAAAAGTGCATAATATGAATGATTTGGACGTGAACTGCCCAAGCACATGATATGAATGATTTGAACTGAAATTGCCACTTCAATATGAATAGATTCTCCAATTCTCTGCATGAACTATTTTTAATTGCAAATGCAGCATGATTATTTGAACTGCAAGTCATTATTGTTTGTGGTATTTGCTTCAGGTTTTATGCATCAGAAGTGCTCTTAGCACTAGAGTACCTGCACATGTTAGGCGTAGTATATAGAGACCTAAAGCCAGAGAATGTGCTAGTCAGGGATGAAGGTCACATCATGCTATCGGACTTCGATCTCTCCCTTCGCTGCACTGTCAACCCAACCCTTGTAAAGTCCTCCTTGACACACCCCCAGAATGGCGGGTCTGGGGGAGGGGCCGGGATCCTAGATGACGAGTCAGCAGTCCAAGGGTGTGTGCAATCCTCAAGCTTCTTCCCTAGACTAATACTCCCCTCCAAGAAGAACCGGAAGTCCAAATCAGACTGTGGGCTCTTTGTGAACGGGTCCCTCCCCGAGCTCATGGCGGAGCCCACCAATGTGCGGTCCATGTCCTTTGTTGGGACCCATGAGTACCTGGCCCCCGAGATCATACGTGGTGAGGGGCATGGGAGTGCAGTAGACTGGTGGACTTTTGGTATCTTCCTCTATGAACTGCTCCATGGGACCACCCCTTTTAAAGGGCAAGGAAATCGCGCCACCCTTTTCAACGTCGTGGGCCAGCCTTTGCGGTTCCCGGAGAACCCGCACGTGAGCCCGGTGGCACGGGACCTTATCCGGGGCCTCCTAGTGAAGGAGCCCCAGAAGAGGATTGCATACAAAAGGGGTGCAACCGAGATCAAGCAACACCCCTTCTTTGAAGGCGTGAATTGGGCTCTTGTGAGAAGTGCTACCCCTCCTTATATACCAGAACCCGTGGATTTTTCACGATATGCTAGCAAGGAAACGACGCCCCCTGTTGCAGAAAAGAAGGTTGTAGAGAGTGGCATTGGTACCAACAGCAACCACAGCAGCTCTAGCGATTCTGCTTACATCGATTTCGAGTACTTCTAGTGATTAATGATGCTGTGTTCATTTCTTTTTCCATTTCTTTCGGATTTTTGAGAAAAAGAGAGATTTCTGTTGTACAAAAAGCTGGAAATGTAATGTATTATTTGAGGAACACCCATTGTTAAGGATGGAAACAGGAAATATGAAGATTTGTTTCATTCTTTTGACAACTGAGTTAAGGTGTAGCCATTTTGCTGTCTTTTTGTTTTGTTGAAGATGGGCACTGAATACAACATTTTTGTCTGGTGTGACCAAAAAGGATACTGAGTCCAGACTTAGAGGCAAAGTACTTAACCTTGACCAGTCGTTTATCATCCACGTTGAACTAAACTTGCACTGCATTTGTTGTACTAACATTGATTGCATTTTCTTGGCAAGTTTACTGAACTGAATAATAAACAATAAACATGGCTTCAACTGATCACACCATCGAACATAGATTCCACACTTAAAGGTAAACGTAAAGTAATTCAACCTTAACAAGTTGTTCACCATCCACATTGACCTGAACCGACACCACATTTGTTGTACTACAGTTGGTTCCATTTTCTTGACAAACTTACTTACACCAAATATTAACAATTGGACACGAACTCAACTTATGGCACCACTGAACATGGATTCAACTCATAGCAACCCAATCTGATAATAACACAATCTATCTTCGACTGATCCAAAACATCGCCAACCTAAATACAAAATTAATGTATTTAAACCTGAATATGATGTAAACATGATCCAAACAACATGCTTACCAATTCGTTACCCCTGAAGTTAGTCAACTATTTTTAACGATTGAAAATAAGATTTGTTTATTAATTATGCGAGAAAATCACATTCTGCAAGAAAATCAAATTATTTACTTGGCATAGCTTCAGACCAGCTACATTTTACTTATTGGCAAGTAAGCAATAATTTTATTTTATTTTATTTTTTTAAAAAAAACATAATCTACACTTGCCTTTGGCCACAACGAATACACAGTTCAAATGATGGAAAATTTGCACAATTTTCATATGAATGAGATTTTCATACTAAAATCAGTCCTTGATACATGAATCCAACCCCAAAAAAATAAAGAGAAAAAGAAAAGGAAACCAATATGATACATTTCCATCAAAAGTGAAAAAAAAGGCCAAAAGAAATTATCTTCAACCCCCCCCCCTCCCCCAAGGAAAAAAAAAAAGAAAAGAAAAGACAAACTATAACTAAAGAATGTGCCATGACACATATATGGCAAGAATCCAGAGGGGTTGTTCCAAGGCTAAATTCTCCCTGGTTTTATTGACTTTTTTTTAGAGCCCCAAGAAATGAACAAGATAATTATGAGGATTTTACCCAAGTTATTCTCCATGAGTATGGAACAAAGAATGCAGTGTGTGGTGTGGTGCATCCCAAGATCGAGAATGATGAATGAAGTGACTATTCTATCTGCGGAGTATTTGCCTCTCGGAAGATATGTTGAATTCAAAATGAAAGCGAATTAAGAAGCTAAGAGTATTCCGTACTAGGAGTTAGGCATAGGCTTGTTGTTCAAGAAATGGCTGAAAAGAATGAAAGCCTCTCTAGGGCGATGAAGTGGGACTTCATGTCCTGCTCCTGTCACTGTTACAAATGTTAAGCCCTTGTAGATTTGGCTCCACCCACCAACCTGTCACAATATGAAAAGGACTTTTAGGTATATATAAGCACAATAATGAGTCAATAAAAGTAGTATTCTATATGATCCAAAAGACCTAAGATCAATCCTGATCAATGCTCCATATGAAATAATCGATTTTTTTCTTGAACTTGATTAATTGAATGACTCTATTCAGACTGAGCTAACTTGAAGTTACCATGCAATATGGTTGTATTTTCTCGACGAGTTTTAGAATTGACAACAAAACAGTATGTCACATCACCTAATCTTCTTCTAACCTTAGTGTTGCAGCCATGAGTTATACATGACCTTCGACGGATCAAACGCAAATGACCCATAGTTTAGTTTGAGCTTAAGTATCTGTCTAAACGCCTTCGTTGGACACTTGACACCTCATAGTAGACCAAATGTCACTAATTTTCTCTAAAGTGCCCGAATCTGACAACCAAAGATGTACCTGTGTCGGACACTTCTGATCAAGTATGAGTAACACATATGACACTTAAGTTTAATCTGTGCAAGCAAGTGTTTAAAGGGTCAGCCTCTTGCTCCTCCTAGAGAGACCAAAGAAAGCATGTTTCCCTTGAAGCTTGTTTCAATCTAGAATCCAATTGATTTTCTGATGTTTGAAGATAAACAGCAATTGAATTTTTAAGAATTTAGTGCAATCAACCAAGTGCAGGCACTAGTTTGTATTCATACTCACCCTTCCTTTGTCATACCAAGGGTACCAGTTAGTCAGAGTGGGGAGTTTCAGTGCATCCAGTGAATACCGAGTTGCAGTTACAGGTACCACAGCATCAGTGTCTCCACTGCATAAATAAGTACCCAGTTTAGATCCCTCAATGACCATAAATCACAAATTCAAGTTGCAAATTCATGTATTTCATGAAAATTGGTTATAAAAGTGGCTTGGAATCAAAAAATGGGCTGAAAATGTGACTTCTACAACCAATGAGATCTTAGTTTTGATGATGTGTAACATATCGCTTCTAATTAGACTCCCAAATGGGTAATCAAGATGAGTTAAATTCCGATTCATTAGAAAATGGGTTTATTTTATGTTTGATTGGGATCAACTCGGTTTGGTTCATTTTGGGTTCGGACTGCATTCATGTATATAATATTTCAGGTTGGACATGGTTCAGGTCACAGGGGAATGTCTGACCGAGTCATCGCTGGATTGAGCTTTATATTGAGTTAGATCATATTTGGACAGACTTATCACCATGGATTGGAATCAACTTGATCCTGGTTTTCAAGTCCAAAATTAAAAATATGGTCCAGAAACAAAGAGTACAGGAGGAGGAAATGTACCTGTATACCCATATCTTCAAGCCAGCCGCAATGAGTTCTTTATAAATCGGTAGCATTGAAACAGGAGAATCCGCCCAGTAATTTCCAACCAGGTCACTGATGAACAAGATATAAGTTTTTTTGGTTAACCCTACTAAAATTAAGCCTCCACCATAAGAACTAACAGAAATAGTTTCAAATTTTTACCTGCAAGTGCTCCATGGATAGGGGATTCCTGTGACATTAGCATGCAGAGCCTTTTGAACTTCAGGCTGATTGAAGTACTCATTGGCGTACCGCTCTGTGCATGGATCATAAGCTCTGCTCATCCATGGCTGGTCAAAGAAACAGCACATTAAGTCAAAAGAAAATCAAGTCAGAGAGGAACTCACAGATAACAGACATTCTTAGACCTTGTTATAGTTTTGAGACTCTGAGCTGCTGAAGCACTTAGACTCAACAAAAACTAGCCTGTATGTGTTTATGCAACTCAAATGACCCAGAATAGAGCCAACTGCTAAGAATGAAACAAGGCAAAACCCAATGTGACCAGCCAGATCCTGAATTGACCAGATCCATATTAAATGGATGAATTTTCTAGACTATTAAATACATTATTTTCACAACAAAAAGTATAGGACCAACAGGCAACAGAGCGAATTATGACCCAACATGAAACCCACCCAACCTAAACACTCCAGAAACCTAAGCATGACCTGATATGAATTAGCCCAAGCGAACCAACATAAACGACATATTTGCCAGGATAATTTGCTTTATTTCTCTACTACCTTGATGCTCTTGGCTACTCCAACTTGGGATATATTTACAAAGTAGAAGAGTAATCCAAGTCACATATATGCAGTGCCATGCAGGTCAGAACAACTACCTAATAATAAGATATTGTGAGTTCAAATAGACTGGAAACAAGCATGATCAAGACCAAGTGCTTTCAATTTTTGTACAGATTTACATAAGTCACAATCCTCGAGGAGGCTGTTCAAGTGTCAACTATCAACTCAGGCCCTGTGAGGTTGTGAAGGACGTCAGGATAACAAAATGTACGAAGCCACTCCAGATATGTGACATTGTGAAGACTCAAAAAGGACTTGGGACCTCATGTTTCCAAACTAGGAGAACCACCTTTATCCAACCAGCCAGAAAGCGAGCTAGTAGTTAGAATGCCAATGGGACTCTTCTACAAGAAGTAGATGGGACTCAGATTTATATTGTTTCCATTAGTTAGTAGTTTTCATCTAATGTTGCTTGGACTCTTCATTCCACCTCGAATACCTGACACGTGAATTTCTAACCCATTTCAAGGGGGAAATCAGAATTTTTCAGAAAATGGCTAAGCCTCATACCAGATCCAGTATCAAGTATTCTACACTCCGACATGGGTACAGGCATATGGCTGAGTTCAAGCAATGCTAGTTACTTCTAATTTCCAAGAAGCCAAAACTACATGCTCACGGGCATTACATCAAACAGCAAAGCAAAATCTCTCAACAAGCTTTCAGTCTGTTCCAAACAGTTCCTCTATTTTAGGACAGGAACAAAGTGCAGATTTTAGGACAGGAACAAAGTGCAGATTTTGTGGGGATAATGTGCAAGAGATTTTGTTTGATTAACATTTAATTGAAACCAAAGTATCCAAAGAGTTTTGATTGCTTACATATCGACCCCTTAAGTTGCGCTTCAATGATCCTGTATTATTGCAAGGACGTGTATAGATGCTGTAGGGATCTATGTTTCCAAACTCCTGCTGAGCTTTATCGAATGCATTGTTACACATTATTGATGGGTGTTCAGAGGATCCAGATTCACAAGCATCTCTAAGGCTCTTGTAGGTTGAATCCGAAATCAAGCCATGAGTCCACCAGTACTCAAATGTACCAATGTAGTCATGATAATCATCAGTCACACCATTTCCTACCTGAGAGAAGTAAAGATAGTGAAGGGAAAGAAAAACTCCTGATGAGTCACAAAAAACGTTGATGTTGATGACACATACCATAAATCCCTTAAAATTCATAACTGGTTTTGAATTTCCTTTGTTCCTTTGGTGGATAAGTTGAGACAACTGAGGAACATAGTGACCTGAAAATAGACTGAACAACATCAGGTAAAACTTTCTCTGAGAGATTCATTAGTACAATTCGGTAAATGAGTACGAAGTTAAAGACCTGCATAACTTTCCCCAGCAATGTAGAATTCTCTGTACTTGTACTGAGGGAACCTGTCAAACCATTTTACAAGAAATGCATAGGCATCCTCCGCTGCACATTGAGAGCACAGTGTATGAAGCGACCATGATAAGCTTACCAATTAAAGCAAAAGGAATGCATAACAGATCCTAATCAAGATATGGCAATATTATCCGATTTAATTACTCTGATCAGAATTTGGCCCAGGATTAGACTGATCAGATTTTGACCGGCACCTAAGTTGACTCAACCCACATCGAGCCGAACACGAAAATTTGTTTCATAAAGACTACTACAAACTTTAATGTGACTGAAATCCATATGGACCAATTCGGCCCGAATATCCCATTGACATGATGACAAAAAATGAACATAATAAATGGGTTGTCAAAAACAAACAGGATTGTGAAAAAGAACTGCATGGTTGAGGAGTTGAATTACCCGTTCTCTTGTCCCCGACAGTATACAAATCAGATGAAGTGTTTGAGTATGAAAAGCCAACACCAGCTGGTGATTCAAGGAAAAGCAGATTTGCCACTGCCCAACAAATTCAATGTAAGCACCTAACCAAAATGACTATTCACTTCTGAAATTGAAATACGCTTAAAAGTTACAACACAACAATTCCGAGTGTAAGTCCTGCTTCCGCAGGTCTGGAGAGATACAGAAGTAAACAGTTTTACCCCTACCAACACTCGTGTAAGTAGAGAGACCGAAATTACAAGGAGAAAGTTTACTACGAGGGAGACCAAAAATTTTTCACATACACTTGTTCCAGGAGTAAGGATTCAAGTAAAGAGTTTTGCCATCGGATCGAATATGGAAAGGACCAATCTCCTCAGCAGCTCCATAGGCAATGGAGGAGCACCCAGGCCCTCCATTGAGCCACAAAACAAGAGGTTTTGACTCAGGCTTTGTTAGGGACTCAGTCAACCAGTAAAACAATGCTCGCCCAGCTGATTTGTTGACTGTCACATACCCAGAATAATGTGCAAAGTTCACATTTTCTGGCTGCCCTGGTAAGTACCAAACTCTATCTGTATACTGATTTGCAAGTGAAACAGAGAAAAACAGAAACCAGCAGCCTAGAAGGGTGATCACAGTCAAACTTCCCATGATTTTAATCAATCAATGTAAAATGATGATGACCCAGAATTACAGAAAAAAAATCAAGTTCTGGGTTCTCAAAATTTTTGAGTTTTGAGCTATAGAAGACCAGATTTGATCATCAGAAGTGCGACAGTAACTGCTGGAGAGAGATTATGTGTGTGTTTTGAGCTAATGATAACACATTAACCAAAATAACTGAGGAAACAACAAAAATAAGCAAATGGGCATTCCAATATTTCTGGGATTTCAGTGAAATTGCCAACTCTGTGAAATGAGCAGTCCAGAAACTAACGAATGAGAAGCTGTGAAATAATGACCCAGAAACTAAACAACAAGAAACCAACCAATCGGAGTGATGAAAGAGAAATGAGGACAGAGGAAAAGTGGTTAGTACAACCCGCATCTATTTATGTCGACCTTCTGGGCAGATTTTATATCAATTTTACAAACAAATAAAAAGAATTCTGCCCAAAAAAAAAAATCACTAATAAAAAGCAGAAGCAACCGAGTAATTTGTTTCCTTCACAGGATGATTGTGATGAGTTGTTATTGGTATGAGAATTGTTCATTTATGTGGAAAAAAAGGGAAAACATTGATCAATTTCAATGGTTTTAAAAATGGTTGGATTGATTGATTGGTTTTGAGTTGGTTTCTCTGAGGCATTTGACCGAACAGCTAGAACACGCACATGGAGTGGTTGATGACTTGACCTGATCTATGGAGTCCAAATTGGTAAAATATGATGGCAGTGGATGGATTAAATCCCAAATAAAGTACGAATTACTTAACTAATTTCTTACCTTTTCATTGGCTATGATTGCTAAAAGTTTCAATTTTGTGAGTTGAATGGAGGTGGTTGTAGTAAACTAGACCAAATGCAATCAAATAATACTATTATTATGTTCTTATGTTAGGAAAGTATCTACAATAATTTTATCTATGATTAAAATGTAGAGAATTATTTCTGTTTGATTTGAAAGATTTATAGTAAAATAATGGAATATAATCTTAATTGTTTTCATGAAAACTTATACCTTTTTCATATTGATTATAATTTTAAGATTCTTTAGAAATTTAAATCGTAAAATATGTATATTTTTCAAATTCCTTTTTGTAAGGATCTTAGTCGATCCCAAAGGATAAGAGGAGGGTTTTTGTGTAAGAAACACAACCAATAACTTTACAAAATGCCCAAAAGGACAACGCCTTTTTTTTTTTTTTTTTCCCTGAATGATAAATTTTAGAGGCTTTTTTTCTTTTTTTATATTTTAATTGTAGCCAGCTCCTCATTTAGAAACTGAAAAGGTGTTTTTAGCCGAATTATTCATTGATAATTATTGATGTCAATGCCGTGATTCCGTGAAAGAAGGAAAGGCACAAAACAACGTGCATTGTAGATTATATATAGGGTAAGCATCCTTTTTGGCTGGTCTCACAAAAATCATAGTTTAGTTTTTTTTTTTTTAAATTAAAAAGGGTGATTGAAATCAAATCTAAGAATGAGCTGTTTGGATTGGTGCTGTACGTATTATTCCTAACTAAAATGTGCCTTCCTTTTGGGGGCCTGTCCTTAAGCAAACTGTCTTGTACTCCTTGATATTCAATTTGCTGTTTATTCCCTTTTTTTTCCCCTCTTGGGTGCAGATGTTTTACGACAAATTATTGTGAGATTATGACTGTGTTCAGTAATAGATACTGAAGTAAAGGTTAGTTGTTTGTAGTGATCAAAATATTATGAACCATTACTTAAAAGTGTTCGATAAAGTAGTAGATGAGGTAAAAGTTAAAGGTTTATGCAGTGTTTTTCAAAAGGTAATGAAAGTAGCTTTTAAGAAACTTTAACCAGTGATTGCATTGCAAATTTCAAAATTATTCTTCTTATTTACTAAAAATGTTTATTTATTGTGCTTTCTTTAGACATTTTACATAAGTATGCAATTTCAATAGCTACATTTACCAAATGCATTTATCTTAAATCGCTAATTGAATAGCTAACCACTAACTACGAGTGGGTCACAACTAATCGCTAGTAAAACCGCTAATAGCTAATAAAATAACTAACCATTACTAAAACAACTAATTTTACCGAACATGCCCTATAATAGATCAATAATGTCACATCAGCTCACAACTTATCAAGTGACAGTTGATTAACCTTTTTGATCATAATGATCTGTTATGAGATGGTCTTATATAAATTTTTGAATTTTTCTATATGTTGCGTCCATCGTTATTGCCGCTTTTAGCTACACCCTTTGAGGCGGATAGGCTAACATCGAGATTAGACCCGATCAATTGGTTGGGGACCCGCCCGACTTGCCCCGACCTGACCCTAGAAAATGAGGGTTATGGTTGGCTTTTTTATCTCCAAACCCGCCCCCACCCTCAAATTGAGGGGTGTTGACTATAATGAGGGTCGGATTTAGGTAAAGGTTTTAACCCTCTGACCCAACCCGCTGACCCTCACTTTTTTATAAAAAATTAAAAATTAAAATAAAAATAAGATACTTTTGGTTTCATTTGTTCAAAACTTTTTTACTTTTACTTTTCCATCTCCCCTTAGCATCTTCTCCCCATTCACCTCACCAAATTTCACTGGTTTGTAACCTTATAACTCTCCTTCTTTGATGTTTGAAGTAGTCATTTTACTGAACTAATTGATCTTTTGGTTTAATGACTAAATTACGCAATAGAGTGTTTGTAGTTGTGATGAGCATTATATTATCATTTGACTTTTTATTTTATAAGATGTTTAATGTTGACCTTTATAAAAAAAATTAGTGAAAAATCTCATTTTTTATGTCGGGAGATTTGAGGGCAGGGTTTGACCCGATTATCCAAGGGTACCCACAGGATCAGGGTTAGGGTCAGGGTTAAGGATATGCCAACCCGCATGAGGGTGAGATAAAGTCAGGGTCGAGAAAATCCTGTCTGCCGATCCTCCTAACCCGACCGTTAATCTGACCCAACCCTCAATTTTACTATATACAGTGTTAAAAATTTTGTTGAATATTCTACGAGAAAAGGTTTATTACATGTATTATCCTATAATTTATTGAACCATCTAGCTTGTCCAAATCCAATCATATTTTTATCCTTGTTCTCTGTGCTATTTTCCCCACTTATTTTTATATATTTTTTGATTTTTCAAAAGATTTTCCCTCAATCAAATTTTTTTCAAAAAATTTTATTGCGTATATTGAAATTAGTCTCTCTGCAGAAATGTTTGCGGAGGTAAGACTACCTACATTTAAATCTCTCCGTACCCCAGAAAAACAAAACTCATCTTCAAAGTTATTGTCGTTATATTGCAGCCTAACACTAAAAATAAATTATTGTAGCATTTAGCTTTAAACCATAAAATTACTAGTCGTATTAATAAATCAGTCTCTACACCAAACTCAAGCTTCTGCTTTTGAATTTGAATTTAATTTATTGGAAACGAATTAAGCTCAAGTAAATGAAATTCTTAGTTGAGGTCAAGTTTTGATCTAAATATTTTATATTCAAGTCAAATTCAAGTTTGGTACATTAATTTGACACCAGGTCCATAGAACATGTAATAAAAATATTTTTAAATTGAATATAATAGACATAGACTTGAATTTTTGATCTCACTTGAATTTGGATTAAAATTAATTTATCATATTTTAATTTAAATATCAAATATTCAAATTCAATTTTAATCATACAACTAGTTTCTCCGATTATACGAGACATTCTAAGTACTCTAATAAAATAATAGCCAGTAAATTTTCACTAATATAATATGGACGTAACTAGCTGAAAAAATCAACAAGAAAATACGATATTTTTACTGAAAAATTTAAACTAAACTAATTATAACATATCGATATATTTTTAGCGTATTTTTCGTTAGTAATGATGAAGTTTTGGACAGCAACTCATAGTAGTGAGCAATATCAGGTCTGCTTCTGACCGCCGAATACTAATTGCAAACAGTTGTCATGAGCTTTGAAGGATTGACTTGACGAAATGAACTGTGGGCTTGAAATCCGGCGCAACTGATGCAGTATCATGGCGCCGAACATCGCCTCTCCAAAAGTGTAAATATTGATCTACAAATCTCACGTCGGGACGTGTCCGAAATTGGCTGGACCACATTTAGCCTAAACTCTGTGCATAATAACCTAGCGTGAAGGGTTATCACCCTAAGGGATGAATTATTGTTGATTCATTAAGGGGTAAAATTTCTCCATCATATATTTTCCCTATTCATAAAACTCTAATATAATACTTACTTGAGAAAAATAAATAATAAATTACTTGAATTAACCTACCTTAACATAATCAGTATACTCGATGACGTAATAATTTTCATCGCATAGGGCACAGAATCCTTTGAAAGAAAACGCAGACAGGGAGACAAGACAATTTGGCATTGGGAAAAGTCAAACAAAAACAAATAAAATTTGGGGCCAAGGGGTTGTTAATTAATTAATTAAACCAATTAGATCTATACATGACGATTATGATGATGATATAGTAATTATTATTCCCATTTCGGCTTTCACGCATATGCCTGACAATGACATTACATCATTCATTCACAATAGTGATAGCATAATTAATTTATGTGATGGGAGAGATAATTATCCAAAGAACAAACTGAAATCATTGCTTGTTTCTTACAATTAATATTTGCAACATGCATGCTTTCACTTCACGTACAAGCAAACTACTCAACCATTCATATATTTCTTTTCTTTTTTAATTATTTAAAATATTTTTTAAAACATATATATATTAATTTTTTTTCATTTGTAAAAAGTTTTTACAGAAAAAGATGTGAGTCATTTATTAGAAACCATATACCACATTACACATCTAGATAGACATATAATTCATCAAATGCATAGCTACTTGGGCCTGTTCTTTTCGTAGGTAAATTGGGGTGGGTAAAATGATAAAATAGGTTTGAAGAAGGTTGAAGTGGGTTAAATTTTTTTATATGATAAATTAAACTTGGTTAAAATAGTGAAAGTGGGTTGAAATAGGTTGAAGCAGGTTGAAGTATGTTAAAATTAATATATATTGATATATTAAAATTGACCCACGAAAAAAACAGGGCCTAATAAGCAAATGGCTACTACTTTTAGTATTCAATTCTTCTTTTGTCCAAGTCATTTCAAAATTTTCAACTTGGATAAATATGTTTTCTCAAAATGTTTTTTTTTAAAGATTTTTTGAAACCAGTCTGTATATTTATAAAAATGTTTGTATCGATAAGGTTATCTAAATCTTAATCTCATCAAATCTTGCAAAAGCAAAATCTATACTAAGAGTTATTATTGTCGTGGGTAAAGTAAGAAAATAGATCTAATTAATAAGACAATTTCCTAATTGAATGACAAAACCCAAAAGGTGGGCCAACCGCAAGTTTCTGACGTACAACTTCGCAAATATCACAAGTGCCTACTTGAGGCTCAGCCTTTTGGGCCCTCTTTATGGGCCGTGTGATTCGTAGGCCCATGATGATGGCAAGTAGTAAAGAAGCTTATTGGGCTGCATTAGACATATTTATTTTTAGGCTTTTCTTGTAGGTGGTCATCTTGCCAGATTCGGTACTACCCCTACACACTTTCACCCTTCAGGCCAAGGGCATCACCCCATTAATTTAATTTAATTTAATTTGTTTCTTTCTTTTTATTTATTTTATTTCTTCAAAAAGTCTCCAAAAAAACTTCTATTTTCATGAATACTAGCGGTATGTAGGTTTCAGTGGAAAAACCTAGCCAAAACTGTACGGTGAACCACAATAAGCAGTTAGGTGTAAAGTATTGGCAATGCATGATTAGGAACAGTAATGAGCAATAAAAGCTAGGTATAAGCGATGATAAAAGTAATGTATATTACACACTTAGGAGTGTGTCCGCTGACCTACCACGTATATATATTTTTCCAACGTATATTTGTTATACAGACAAATTTTAATGTGTGACGCTGATGGGGCGATATAGGTTTTGGATAATAAATGATGTACTTTTTTTTTTTATCATCAGGATAATAAATGATGTACTAATACTCTTAAATAGTAAAAATAATGAAATAAACTAACCTTGAGTTGAAGGTAGTATACTCATCATATTGCACTTCTAGGTCTATAACTATAATGTCATATTATAATAGCAAGTAATATAACAATAATAACAACTCTCCGTGTAAGTCCCGTTTAGACGAAATCTGGGAAAATTTATGTGTAAATAGTCTTACCTCTTCATACATCTCTGACAAAAAGTATATATGAGATTATATCATAATTTATGTTCCGTCCTTTTTAAAGACACCGACAAAAAGAGATCCACATACATTCGAAATTACAACAGTAGGTAATCGGGGATTAAATTAGTAATAAATAGAAGGTAGTGGTACCATACTCCATACTCGCATATATGAGACTATATCATAATTTATATTCCGTCCTTTTTAAAGACACTAACAAAAATTATACTAATATGATGTTATGGTGATGTACCAGTTGGATAGAAAAAGTCTAAATTTAAAAATGGGATGACTTTTTAGGATAAAAATTTGAATAAAACACATCAAAATATGTCAATAAAATTTAAATGCATTTCTATGCAAACCGTTTAAGAGCTAGAGACACCTCCATTGTAAAGTTATGCTCTTAAAGGCGAGTTTTTCTTATTATGTTATTAAAGAAATACCAAATTTTCTGCTTCATACCTTAGATAAATTTAATATGCTCTTGTGTAGTTCATCTAAATTTGAAGAAAGAAAAAAAATAAGAAAAGGACTTGATATTCTTAGTTTTCATGTTCAATCAAAAAAAAAAAAAAAATCTTAGCTTTCTTGCATGTATCGAATAGCATATTTAGAGTATTGTTTGTAAAAAATTTTATTTTTTATTTTTAATTTTGATCAACACTAATACACTTTGTTTATAATATTAATATATATTTATATTAAATTTCTATTATTTAAATGCCCAATGCAAACGCACGGGTACAAACTAGTTTGAAGAAAGAAAAAAAACAAGAAAATGACTTGATATTCTTGTAGACCCTTACTTGTATAAAGGATTAATTTTGGATCTTAGTAATTCTTAGTTTAGCTGTGTTGAATGTCAGTAGTCCTTACTTAAGAAATAATGCCCAATGGTTTGTATTTTGAAGGTATTTACTTTGTACATATTATCAATCAGTTCAGTATGTATTGACTTAGTGATTTAATGATCTTGTAACGTATTTAGCACTTTTGTGATAATGTTAAAAAATTTACAGGAAATAGATTATCCACATGTGATAAGTAAGTTTTTAAGTCCTCGGAAAAATTGATGAATTAAAAACATCCACATTTGATATTCATATAGACGAAATAAATATCCTTAAGGTTCAAAACGCAATGACAAGATATGCAAATGGTGATACTAATAGTGAGAAACAAGACTGAAAATATACTATTTATATGTGATAAGTTAGTTATATGGTCAACTGCCTCTCATTTTCTCTCTTCAGGGAAACAGGCCTCCATTAAAACGTTGCACTGTTTTCTCACATTCTTGGCTGGTGCTACATAGTCCACGAATGACATTTTTGGTCATTCAAGGCCTTCTGTTCTTTCATTTTACTTCTTTATTTATATGTGTTTGGTCAGTATTTTTTTTCTTTTATCAGGTTTGTCTCCCCAAGTATGAGATTATAAATTTTACTTTCAATCTATTTTTTATAATTGCGTGGGACTTGTTTCGTTTTATGGGTGTTTTTGTTGGCTTCTTCTTGTTTTCTTGGTTATTTTTGGGGTATTCATCCAAAAGCTCCAGCAAAAGGCTCATAAGGATTCCATATCATAACGATATCCATGTTCGTTGAGCCTATGCTAGATCAATAGGCCTACAATTCATTGAAGAAGTTGTCAGATATGTGGATTTTT
Organism: Carnegiea gigantea; assembly: GCA_029747015.1. Classification (NCBI taxonomy): domain Eukaryota; kingdom Viridiplantae; phylum Streptophyta; class Magnoliopsida; order Caryophyllales; family Cactaceae; genus Carnegiea; species Carnegiea gigantea. The sequence continues at coordinate 1,305,575 of JAKOGI010000010.1, read as the reverse complement.
TTTGCAGACTATATCTGCTAATTAGATATTATAGAGTTAGCATTTAAGTTTGTTAGTGAAGATTGTATTTGTGTATATCAAATTTACATTATAAATGTCAGACGAGACATTGATGATTAATAAAATTGTCCCTTTCTTTTCTTGCAAAAAATAGGTTACATTATTATTAAAAATCACCAAGTTAAAATATATATATATATGTATATATATATATATATATATATATGACTCGTTAATAATATGTACAAAATAAATATAGTCAAAATACGAAGCAATGGATGTAGCTCATAAATAGGTACCATTGACTTTTATTACCTTCAAAGTTGAAATCATGGACTCCCAAAAAGATATACAAACGGACAACTTATTTAGTTTAAGATATAGTTTATTTTTTTACCTTTGAAAACAGTGGTTTATTAATTACCGCCCCAATTAAGGCGGGAACGAAGGACAAGGTGCAAGGAGGCACGTCAGCCACAAAGAACTTTGCACTCGCTTAGTGGCGCGTGGGGAAAAAAGGGGTGATAAATTGATAAATCTCACCAACTCTGTCACCGAAGGCACGTGATTTGTGCAGCAAAATCACACACCTGACGTCATAGGATTTGCTCCATTGTACATTGACCGCAGGGGTAAAATCGTCACTACGACCAAGGTATGGACCTCAGGCAGAGATGGCCACCAGGGTTTCACACTGATAGGGTTTGTTCTTTACCGTGTAAGTTGAAGTGAGAAATGAAAACATGTAGTAAGGAATGGGATGCAATGTAATTTTCCTGTGATGATTCTGATGAACGTGTTCAAATGGGTGGGAAAGAATGGGGTAAAGTATAACTAGCATATGAGTCAATTCAACTCAAGTTATTTGTATTCGCTTCGCGTTACACCAAATTTAGGTCCGTAGTCAATGGGTTATGGGGTGTGTCGACTTGTCCTGTTTGTTTTGCAATGTGAGGCCGGTTATAGGTCAAACGAGTTTTAATGATATTACAGTGCAATTAAACAGTTAATCCGTTTAACCCACGATCCGACCAGCACCATCCTGCTAATCATCGCACACTATCTACTAAAATGAGTAGTTTGGTTCCACAAGTGTCAACCCTTTGGCTTGCAGTTTAGTGAGAGGGATCGCCTCGATCTAGCCCATGTTCGAATTCTAGGATATAGTATGATTTCTCTAATATGAGTATTGGAAAGGAGTTCGAAATAATGAAAAAGAGTATGACGGAGTGGGATTTTTCTAAAATAAGTCAACTCTTTTTTTTTTTTTTTTGTGGATAGAGAGTCGGAAGGAGTAGGACGGAGGAGCAAAAGTGGGGACATTAGGATATCCACGAAAAGAATGAATCCTGCGTGCTCTCTTCTGAATGACTAAAAAGGGAATGAAAGCACATTAAATGTCAATGAGTATAGATAGAAAAAACATAGTCGTTACAAAAATTTTAAATGGTGCTTTTAATGTACCAAATAACGTTAGAAAAAATTAGTGCATATTAATGTCAGGTCTTGGTATCGTGCAAACTATTAATAGCTTAGGTATTTTTAATTGGCTTGACTTAATTTTTTAAAACTTCGCTCTGTAAAATGAACTTGTAGTTAGCAATATGAGCATGTAATAACTTTGCAACTCTTTGCTTGAAATATTGGAAATTGATTACATGACACCTTCTATTTCAATAAATCTCACTGGATGATTATTATTATTATCATCATCATCATCATTTAGGAGCTTTTCGTCCAAATTTTAAATTATCATCGTCATCATTCTTAATATTTACTGCTAGGTTTAACCAGTTAAATAAATTTGATATCAAACAGATAGAATAACTTTGGAAATTTTAATCGTTTTCAAAGACATTTAATTAAAACTTAAACCCAAATCAAGTTCAAGTATTTACCACCCAATATATTGATCATCCACACAGGTGATTTAAATCAATTTAAAAGAGAGGCAATTAATCACGTATTAAAGAAAGGTTAAAACAGGATTGATCAATCATTGATGTCAAGCATGCCCTAATTCTAAATTTCTTAGGTTTGACTTTGTGTACTTCACTAGCCAACAAAAAGCTTTTATGTGTTGCTTTTCATGATTTTGATGGGTCTCAAATCTCAAATGTATGTACTGTGGCACTAGATAGTGTGTGCTTTACCCATTAAAAATATGAATATTCCTCCACTCATCCACCCCTCCTAAAAAATCACAAGCATATTCCTTGCCTGCTCTTCTTATTTCTTCCTTTGAAAATCAAAAATTGGAGAAATGGGTACAAGTAAATTGTGATTTGTTTTTTCAATAACCAGCCTATATAAATCTTTTTTTAAAATATTGTATTTTGTAGTCAATTTTTGATGTGTACAACCATGGAATTAGGATTGGACATTTTTTCAAAGTGTCAAAAACGTGACCAGAATCCGTCAAATGGTACTTGTTTTGATTCCTTTTTTTAAGGAATCAGTCCTAACAATTTCGTTATTGTTCCCCAAAAATACCTAGAATCAAAATAGAAAATATTTCAGGTTAATCTCTATCTGTAAGAACCATATAATTTTTTTATTTAAAAGAATTGTTGCATGAAGATTGTAAGAACTAAGTACTATTTTATCTTTTTCTATTTACTTTTTTTTCAATTTATGAGCCTCTTATATATTAGCCTTCTTTTATTTTCAATAATTTAATTATTTAAAAAAGTTCTGTGTGGCTTAAACTTGAGATTAGGAAGAAAACCAGTCTTCAAAGTTAATTCGTACAAAAAAGTGAGGTAAATAATCGCTTGTGGCTTCGTCACCATCTTCATCATTTTCTTCAATTAGTTTCATCATCCCCTTCTCCAATTTGGCTGTGAAAGGCTCAGAGGGTCCCTTTTCTGGTCATCCCGATTGTTTTATTTATCATCCTTTTTCTTTCTAATTTTAATGTACATTATTTTTTCTTGTTGATAGTAATTATCTCTCCAATGTTAGAGTTCAAGATTAGTTTTAATTCACGTTTGTGGTGTAATTTTACTTGATTTTAAGGGATGATGTACTTCTTTACCAAGCGACTCTACAGCGAATTCAGCAACTCAAATGTCATCTTTTATGTCAGAAAAACATTTGCTCTAGGAAGCTACGCTAGATCAACAGATCTTTTTCCAGAAAGATGTTATAACGTATTTATGGATCTCTTCTCCACACCATAGTTTACAACAGTGGGCTCGAGATGAGGTGTGATCAAGTGTGTAAAGGTAAGCTTTTGGAGATGGAGATTGAATTTTGACATTAAAGTTTGTATTTGTTTAAATTAAGTATATCTTATAGATGTTGTGTTGCTAAGTATTGGCACTTAATGAAATCTTCCTCTTTTCTTGAAAGCAAAAAACTGCACATATTTCAGAGTGTGGGGGGGAGGTACACATATTATAAGTTAAGTCCCAGGTCACCAAAAATCATATTTTTTTTAAATTTTTCAAAACCCACCCCGATTTTCAATGGCCCTTTTCCAAAAAAACAAAGTTCATGCATGTGGTCCAAAATGCGCCACCTCAGTGAGTCCATAGACCCGGGGGGCCAAATCTACGATATAACATTCTATTCTTTTCATTGAAAAATATGAGTTAGTAAATAGGTGAATTTGTGAGATTGGTAGAAGTAGGTTGAAGTGGGTATTTTTTTTGTTGAAGTGGCTTGAAGTTCGTTAAATTTTTTTTGTATGACGGGTAAAAGTTGGTCAAAATAGTGGGAAGTGGGTTGAAGTTGATTGAAGTGGGTTGAAATAAGTTGAAGTTTGTATTTTTTTTTTTGAAGTTCGTAAAGTAGGTTGATGTAGGTTGATGTGCGTTGCAATTAGTCAAGGTTGATAAATTTAGATTTACCAACGAAAAGAACAAGCCCTAAGTGCTGGGGGAAGGCCCATGGAGGGGGAGGTGGAATGGGAGATGGAAGAAAAGTGAAATTACCAATATAATATTAAATTATAAAAATAAATAATATTTAGTGGAAATATGTAAATTAGAGAGGTCATATCAAATTACAGCAAAAAGAAAAATAGGACAAATATCTGAAGAGTATATTCTAACATTAAATTATGGATAAATTACTGACCTCCAACAATAAATCAAGAACTGGACAGATTTAATTTGGTAAATGTCAATCCTGACGAATACAATATTTATCATAGTAGGAAGGGAATTGAAAAAGAAATCAATCAAATATAGAATATTTGAGAAATCTGGATGACAATAGGCTTCCATAATGGGGCAAGAAAAATCTCATAATTCAGTATAAAAATTATGAGAAAATAGAAAGAAATATTACGCTTGATAATTCAGTAATTTTGTATCCACCCAGAAAAAAAAAAAGTTGGAAAAGAAGGTAAAAATTGAAAGACACGTCATCAAAATTTGAACCAAGTAAAAAACAACATGTATGAGATTCTTTAGAAAATACATGTATATGATGATCAAGGCATTGAAATAAAATGTCCAATAAAGAACTTTCAACCAAAAAAAAAAAAAAAGGTCTAATAAGGAGAGCTGGATGTAAACAACATTGTTCATATTTTTATACAGATATAGATGGCTTGAACTTTTTTTTTATATCTTGATTCATTAATCGGGATGGTTTAAGAGGGAGGATAATAAGTCTCTTGAAGCTCAAATGTCTTAGATCCATCAAATCATAATCTTTCTACCAACACAGATTGATTCAAGTGGTTTGACACTTGTTTCCTTTGAGTAGAGCCTCAGATTCGAGTATTGTGAATGGAAAAAATTTATGATGAGGGAGCTCTATCCATTTATTGAATCACCAGTAACTCGACTTCAGTGAATACAGGATCCAAGACCCCCCAAAAAAAAAAAATCAAATCATAACCTTTCTTATAAATAGGAAGTTATCATGCCAGAAAAGTTTGGACCCTTGTCTTGAGTGTGGAAGACCATCATCCTTCAAGTCAATTGTGTTCTCACTTGACTTGCAAAAAACACATAAGTATTTTGTTTACTTCTCGCTCCTTATCTTTACCCAAATAAGATATATACTAAAGTTTTTATTACTACTACTATTGTATCAACACTATGGAGCTAGCATTACCTACATTCGCAATTTACAAGTCATTAACATGGACCTTTAGTTTGCATTCCGGTTTCTCTTTCTTTTTTAAGCAAAAAATATCAATTATTTATTACTAACCATAAACAATTAAACTAGTAATATAATTACTTAATAATTTTCATTAAAAAAATGACATTGACAAAATAAATTATTGATGTACTGTAACATTACAAGTTATAGAGTAATAATCGTATGATCGAAATCAAGTCTCAATTATTTTGGGCATAGAGATAACAAATGACTTGGGCATGTAATTTGGCACTTTGCATCGGAGAAACACTACAAAGCACAAAAGAGCATCCAGTGAAGAGAGTAAAGAGTACGCTCTACAGAATATGACCAATATTGAATATTCGCTATTTTGAGCATGGAGGTCACGAATGAAATGGGTACGTAATTTAGTATGTGCACTTTGCATAGGAGAAAACTAGAAATACAGTAGAACATCTAGCAAACAGGTGAAGGCAAAGAATAGAGATGATAATGGACTGGGTTTAAATCGGGTCCACTAAGATCCAAATTCAAATTTATTTTTTGGGTCTGAATTCAGATTCGATCCAAATTTACAGGGTCTATAAAATTTAGATCCACACCTGGATCATCTGAATCTAAATGGTTTAGCGGGTCTTTATCGGGTCCTGCTACTTGAGTAGCTTTTTTTTTTTCACTTTCTTATTTTTTATCAACAAAACAAATGCGCATATATAAAATTTTGTTATATAATTGACTTCTCTGTCATAATACATAGCAAAATATTGAACTATCGAAATGAATAATATACTATCAATTTTGTTGTTGTGACATTGTATAGTAAACTGATTTTATTAGCTATTATAGGATAAGTCATGCAATTTGGGGTATTCAAATATTGGGTTAACGTTGAACTTAGGGTGTCCTACATGCTTTCGGTTCTTGTAGGGCAATTACATAAGATATCTCATTACAAAAATACGTAGGTATGAGTAACCATAACAAAATGCAACAAATTATTAAATTTCATTCAGAATTTTAGATATTTGTTTGTTTCTGATTAGTGTTTGAGGTTTCATTATCTGTCGCCCAGGTCTCTTAGAGATATGGTGAAAGAGTATGTGGCTGAGGATGTAGAACAGGAATGTAGCTCTGATAAAACTACATGGAAGACTGCATAGAGGTGCCGAAAAACGGACAGAAGTGTCAAAAAATAACCGATTTGTGAAGGGGTAGCGCCGAGATGATGGTAACGTGGCTAGTTCTGGAGAAATCGCGACGAACAAGACAGAAAGGTTGCCGCGGAGAGGGAGGAGGTCGGCTTGAATCCTTGGACTCTGGAGAACGAGGATCCGAGAAGATGGGATGGAGATGTCGAGTGGTGGATGCTGGAGGAGACGAGATCGCAAGAGCAGAAGAGTGAGGAAGAGAGGTGCGACTGAGAGGAGTGAGAAATGAGAAATCTGAGACCAAAACTAAAAGCCCTAATGCCTATGCTATACGAACAGTCCAAAAAAATCAAATGGGTCTGTATGCGGGTCAAGAGTCAGGTCTGGATCTCAAAGTCTCAGGTCCAAATCTAGATCCGACCTAGATCCAATAGGACCCGGATCCTCTAAAAATTCAATGGGTCCAAATTTTTTGGATCCATGTCCTTAAAAATGGATCGGATCTGATGGATTTGGATCGAGTTCAGGATCCACTGCCATCCACAGCGAATAAGCTCTAAGGGATATGACCAAGATCAAATATTAGCTATTTTGGGCGTATGGAGGTCGCCTTGGGCACATAATTTTGTATGTGCATGTTGCATGGGAGAAACATTAAAAGCATAATAAAGCATATAGCACAAAGGGTAAAAACTAAACTCTAGGGTTATATATCCAATAATTCATCAGTGTCAGAGCAAGGCACATTAATTAAACATATATTATCTATCATCCCACTTATTTAATTAATGCAAATAGTTTTGACTTTCTCGCACATTTATGATAATCTGAATGGTACAATGATAAATGCTTTTTTGGGATAATAAAAAGGAAAAAAAAAGAAGGATTGAACATTAACGGAAATAAACAACAACGGAATGGATGACAAAGAACTTGGTATCAAACTGACAAGTCAAGTCATAGCCACATTAATGTTGTGTACAATTAATCAACCTTAAAGGTGCTTGCAAAGATACACTTATGGCTTTATATAACCTCCATAAGGACAAATTGTGCTAACAATAACAATTAATCTTCACAATGAGAATTTCTAGCCAACATGAATACTACAATGATTGATAAAACTTAAAGCACAATTACATCATCCCAAAATGCTCAATCGCAAGACAAAATACAAGTCGCTAACCTAAGTCTAAAGCAATCAAATTGCACTTGGTTAAAGGCTACTCATTTCAAACATTATTGAACCTTTACACATTTTCACTTCATTGCTTGAGAGAGCTTTTCTAGACGACAACTTCGACATGACCCTTCACTACAAGAAAAAAAAGGGGATTAGGCTATGCCAAATTTCGTCGCCCTATGACCCAATTTGAAGAAACACACGTTTGCTTCCAAAGAGGGGCTCTTACCATCTATCTCCACTCCGTTCGAAGACGGAAATAGCCTGATAATTGAAAGTAAGTGAATAGCGAAGAGCGGTAGCAGACTACTTGAGCGCGGCCGACTAATCAACAGCAGTAGCACCGCCACAATTGACCTTCAAGCGACGGCTAGGTCTTCGACCACCACCTGAGCTTTTGTGGTGACTAGTGAGCAGGTTAGGTTTTTGAGTGAGGTAATAGCGAGGGTTAGGTCTTCAAACCCATTGTGCTACCTTGTTCAAAAATTTCACGAAAATATTGGGGGAAACTGAGCCTTTTTTTCCTTTTTTGATGCTACAAGTGCACGAAAATAAGAAGAATGACATCTAACTCAGATATAAGGGTTGCAAATAGGCATTTTCGTCGCACAACTCCTGGAGATGGACCACAATATTTTTTTTCCATCGCCCTTTCTTATGGTAAAGATGTCAAAATCAATTTTGTCGCCCTCCAATAAAATTTATGTGGCCCAATCCCTTTTTTCTTGTAGTGCTTTCTTGGATATTGCACCTATTACAAACGAGCTAAGTCTGATAAAATAGCCAACTATTAGCTCTTCTCCTAGGGGTCACTCTCCCTAGAATGCCATGGAGCCGGACATTCCAACACAGCTAATGACCAAATTGTCGAGTGAGTTTTTACAAGAAGCTCCAGGATGCCATGTTCAAGTGGCTTTCTAAGCAAGCTTTTGCCGTCAGACTCCATCACTTGCTAGTGAACCACCAGATGAAGTATGGCTTTCATTGTCCATGCATCTATAATAAGTTCATTACATGACACCCCATATTGCAACGTGATTCCGCAAGTAAAAATGTCAAGGTCCCCAATGCACATCTAGTCGATGATACGAAACTATGTACACTAAGGGGTCGAAGGAACTGATGCTAGTGGGATAGCCCTAATTTGGCATAGTAGCCAATGTACTATGCATGATGCTTCTTTTCATCATTTTTAGGATTCCCATTCTCATCGAACTCGGCTTCACCATTTTCTTTGCCATGCTTGTAAGTTTTATGCAAGAACTTATATAGAGGCAATGTCAATATCCAAAATTTGGAGTATCACGTCACATATGCCTTTGGAATCCTAAATCAATATAGAGCATATGATTTGGTTCCCTTTGCTGTTCAAAGTTGTAGTTACAAGGGTGTAAGGCATTATAGTACATGCCTTGTCAAGTTGATGTATTGTAATTGTGTTTTCCCTCCATATTTGTGTCTTGAAATGTGAACAATTGTATTTACAGGTTGTATTGACATGCTTAATAATGGATTATTACTTTCCGACAAAGGTGACATTAGATGTGTTGAAAATGGTCAGTGGACTTTTTCTGACACCACTTAGTGTGACTATTGCTCTAACGTTGATGATGGAAGAACTTGCCATTGATTATTTGGGTTTAGTTCAAGTTAGTCCATTGGTTACTCGACCTATGTTGACTTCAACAAGCTCCTCCCTCCATTGGCAGCTCAATCTTCGCCTATCTGGAGCTGGGGGGGAGGGGAGGGGTTACTTATTAATGATGTTTACATCCATTAAAGTACACCATGTATGTTGTGTAATGTTGGCAGTATAAACACATAAATATAGCTTGCATGCACAAGAAGCATGTACAACCCTAACATTGGCAGCTCAATCTTGGGCTATATGGAGCTTGGGGGGGGGGGGGGGGGGAGGGCTTTGCTTATTAATGATGTTACATCCATTAGAGTACACTATGTATAAAAAAAATTATAGGATCATATTGATAATAGTCCTTTTTACTTTCTCGAATTTTAAAAATAAGATATAAGAAAAAATAGTTTCAAATTTTAAGAAAATAAGAGTTAAATTTATAATAAAATCTTTAATGTTTTACTCTTTTTGGGTATTAGTTATTGTGCATTATTTAGTTATTGTGCATTATTTCGTTTTAATTATCTATATCGTATGTTTTATTATGTAATTTTATCATGTTATTATTGCTATACATTATGTATTTTAAAAATTTGCAACATCTCTATCCAAATTCACACTTAATATCCTCCTGATGTGCTTTTGAGGGATTGAATATATTAATTTTATATTGAAATAGAAGATTATGATAAGAATAATTTTTCACCATTGTGAACTAAAATCAATTATTTAGACTATCAAATTATTTCTGTTTTATTTTAGAACTAGTTATATCTAAGTTATATTTTAAAATTTAAATGGTCCGTGCAAGAACACGGGTACAAACTAGTGTCAGCAGTATACAAACACATAAATATAGCTTGCATGTACAAGAAGCATGTACAACCCTAACAGGTAAGTGGTTACGATAACATTTCGTTCTCAACTATGGTGGGTATTTGCGTTTGCAACACACAGATAAAGAAATGCGATGCATACCTGAAATCATGTGTCTTAAAAACCACATGGTTCTATAAACACTGATGTTTGCACCCAAAAAAGAAAAAATGTCACACCAGTATAGTATCACTCGAATGAAGAGAAGTATTATATTGACAACGATATAATTTGAGAACAACTAAGTTACTGATTATTTCTTATAAAATAATGCTAAGCTCTTTTTATTTTCCTTAGAATAGATGATTAATTCGTTATTTGAAAGTCATACAACATTTACAATAGATCTCTAATCTAAACAAGTACATCACTATAATAACAAAATAAGTCATCCATAAGAAAACTAATGGTTATACTTCTTAACGCTCTTCTTCCACTTAATTGCCATTTTATCATACAACCTTCAACAAGAAAATCTATCAAATTTGTATAGTTTTTTTGTCGAGAAAACCGTTGCTAATCTGTGTCGAAATCAATCAATAATCCAACATGAAATAATCAGAATAAATTAAAATTAAACCGATAAATTCATTTTAAGAGTAAGAAAATAGTACCACAAATCAAAAGGGTTTATGGAAAGGCTAGTGAGAATAAAAAAATAGATAGTTTGTTCAGAAAAAAGATAAGAAGAAAAATACAAACAAACAAGAGATTGAGGTTTACAATTGTTAAAGATGCCAACTGTGGTCCCTATGAACTAGATTGAAGTGAAGAGTTTTCTCAGAGACAAAAATAGGAGTTAGAAGAGAGGCGACTAGAGTTTATTTTGTCTTTTTTGATCTACAGATAAATATATAAATAATACTAACTTAACTATTCATAATTGATTTTAAAATAATAAAAATTTCTTGTATATTTATTATTTTATTTATTAAAAAAAGGCTAGATAGTAAATGACATTGTAAAGGGGTGAAAACCCTAGACGAGGAGCTTACATGGTAAAAAACCAAAATTGGAAAAGGAAACCCGCGATGACCAAAGAAAAAGAAAAGAAAAGAGAGAGAGAGAGAGAAAAAAAAGAAATTGGGATTTTATTTTATATTTTATTTCCAAGGGAAAGAGGAAGAGGAAGAGGAAGAGGGAAGAGGGCGGACGTGAAGAGGAGGAATTAAATGTGGTTGAATTACGCCGTTGAGTTCCATTACATAGCTAGCGATACCATTCTCATTCCTCAAGCACTCTCTCTCTCTCTCTCTCCCTCCCCCCCCCCTCACCTCTTTCTCTCTCTTATCGCCTCGCGTTCTCACCTCTCTCTCTTTCTCTCTCTAATATCAGTCTCAGCATCACCTACACAAGATTTTCCCCCAAAACCCAATCGTCTTCTTCTTCTTCTTCTTCTTCTTCTGCTCTTTCATGGTGGCGTGAACGCCATAGCCAGGAAGAAATAGGGCAGAGAAAATCATTCCCAAGCATTGGAATGCCGCCTTCTTTAGGATCTGTGTGGTTTGTTTGTTTGAATGATTGATTCTGCAAAGTGCAATCCCTAGAATTAGAAGATAATCGTTGTTTTGTCACGAGCTGTGAAGGAAAGACGTAGATAGAAAGAGGTGGTGCGTATTTTAGGGTTTTGATGCCGCCGGAGCCATTGCCGTGGGATCGGAAGGAGTTGTTCAGCAGGGAAAGGAAGCAGCATAGCCACGACCAGGTTGCCAGATGGAGAGACTCGTCTCTCTCCTCTTCTGCCTCTTATGGCGGATCCCGCAACAACAACAACAACGAATTCTCTCCTCGTTATGGCTTCCCTTCAAACGACTTTCGCCGCCCCCCTGGTTAGTCTTCCCCTCTCTCTTTTTTCTTGTTGTTTCCTGACCATGGCTTGAGGGAAGTTGGAATCTAGGGTTAGGGTTCTTTTGGGTGTTTATTTGTTGATTTTAGTTCCCATTTCCCAATATTCTGTGCCTCTTTTATCCTTGTCGGCAGCCCTAGGTCAACGAACCGGCTTCTCTTTGTAGCTTGTAATACCAATTCCTGTTCGCCTTTGCAACTTTTGGGGATGCTTGGGATGGGTTGAGGTGTTTATTCATGGTATTTTACTTTTTTAACCTTTTCCTGGGCTTCATATTGGTTCTTCAGGTTTTAGTTTACATGATTTGTGTTTTGTTTGGTTCTGCGGGAATGAGGTGTATGACCTGTAGGCTCCTTTTCTGGGTTGTGAAACTTATGTATGGTTTGCTTGGAATGGCGGACTAGGGGTTTCCAGTTTGTCTAGCAGCTCTAGGGCTATGAACAATAGCAAGTCTATGTTACTGCAATGAAGATCTATACAGTTTTGTGGCACTTCAGGCTGAATCTGTGCTCTAGAGGAGGACAATAGGTTGTGAGTGGAGTGAGGGGTCTGTGTCTCAAATTATTGTGTGGAACCCTGATATTTATTTTAACTTTTGGCTCTTGCAGCTTATTTTATGTGTGTTTTCGATTTGTTATGGGTTATGGCATTTCCTATGTTGGTGGGTGAGGTAGTTCTCGTGTTGATATTTGTGGTTTTGTGTGTGTTTTCTTAAATTTATTATCCTCAAGGTCATGGTAAGCAGGGTGGATGGCATATGTATCCTGATGATTCTGCTCATGGGTATCCAACATCTCGGTTTGGTGGTGATCGGTTTCTGGATGATGATGGGTTCAGACCGTCTGGGCTGCGAGGGGATGGAAGGTATAGTAGGGTTTACAGGGAAAATCGCACCTCTTTTGGCCAGAGAGAATGGAGGAGTCATTCATGGGATACCAATCACCACCAGAGTGTTCCACGAAATGCACCAGGCAGACCACATTGTATGAATGATCTGAAGTCCAGTGGTGATTCACCTGTGCGTGCTTCTTATCCTCATTCAGACCCGGGTGATCAGTTTCACTCTAAGGATCAGGCTGTTAAAACAACCGATACCATTGGGCCAGGCGCTGGTCAGAGAGTAGACAAGGAGAACTCATTGGGACTTCTTGACTGGAAGCCTCTCAAGTGGTCACGTTCAGGAAGCTTGACTTCAAGGGGTTCTGGTGTTAGCCATTCAAGCAGCTCAAAAAGTATTGGAGGTGATGATGGAAAGAGTGATGTGCCCCCAAAGAATGTTACCCCTGTTCGATCTCCTTCTGGGGATGCTGTTGCTTGTGCACTGTCTGTCATCCCGTGCGAGGATACAACTTCTACGAAGAAGCGTCGGCTTGGATGGGGAGATGGGCTGGCGAAGTATGAAAGAAAGAAAGTTGATGTTCCTGAAGAAAATGCGGGCAAAGCTGGCAGTGCAACACCTGGTAATGTGGAACCCACACATTCATTCAACTCGAATTTGGCTGACAAGAGCCCCAGGATAGCAGGTTTTTCTGATTGCTCATCACCTGCCACACCATCATCTGTGGCCTGTAGTTCTTCACAAGGTATTGGTGCTTTTGTGAATATTATGATTTTGATTGTGTAGCTTGTTTATTATGAGAACTTAATGTTGATCCTCTTTGTGCAGTATATGAAATCCTTTTGCTCCTGCCAATAGATCCATAACCCTTTTTATTTTTATTGTTTTAATCGAAACCTGCTGATGGAGCAGCTTGCTACCGTGTGTTCAAATCCAATTGGTCGAGAGCTCAGAAGCACATACACTGTCCATGGTCTCACGTGTCCGTGTCCGTGTCCCAACACGTGTTGGGACACTGACACTCTTCAACACTCTCAAACACATGCCAAAAATACAAATAGCATAATAAAATTGGGGCTTGCTATTGATCTTAGTTTTAAAAAGCGCAAGGCGCATTGAGGTGAATAGGGTCCCAAAGCATGAGGCGCACGGCGCAAGGCGAAGGCGCACGCATCATGGATGTGAGGCGCACTTCTATGCAAAATTTTTTTAACGTATTTCATATTTCACAAAGCATATTTTACAGAAACAAGTTAGATAAGTGCATTAAAAATGTGATTAGACATCAATATAACTACTAACACTGCAAATAACTTTAAGATATGTTATCTTATCATCGTAATGCACGTACTTAAGGTACAAGTTTAGCTCGCCTTTTAGCTCCCAATGAAGGAAAAGAGGAAAAAAGGTAAAGGCAAGGCTAAGAAAAGGAAGAAAAAGGGGAAAGATATAGTCTCGCATCCTTGAGGCACACCTCATCCTCTCCGAGGCGCTGACTCGATAGCCTCGCGTCGAGGCGTGCCTAGGTGTGCCTCAGGCGGGCTTTTTAAAACTAAGCTATTGATAGTTGTAGAATACATGCGCTATGAACAATTTGCCATTAGTCTCGTCCAAAGACAACCCTATGCGATGTTCGAAACATAAAACAAATTATAAAACATGTAGGTAATAGAATAAATATTTTCCAACCACTGCATGTCCATTATGGGTGTTGTATCCTAAATTTTTGAAAATGTCTCCCTGTGTCAGAGTTGTGTTGTATCTGTGTCACATATTGGTGTCTGTACTTCATTGGTGAAGAGAAAGTGCGTTGAGTTGTTTCTCAAAACCTACATATAACCTGATTTCTGACGGGTAGCATTGCCCATTCCCTTCTCATAAGCCTTGAGAAAGCCGTGCTATATGCGACACTGATTCTGTGCAAGTCCTTGGCGCTGCAGTAACTCCCCTGCTATCTTTTCTTCATGACTTGAATCTTTGTTGGATTCCCTATTTGACTTTGTTTGAAGGATTGCTTTTCTGAAATTACTTATTCTAATGTGTTGTCCAATTATATGGGGAATGCATGTGAGCTATATCTTCTTGGGTGCAGCTGAAGAATTGTGTGCTTATTTTCTTTTAGCGTCTTCTTCTGATTGCAAACTCGCTATACTGGACTTATTTTGGTGATTCCAAACCCTTTTTTGTGCGTGTTTAATCTCATTGCTTTTCCTGCAACAGGGTTGGAAGAAAAGGCGTATGGGAGAACGCCAGATACTGATGTTGATGCTAACAATTGCAGCGTGTCATCAATACCTATGCCTGAGAATCAGCATGAAGGATTGCATGTTATTCTAGAGAAATTGAAACTGAACTCGATCACTGATTTAAGCTCTTTGATTAGTGAATTGCTTCAAGCAGATGAGCAGTGTTCCATGGATTCAGGCTTTGTGAGGTCATCAGCTTTGAATAAATTGCTTCTGTGGAAAGATGACATTTCGAAGTCCCTAGAGATGACTGAAACTGAAATTGATTCTCTTGAAAATGAATTGAAGTTATTGAAGCACGATTCTGGGAGCAATAGTCATTTTCTTGTAGCATTAAATTCTTTGTCCATGGATTGCAAAGATCAACCTCGTGAAGACCTAAATGTCTTCCAAAGACCACCGCCTTTGGATGTGATCTCATATGGAGACATGGTTGTTGGGGAGACTCTGCCTTGTGATGATGTTAGAGGTTCCGAAACTGAGAAAAAAGATGAAGATGTTGATAGTCCTGGTACCGCTACATCCAAATTTGTGGAGCCACTTTCTATACGAAAGCCGCAATGTATTTCTGAGGAGACACCTCTTGTTGAGTCAGTCAAAAGTGTGACACAGAATCTTGTGGTGCTTCTTGATGTAGAGAAGACATTAGAGAAATCTTGCCATGGTGATGATGGAAAAATAGTCCATGATGACTGCGTTGCAACCAACATTGGGAAGTTGAGTATATGTGACCAGAAGGTGGAGGGTATATGCGATACCATATTTGCGTCTAATAAAGACTCTGCTGCCAAAGCTTCTGAAATTCTTAAGAAGTTATTGCCTAGTGGTGATCATTGTTTCAACACTATGATAGCCAACAACAGACCATCATTGCCAGCTGAGTTTACCATTAAAGAGAAGTTCTTGAAGAAGCAGCGGCTTCTAAGATTTAAGGAGAGAGTGCTGTCGCTAAAATATAGAGCTTTCCAGCACCTTTGGAAGGAGGACTTGCGGTTACTGTCTTTGAAAAATCATCGAACAAAACCACAGAAGAAACTTGATCTGAGCTCGCGAACAATGCAAAATGGGATTCAGAAGCATAGGTCTTCTGTTCGCTCGCGTTTTACTTCACCAGGTTAGATATTTCATGACAATTGCCGTCGCTGATATGGTTTTGGGTTACGCTTTGTTGATGAGTCTACTTTGCAAAGTTTGTTTGATCTGTTTCAACAGTCCTTTTTGACTGAGATATGAGGTGCTCAATAGGTTGCTTATCCACCAATACCTAAGCCCTTCATCATTTGTGATTTCCTTCCATTGCATGAAGTATAAAATATTTGATTAAGATGAAGATGAGGCAAGTGAACTTGCATAAGACTGTAGGGGTCAGCAATTGCATTAATTGATAGTATAGTGGTTGAGATCTCGACTAAATTGCAGTGCTTCCAATGTTTGGAGACTATATTCCCTTTACTAGTGGTTGCTCTGCTTATAAAAGGTCATGGTTTATCTCGATTCATGTAGGTACTGTGAGTATCGTTTCTAGTTTTCTTCTGGATTATTCTGCACCTCATGGTTTATCATTGTGCTCTTTTCGTCCTTTCTCATTCCATTTTGTCATGGTAATGCATAACACCTTGCACCTAGCGTGCTACGGTGCTACCACGTGCACTCGGGTCTTTAGAAGTCAAGGTATATGCAGCCCTGCTCATCATAGGTGTTCGAGAGTTGTTTGTAGAATATTCCAGAAGACCTATGAAAAAAATTTGCTGCAGAAATAGTGTGAGTGTGCTGGCATTAAGTAGGAATATCAATTAGTGCCTTATTCCTAAAAATAAGTAAATGCATCATTTGAAAAAAAAAAAAAAAGGGTAGCACTACGAATAGTTATATTGATGATGGGGTCATTACTAGTGGTGGACTGTAATTCACATAAATTAAACAAAGAAGATAGAATAATGAACAAATAGTGCAACAAATTGTTGGAAAGGATCTTAGAGCTGTCGTCAAAATAATGAGGCGTAAGGTAAACTGAGACAGAGCCACGGAGGAAATATAGGAACTGGACTGGTATTAGGAATACGCAGGTCTGCAGGTAATTCCTATTAGATCACGATCCCTTATGAAGGATTAGGTATTCATTATTTTGTGATGAGTGATGATGTCCTCCTGTTCTTTTTGGCATCCCTTTTTGGGCATGTAAAACCTTGCTGTACATATCCTGCCCTTTGCAGCACCCCTTCTGCCTAATCTTGATAACTTCATTCACGATTTATCCTCTCTGGAGTCTTTGCGCATCCAACAGGTCATCCTCATCCTTGCTTCCCGTGTCTTGTGAATCTGTACACATTTGTTCAGCCGATATACACTGTAATCTGACTGTAGAAATTCTTTTTAATTATTTTTGTTAGATTTTATTTTGAAATTTCTGAATTAGCAACAAATTTATCTTACTTTGCAGAAAAAAGGGAAGAAAAACTGATAGGAGTTGGTTCTTTAGTTTGAAAATGCTTATGTATGTGAGAGGAGGATATAAAAGAGTTGTGAATAAAGAACTGTCAAATGCAGCTGAAATACAGGCTTAGTGAATGGCGCTTGCTTGTTTACGTCCTTGAGAACGGTGAAACCAGCTATAGGAATTTGTATGCATTTCACTTGGTGTGGCTGGTTGGAATATTGTGGCTCAAGGGGAAATATTACATGGGAGGCGGAAATACTCGGTAGAGCAAAATGATTCAACTCATTCAAGTAGTTTCTTTTGCTTTTACATGAGAGGCAAAAAATATTAGGTAGAACCGGTTGTCTTCTCGTTCAAATAAAGCATGATCTTATTGACTTTGAAAAATAGTACTATACCATGGGAATCTGTTTGCCATCTAGGTTTTTGAATTGGTTAATCTTCGAATATATTTTTTGTGTTCATTTTTAGCTTTTGATGATGTCTTTGAGGCTGAGTTGTGGTCAAGAACTGATGAGCTGAGTTTGTACTATGATTGCTTCTGTGTTGATCAGGGAAGATGTTTGGGGATGGAGGTTGGAGAGTTTATGACAGATGTTTGGGCTTTAGGCCTTGCATCTAGCTGTTCCATTGCAGTGTCTGATGCTACTTTGAGTCCTAAAGTTGAATGTCTGACTTTGTAGGAGTTTTGCTTTATTTGGATGAGCATGATGAAAGCAACAAATTCCTACAACAAATCTTTACCTCTAATAAGACCTTCTGTTCTGGAGGATATGCATTGGCATGACAGACAACAAATATGTTTTCAAATTACTTTGCTTGTTTATAATCAATTGATGTCTTTTTGGTATGCTAATGTTATAATATAATAATGTTATACACCTCAATACAATTTTTTGTCCCTCTATTTAAATGTTTCTTATTGTTTTTGTTATGTTTTTCCTTTGATTGGGCCCAAGTTTTGGACAAAAGGTCAGGTCTGTTTAGTTGTATTGAATATTTTATGGCTTGTTTACGTGTTTTGAGTATCTTGTAATTTGCCTTTGCAGGTGGAAGTTTAAGCCTCGTTCCTACAATGGAGGTTATAAGTCATACAGGCAAGCTGCTCTCAGATTCGCAGGTCAGAATTTATCGGAATAGTCTGAAAATGCCAGCTATGATCTTGGATGAGAAGGAAAAGTCTGTGTCAAGGTTTGTGTCAAAAAATGGATTGGTTGAAGATCCCTGTGCACTTGAGAAGGAGAGAGCTCTGATCAATCCTTGGACTGATGAAGAGAAGGAAATTTTCATGGATAAGCTAGCTACTCACGGCAAGGATTTTAGTAAAATAGCTTCTTTTCTTGATCATAAGACTACTGCAGACTGTGTTGAGTTCTATTATAAGAATCACAAGTCAGAATGTTTTGAGAAAACCAAAAAGAAGCTGGAGTTTAGAAAGCAGGAGAAGCCCTTATCAACCAGTACTTATCTGGTGACATCTGGGAAGAAATGGAGTAGGGAGATGAATGCTGCTTCCCTTGATATATTGGGTGCAGCTTCAGTAATTGCAGCTCAAGCTGAAGAAGCCATTGAACCTTCGAAGTTGCTTTCAGGGAAATCCAGAAATAGAAAGCCCAGAGGATCAGACGGCATCTTTGAAGCATCAAGTAGTTATTGTGTTGCTGAAGATGAAAGAGAGACTACTGCTGCTGATGTATTGGCAGGCATCTGTGGTTCTTTATCATCGGAGGCGATGAGTTCCTGCATCACTAGTT
This sequence comes from Carnegiea gigantea, assembly GCA_029747015.1. Classification (NCBI taxonomy): domain Eukaryota; kingdom Viridiplantae; phylum Streptophyta; class Magnoliopsida; order Caryophyllales; family Cactaceae; genus Carnegiea; species Carnegiea gigantea. The sequence goes on along the minus strand of JAKOGI010000010.1, from coordinate 1,286,526 downwards.
CGGTTGATCCTGCAGAGGGCAATCAGGATTTGAAGCACCAAAAAGTTGGATCTTCTGGTAGGCGGCCTTTGACACCAGAGGTCACGCAGAATGTTGATGATGACCCATATTCAGATGAAAGCTGTGGAGAGATGGACCCTGTCGATTGGACAGATGATGAGAAGTCTTTGTTTGTACAGGCGTTCTCATCGTATGGTAAAGATTTTGTGATGATCTCTCGAGTTGTACGGACCAAGTCAAGGGATCAATGCAAGGTCTTCTTCAGTAAGGCTCGGAAATGCCTTGGTCTGGACAATTTACCTTCTGGAACCGGCATGGAAGGGATCCACGTTAGCCGCGATGGGAATGGGGGTGGTAGTGATGCTGAAGATGCATGTGTTCTAGAGACAGGTTCCATTGTCTGCAGTGACAAATCAGGTTCTAGAATGGATGAAGACTTGCCGCTTGCAAACCAGGATGTCTCCAAGCCTGAAACCGTTGTTAGTGAAATGAAAACGTCAGAGAATAATTGCAGCGTAGGAGAGTTGGATTGTGGGGAGGCTGGGCATCGAGAAGATTTGCTGCCAGGTGACTATGACAGAGATGTTTTGGGGTTAGCTTCAGATGGTGTGGGTGATGTTCAAGATGTCAAAGCAGATGAAGCTGATGACATTCCGAGAGGCGAAGGCGAATTACTGACCAAGGATGACGCTCCTCCCAAGGTTGAAGCGTCAGTTGATGTCATTGAAACTGAAATAGGTCCTATTGGTTCGACTAGTGATATGGATCCTGTAGCAGTTGTTGAGAACAACAGTGAGATGTCAGTTTCTAAGTCAGAAAATGGGCTTAATATGTCTTCAACATCTATTGATAGTGGGGGTCACGAAGATCGGTGGTGTTTGCAATCTGCAGCCAGGGGTGACTCACACGCTTCGCAATCCAGTGGCTCCCCTCAGGTTCTGAAGGGTTTCCCATTGGATTTGTCATTAAAGCCCGATACAAATGGCACTATTCCTCATAAGATGGATTTGTCATTAAGAAAATGTGGTCATGAACAACCCTTGGAAGATGCAGTTGTTGAGCTTCCTCTTCTTGTCAAAAATGATGATCAAGCTAAGGATTATGAAGGAACCATGTGCTCCTCTGACAGAGAAAAGCCTTGCAGAAATGGCAATGTCAAGCTATTTGGCAAGATTCTTAGCAAACCCTCTTCAACTGACAAATCAAGCCACAGTGCCTTGAACAGCAACAGCCAGTCGACACTCTCTTTCTCTTCTGGCGGTGAATTTGAAATGAAATTGGCGGCCAATCCGGAGGCAAACGGGATCGCTTCCTCTGGGAAACACGAGCATAACTCTTTTCTGGGCCTCGAGAATGTTCCAATTGGGAGTTACGGGTTTTGGGATGGAACCAAAATACAAACCACGTATTGCGCTTTGCCAGATTCGGCTTTGCTACTGACCAAGTACCCTGCAGCCTTTGCTAACTTCTCAATTCCCTCATCAAAGACTGAGCAGCCGCCTCTTGGCCTCAACCCCAACAGTGAATGCAATTTGAATGGTGCTTGCGTCTTCTCACCCCGAGAGCTCAACAGCAGGAGCCTGGAAGGGGTGTTGCCTTTCAGATTGGATGTGAAGCAAAAGCATGGTCCATTCCCTGAGGCACAGCATGACAATTTCGAAGGGATTACAGGCTTACAACCGCAGCAGCAGGGTAAGGGATCCATTAAATTGAATCTTGTACAGGACGGAGGGGATATACGTGTTGGGGGTTCGTGTACTGGGATTTCAGATCCGGTGGCAGCTTTGAAACTTCATTATGCTAGAACTACTCAACAGTACGGTAATGGTAGTGGGCTTGCCGGAAATGGGGTGATTAGGGAGGAAACTTGGAGGAGTCCGGGAGACGTAGGGAGGTAGTAGGAATGACAAGGGGACTTTTCGAGGGGGGGGGGGGGGGGGGAGGGCCCCAGAAGTGGCGAATTGCCTTTGTTTGCCACAAATTTGTACATTAGGGGTTTTGTATTGTTGGATTCAACATCTCTTTTGGTCTTCTTTTTTAGGTTCACTTAGATTGCTTGTAATATTGCAGGGTTTGCATTTGTTGTATCAGGTGGAAAGGTTATGAAAAATAATCCGTGAAAATTTTGGGAGGTAGGAAGTCATAGCCTCTATCTTACCGCCTCCTTCCATCTTTGCAACAGAATTTAGTCTGACGATGTTCTGTAAGGTTTCGAATTCAATAGATCCAGATTTTACAGTCCTGCTTGATGTGCGTCTTACAGTCCGTTGCCAGTATGAGCTGCATATTTCACAAGTCAGGCTGGTTGTAATTTAATTTGTTTACACTTACACTTGATGCAATCGAGATGACAACAGTTTGAGGTTGCCGGTGGCAGCATAACTCAACATCCCACAATGGTAATAGTGGTAAAACGAACACAGACGATCTCCAACCCATGAACCGTGGCTTAGAAGTATCAAAAGCTGACTACAATCGACTTCATTGTGATTGCCAATTCAGTCCAACGTGACCATCCACCAGCCATGACTTACTATGAAGTTAACTCGACTCAGATGAACGTAACAACCAACTAGCTATGTCTAGTAACAATCTTTTGGGCTAAAACTGACAGTGTAATTAAATGAACCATTTTATTTGACAGCGTAATCAAATGGACGTAATCAAACGAGGGTTTCTCCACAAAACAATGTAACTGTGCAGAAGCAATGCCTACAAACTTGAGGCTAGGAGAGCTTCCATAGTAACAATGGTGATACAGTTGACAGACATATGAAACAGAGTCAGTAACCCAAACGAGGATGCAGCTTCCCAATAAATTAGGCTGAACAGCACACACCATTAGATGAAGGCGGCTCACAAACATGAAGTGAGAGCGGGTCCCACTTCATTGCATTGCTGTAGGGCACACCATTCTTATCTGTCCCCACCTGCAGGTGATCCATTTGAGTGGCAGAAGTCCCAGTGACACTCGATTGTCTTGAAGCTTTGGCCTTGAGGCGATATCGCTCAGCCCTTGATCCAATGACCTGTCCCAGTACAGAGGCTCCTATGGTGAAGGCCATGGCAGTCTTAGGCATCAAAACACATTTCCTCAGCATTCCAATGAAGGGAACAGCCGCATGAACAGCTGCAAACCAGGCAGGCGAAAACTTCTTTGTATGTTCTCTCCATATGCCCAATGGCACATTAGCAGCCATACCCAAAACCCCAATCACAAGAATTTTGGCAGGCAATGGTTGGGGTCGGAGGTTCTTTGCAAAGGCAGTTTGCGCTAGAGCTGCTCGGGCTGCAACAATGGCAGGTGGGCACTTGAGCTTTACGCCAGGAGGGGGCTGGAGGACCTTCGCAACCAGAGGAAGGACACTGCTCACTGCCCTGTAGGACTTGGCGATAGGACAGTTTCCAGTTTGCAGCCACTCGTTACTCAATGCCTCATGGTTTCCATTCCCTCGCTGGGAAAAAAGTATTTTAGTGTAAAGAACAATTTGAGGGGTAGAGAGAAATGTAGACTGAGGTCCTCACACAAGGGGACTACAACAGATGGCAGTCTTCCAAATATCATGACATGAGGTCACAAAATAATTAAGATTTTAGATTTAGATCTCAAGCATTAATTTGTAGACTTCAAACGAAAACAGGGACAAAGATGAAGAGAAGATGACCTGAGAAATAGATAAGCAATCGAAATGAAGAAACTCTTGGAATATTCCATGCTACATAGATATGATACAATTAGAAAAGTCCTCACCTTGGATGAAGATTCCTTTTTGGATGATTGGGATTTTTTCTTTTGATTCTTCCACTTCCCCGAGAAGGCATCAAAGCTGAAGGGTCCTCCAACTCCAAAGCCCGAAAGGCTGATGGTAGCAGCTTTAGCAGCTAAAGGATTAAACTGAGGTGCAGGTGGATTAAGTTCTAAATTCTCAGATCGCACATATGAACTCCCAGAAAGTGGGACAACTCCATCACGGCCATGAAACAATCTAAATGCCACATCAAAATTAGGGCCATCTTCAAAAATTGGACCTCTGGCTCCACGGACCTAAGACAAAATTTGGAAAATATCATGAAGATTAATCGAAAGACAATCAATACTACTCAGAAAGCTGCATCTTTGGGGAGGCCAAGGAGGAAAAAAGGAACATATGTCTTACAGGAAGAGAAAAGGCCAGGGAAGATGAGAAGGAAAAACTCGTTGGTTCGTTGATGTTCCTCAAAAATGGACACCGAAGGATATCTTCATTTGAAGAGAACAACTCTCCAGCTAGATCTCTGAAGCAAAAATCCATGTCTGAAACAGAACTGCTACTGCTGCACACAAAAAATGAAACAAAAAATAAGGGACAAGAATTCATAGTACATTACAAGAAAAGATTCTAAAGAGATTCTAATGAGACACACAACCCCAAAAAAAAAAAAAAAAAAGAAAAAAGAAGAGATTGTAATACTAATTCCTTGAAGGAAACAACATAAATGAAATGTGCTGAATATTCACAGATGTTTGGATAGGAGAAGATGAACAGAAGCAACCACAAATACAACAATTGACAACCATACAAACAGTTAAATGTGCGACCTAACTAGTTTAACCAACAGACACACAGTAATGAGAATCACATCACAGAGGTTGATGGGCAACATGCCAGAGTATCTCAACCACCCAGCTTGAATGCTACATGATGGTTGATATTCACTCATTTCTCCCCCCCCCCCCCCCAAAAAAAAAAGAACAGGACCAAATTTCAAACTTTCTTGGCAGTTAACAGAAAAGGCAGAAGCATAAGACCTTTTTCTGAAAATGAGTTCATGAATTTGGAATTTTGGACCATCACAAGGCATTTGGTATACAGTATATGGGAATTATTTGGAGAAAGAAGTAGAAATGGAAAGCCATTTTAGGGATTATAATTTCAAAGGCCTTGTTTGGCATGTGTGAATATTACCGAATTCAAAGCCTATATCATACTCGTAGGAGCATATACTCTCATAAGCCACATCAGCGCCATTTATTAGAATTTGTTTATGAGACAAATACACGTTGGAAAAATATGTATACTTGGTAAGTGAGAATACACATTCCTAGGTGTATGATATACATAATGCAATTATACATACATATGTCCATAATTCAATGGAAATTTAATAATTTCCCATATGCTCATACCCCCCCCCCCAACCAAAAAATGGAATATGTGGGGACTGAAGGCTTATTCCCCACTCCAACCCCCCCCCCCAAAAAAAGCCTGAGGACTCCCATAAACAAAGCATTAGTGTTCGTGTAGACAAATCATTATAGCTAAGCAAAATCTTCAAATCAAGAAAGATACCCTAATCCAAGAAACACTAAACCTCAATTGCCCATGCAAGAGGGATAGCTACTGGACTCAAGCCAACTGAGCCTTTTGGGACTATTTTGTCCTCAACAAACTCCAAAAGAGCTCTTGCTTAATTAACAAAAGGAACCCTCTCCATGTCTTCTCACAGCTGAATTAAATCACGGTAAATCTTCCACAACATTTCACATTAGGCATTCATCAGACATTCACAAGCATGTATACACTTTGAATTGGACAAAATCAAATATACAAGCTAAACCCATGAACAGGTCAATCTCCTTCAAAATTGTCATATCCCATGCCACAGAAATTCTATTTGGAATTTAGGAAAACATAAATAACTAAAACAAAGACAGAACGATTGCCAGATCAGAGCTTAACATCAAATCCTCATCCCTCAAAACACAGAATCCACGGACAATCATCGGTCAAAATTAGAGTCCGAACCAAAATCAACACAAATACGCAAATTACACAAAATCCAACTGCCAATTGACCTAAAAACAATCAATATCAAATCCAAACCCAAAAATCAGCTCAAAAAAGTCGACTGCAATGCAGCTACTCATCTGGGCAACACAAAAGAGATTCAATTTTGAAGGGGAGGAGAGACTATGGCTTACCTGAAAGCAGAATCGAAGTGGGCAAGAGTCAAAGACCCTTCAGATGAAAGAGAGAGATGGACGAAGATGTGGGAATCAATCAATCAAAGAGAGAGAGAATGAGAAGGAGAGTTGGAGTTTAGGTAAGAACAGCAAACCCACCGTGCTGTCCACACGCCAATTTTGACAGAAACAAAACCACCAATTGAATGAAAAAATAAATACAAATGTGATTTGTATTGGGTTTGGTCTGAAATTGAGGTCTGCTCCTCCTCCTGCTGAGCTGCTGACCAGCCTGCAATCTCTGAGTTATTGCCCCCAACTAACCAACCCCCATGGCCCTTTTTGTTCCTTGACTTTTTATGGGATTTTTGGATTTATTTATTTGTGTATCATTGCCCTAATAAAATATTTTTCGTTGTATAATGTCACATGTTTTCATGTTAAGCAGGTTTTATTATTTTGAGTCTCTTTCAGAAAAAAATTATCATTGTGAAGTAAAAGAACTTTCTCATGTGCTTATTTTAAAAAAAAAATGGTAATAATACTTGTAAGTTTTATGTAAAAGTAGATTATTACTTTCAGTATGTGATAATGGTAATAGTTACTCTAAATTCTGTGAAAACAGGACCTACATTGAGAGTAGTAAAGATTAAATTTGGCTTAATATTATATACGCATGACATGAAGTAATCAACAGAATTCTATATGTTTTTAAACATTAACTAAAAACTGATTAAATTTGCTGATTTGACCATTTAAAGAAATTGACAATTATATTTTAAACTGCATTCTTGTCCATGTACTTGATCTCATTGTATAAAAAAGTGCATTTTTCTTTTTTTGACTTATAAAGAAAACTCTTGCGTTTAGTTCAGTTACCAAAGAAAAAAAAATATGTGATACATAAATATATACTAATCAACGGCATGGTTCCACATATAATTTGGACCCAAAAAAAAAAAAAAAAACAGAACATTTGAAGCCTTCATGTTTCGATTTCTTATGTGAATAATCATTTTATATGAGAACAATTGACTGTATAGACAAAAATCATCAAACAAATTATCATCATAACTATAATGTGTTGTCAATAAGATTTTAACATAGTGATCTAAATTAAAACCTAAAATACATTAGATTTTAAATTCAATTTTACTTCACATACTACACATAGCGATTTTTATAGCTCATTTGCATCAAAAGAGCTTCACTACTAACTATTTTGAGATTTTCTCTTAGGATATGATATAATTTTTTCTCCATATGTATCACTATATTTATAATACTTGCAAGTCTTTTGAGTCCCAATTTTATAGGTGGGAAACCATGAACGTTTATTTAATGACAAAATAAAGTCAAAAATGCAAAGAAAATTTTTGATATTGAATGAGAAAAAGTGACCAATTACGTGGTTGACCATCTCAATTAAGTTGCATGTTGAATAAATAAAAAGGGGTCTTAGATTTAATGACCAAGTAAACAAAACCCCTACATTCTTTAAACAAAAGTTTACATATATTTTTTTTATGGAACATTAAAATACCTTTTTTATAATTTTGTAATTTAAAAATTAAAACTATCACATTTTATTTCGGTTCTTACGTTACTTAGATAAAATTTTTTGAGTGAAGAGTGAATTTTGATTTGAACAGAAAATGCCTTTTTCTATCTTTTCCTCTCTCACATACATATACACGTGCAAACATGTGCATATTTACGACTCATATTAGAAGTTAAAGATCTTAAAGACCGAAACACAATTGATCAAATCATTATGCTTCATAAAGTTCAGTTTGTTCTTAGTGATTATCCGCTAGCTCTCCTACTGTGGTTGTTATTCAAGTAATCAACTCTGTTGGGTTCCAATTCTAAGTATGCAATTGCCATATGACATTTTTTTGAAAAGAATTGATTAATTTAACCATCAGATTACAAGATAATAAGGAACCTCTGACAAGCAAACATGTCGTTTTCCTGCTTGCTGCTAGGCTGCTACAACCACTTCACAACGCCAACTTTGTCCCTTTATCTGAAGCCTTTACAGTATTCCCACACGCTCCATTTACCAAAAGCTCAACGCGGAGAGGGAAAAGGAGAGAGATTCAAACTGTTTCACCGCCTCTTATATTTCAAGAAAATTTGGACATCAAGAAATTTGTGCTCACCAACAGAATTGATCAAAAATTGAATTGATTACAATTCCAAAGAAATGTGAAACCCCACAATCTTTAAGACCAGGAGCACTTCATGAGAAATCTGGGAAACTACCTGAAATGTCTATCTTCCTCTATCTACTATGGCATGATGCATCTCTGTGCAAAACAGAGGCATATAATTCGGTCAAGTTTGAAACAGGGAAATGCAGGACTGGCTTCAGTCAAGCACAAGTCTTGTTCTGAAGCAAACAATGAAATGGATGTGTTCCTACTAACTGTTTGGATCTTGAATGGATCTCTTGTATTCCGGCTTCAGCTCGTAGGTTCCTTGATTAGCTCCCTTGTTATTGTACACACAAAGGCCTTTTAGTATCTCCTTCATAAATTGCTGCAAATGAACGAGGGTTTATTGATGAATGTTGTTTCTTTTAAATAAAACAAAATAAATTCTTAGCATGTACGTAAAACTTACGAAGAAATTGGAAGGAAAAGCCAGAAAATTTAAGTATTTAGGCCACACATTCCTGTTGTTCTACAGATCGGAACAATTTCCGATCCGATACCAAATTATGCTTAAATCCATTTATCTTCTTAAACTCAACCAAATGCTTAAGCCTTTTAGACATTCATGACTCACTCATAGCACATCCAGTATGAATCGCGCCACTGGAAAGGATCATGCGTGTGGAAATGCAGGACGTATAGAAGCAAAGTGCAAACTCAAAAAACACACCCCAAACCGAGACTGTAATGCTGTTTGGAGAAATGCTTGATGGTGTCATCACTTCTCAGCCTAATGGAACTTCTTTCAACGTGGAAAAAATGAGTAAATAAAAATGACAATACCCCAGACGCTCCTTGCAATAGACCTTTGTAAGAAATGAGTTGCAGGCCCCTTTATTTCTCATCTATTCCCCTTTATATGCACACATCACCGCATGGGCCAACATAAACTCCTTTGCATTACGAACTCTCTACGTTGGAACTACTCAAAATTCAAATGCATATTTATAGTAGTATACTCCATAAGGCCAAATACAAGGACTTGTCCAAGAGTGGGGTAACAAGACCTCAGGTTGATCTGTCTTTACAATCAGCTCTTTCAGTGTCCAGTTGGATTGCTGTTCAAAAAGTTTGAACATTATATCCTCCATCTCTCCACGGTCCCTTCTTGTTCTTTTTGTCTCTGAAGCCTTCACAGGTGGTTTCCTCTTCTCCTAATGAGTTCACAATTAGTTAAAGTGAAATGAATAGATGAACATTTACAACCAAGATGCTTAACAAGTAACTCATGTCTAACCTGCACATGAGTGATCATCCCTGGCATGGGTATCATTGGCTTTTCGAGGCCAATCACCTGAATTGCAAAGCAAATATCATATCCGACAGAAGACACAGTTACACAGGGAAAGGCAATGAATCTATAAGATCCTTCCGTGAGACATGATACAAGAAGGTACAAAGACCTGAATTTGTCTATTCTTCGTCATGTATTTTTTGGTCCGCTCACGACAGAGTTTCCCATAGCTGTCAATTGCTTCATACTGAGGCCTCATGTCAAATTTGTTAAATATTTTCCCTTCAACTGAAATCTTCCCTGCAGCCGCTTATTGAATCAATATTAGAGTATGTTCTTTTTGCAAATAATGACGAGCCACCTGCATAGATCCTAGACCATAAAGTCTGTAGTAGAAAACAATGAACCATTTTCAGCAACAGTTACAGACGGTAGTCCGAGAACTATTCCAGGAATATTACTGTACAGGAAATAATTGGGAATTTGACGTGCATGATGGAGATGACGCCATGCTATCCTCAATGTTTTCTTTCTATTAGTCCTCCTTATTTCAATGCTGAAAAATCAACAACTAGCAGAAATAGTAGAAAGCAGGTACAAAAAGTAAACAAAACCATGCTGTGATCACTATCAGGTATGGAAAACAAAAAAGGAAAGGGGGGGAAAAAAAGAAGTCCGCATATGATAATATTGAAGCGCGAAACGTTTAGTGCAGATCAAATAATAGCTCCTTAGAGCTGACAGAATGGAAATATTAAGTGAAGCATGAAACACAAAAATTAATGAATTAGTGTAATCACCTTGGGACTCAGAAAAGATAGACATGGGAACAAAGTCTTTGGACATATCCATCGAGTAAAACTTGGGTACATTTCCCAGTTCAGTGCCAGCCAATTCCATGGTGAACTGATCATCATTTAAAAAATGTATGAAAATTGAGAAAAATGACGGCAAAGGAGACAGAAAAGAACCAAAAAATCCCATGACTTCCCTTGATCTGTTTGAAAGACACAGCACCAAGAAGCCTACTATGGCTCATTGCCTTCTTCCAACTCTTTATAAGCCTTACATTTTCTCCTATAGCCTAACAAACCCATATGTACATGCTGGAGCAATTAGCAGTCTACTTCCCTCATGCACAAAACATCTTAAAACACACTATCATGCACCCCATTGCAATTGATGCTTCCATAACCTTCTGTTGACACTTTATTTCTTATCAATTTCCAAATTTTAAAAAAAGAGGAGGGGGCCTCAAAAAACCAAAGGGGGGGGGGGAAACCTTTGTTTGTAGAGTATGAGAGATTTCCATTATAATCAGGATTGTTCAAAAACCATCTTAATCAAAAGCTTTAGTTCATGGTTAAAGGCCTAGGAATTGATCTTATACTCTTAGCAAAGATATGAGTAATTCTTAGCTCTAAGTTTCTAATATCAACAATCTAAATTTATACATTAGACCACAATGTGCAAATGAGAAAGAACAATATCCATTGACAAAATTCAACTTTCTGGCACCCAAAACCACAGAAACTAATACCATTCCACAATTCAGAGCACACCCACAAGGTGAGAAAGCCCGAATTTCATAAATTCACAGTACCCATCTCAGATTCCCGAATTTTTATTTTGTTCTTACTCAAGGAATGAAATCCCTAGGAAATAGCAATTATTAACAAGCAACAAAGCAGACCCAATTGGAAGAGGAAGAAATTGAAGAACCCCAATAAAGGAGAAGGGAACCTGGGTAGAGTGAGAGTCGTTGGAGCGGAGGGGGTCGATGGAGACAACGACTTTTGCGACGGCGGCGGCGGAGGAGGAGGAGGAGGAGGAAGAAGAGGAGAGAGAACGAGAGACGAGGGCGGGGCACTTCATCAACCACACCGCCCTCTCTGCCTTGCTGGTGTCCACCGACCCCTCCATGAGAGAGAGAGAGTGGGTCTGGTTGATGATCAGCGTCTGCCTTTGATTGTGATCGCCGCAGGCCGCGGCTATGGCTATGGCTGTATAGCCTGTATGAATGTACGTGCGTGTGGGGGCGGGGGGGAAGAGAGGGGTCTTGCGTGCTTGCTTGCTGGCTTATATAGTGCGTCTATTGGGACCCACACGAAATATCTTCAAGTGTTTTTTCTTCTATTTTAGGACTGCACTAGATAATAAATAAGTGGACTACTATGTAACAGCAATGGGCTTTTCCCCCAAAAAAAAAAAAAAAAAAAAAGAAAAGGTCAACAACAGCGTTTGTTATTTATTCATTATTTTCTGTAGATTCTTAAATCCTGGCCCAGGTTGCAAACTTTTTACAAATTTCTCTGCATTTCTAAATGAACACTGAAGTTTTTATATATTTCAGGCAATTATAATACTTCCTCCATTTGAAAATAGCAGTTTTTCTTATAAACAAGTGTTTCATTTATGTCCCAAAAACATTGAAATCTTAGTTTTAACGACAGTTTTTGAAATAGGAGTGCTCTCCATAAAACTTTCTGACATCTTAAAAAAAATTATTAAAAAAAACCGAATGGTAATGGAACATCTAAATGGAGAGAAAAAGTTCCTAGGCTATGGAAATAAAGACGCAATACTACACTAGGAATGGATTCACGGAAGTTGAAATATCACATAGACAACACAAAGGCCTTGTAGAAGATTGGCTAGTAGCTGAATGAGCTGATAAAATCATCAATGTAATCCCCTATTCACAGAGACTATGAATATTGAATAATACAGATTTTCTCTTCAAATTTAATAAGTGTAAGTAAACAAGTGACACCAATCTGATACAAGGAGGGATGGGTAAAGACAGCACACACCAACAAATTAATGACATAAAAGATAAAAACTAGACAGCCATAATCTAAACTAAACAACTGAAGGCACACTACATTTACAACCTCAGAGGGAAGGGGGGAGGGGGGGAGGGGAACAAATAGAAAAGAAAAACGAAAACCGAGATTTGCATTTGATGTGCATGACTAGTGATATGAAAGGTTCTTCTCCTCCGCGCAATGCCGCATCCCCCTTCTCTCTCTTTCCCCCATGCTTGAGGTTAATGCTGGAGCTGAGCAGATTCAGATTGAGTGGTTCCAAAACTCCGTTTCCTTTCTTCTTGTAACGAACGGCATAGAGATTCAAGCTTCTGTTTTTGGTTCTTTGTCTTCTCCAATTGCTTTTTCAAGTGCTCCCTCTACTCATAGGGGAACAGTTTTCGTTAGGTACTTGCAGGAGATCAAAAAGGCTACGACTTGGAAGAAAGAATCACTTCTCCAAGGACGATCCAAGTATACAGAACACAAGGAACTACCCCGAATACAACTCGTAGATCTTGATTAGACCTAGCAGAATTGACTGGGTACCTGAGATTTGAAAGACTGAAATTCCTACCCAATTCTGACCGGACAAAGGTGATGTCATTTCAACCTGACTGGGCACTGACCTAGCCAATGTAAGGATGACTTTTTAACGACCCGTAGCTCAGATAATTCCGTTCAGATTGCCCCTACCTCAATTCAATGTATGGCAATGATAATTCCAAAATAGAACTCATGGGCCTGACCTAACCTAGGTTCAAACTGTTACAAGCTCACCCAATACTGTCAACCTTAGTTTTAAAAAGCGCGAGGCGCACTAAGGCGCATAGGGTCCCAAAGCGTGAAGCGCAAGGCACGAGGCGAAGGCGCACACATCATGGATGCAAGGCGCACTTCTACGCAAATTTTTTTTTTAAGTATTTCACATTTCACAAAGCATGTTTTGCATAAATAAATTAGATAAATGCATGAAAAATGTGATTAGACATCAATATGACTACTAACACACAAATAACCTTAAGGTATGTTATCTGATCATCGTAGTTCCCTAATGCACATACTTACAGTACAAGTTTAGCTTACCTTTTAGCTCCCAAGGGAGGAAAAGAAGGAAAAAGGTAAAGGCAAGGCTAAGAAAAAGAAGAAAAAGGGGGAAGATATAGCCTCGTATCCTTGAGGCGTACCTCATCCCTTTCAAGGCGCTGACCTGGTAGCCTCACGCCGAGGCGCACCTAGGCGTGCCTCCGGCAGGCTTTTTCACACAGCTTGAGCTTGGAACATAGCAAAGCAAGGTTAAACAAAGCCAAAATGATACGAGACAAAACAGTCCACTGAGACTGTACCAAACCCATTTTTAACCAACTAGAACAACCTGGTTGCTAGGCCTAGATTTCAAAAAGAGCCATGAGATAATACAAGCAACATGGTTGAAAAATGGTTTCAAGTAAATCAGATCAAGTCAAAGTCTCTCTTCTTCACGGGAATGGCTGAGAATGATGTAATTATATCTTTATTTCAGACATAGAATTTTATACATGACGAGGGACAGTTTTGTCAACTTTCAGGATAGCTTTTCGGGCAACTTTTGTCTTTAGGTAACAGTGGACTAAGCAAAACATCAATATCCCCTACTACTTTTGCTGTAGAAGAGAACACCATTTATGCCTTCTATAACTCAGGTCTATCAGAAACAACCCTTGGCAATTTACACTAAAGCGCTCACAGTAGAAACCCCCCCCCCCCAAAAAAAGAATAAATAAATAAATAAATAATGCTGCTCAAGGAGAACTTCAGGACTTCGGGGTCATCATTTGGGTTGCTTTCTTAGCTTGGGCTACAACTGTTATGGCGGCCTACGCAAGACTTAATCTTAGGGTTTGTTTAGGGGATCAAAAACACACCATCCTTCCTCTATTTTCTAATTGCTGATAGATTTCCAATAGAATTTAGATATTAGATGTGAGAATCGACACACATTTATCGTGGAGATTAAAGATGTCCACATAGAGATGCATGTTCTGAAGGCAAACAAGGAATCGCCACCATAAAGGAAGGGACAAAATGTCAACCATAAACAACTCTTCAATCATGAATTGTAAATATGTGTAAGACCTTACCTCTTCAACAAGTTCTATGAGAGTAAGATCTGATTTCTCACATTTGCTCTTCAAAAAAGTATTTTCCTTTTCTAGTTCCTTCGTCAGTTTTGTCATCTGAGTTGAAAAGGTCAAACACAGCCCCAACTCCTCAGCAACTCATTGTAAACACAAGAAGGTTTCAATACCATAAGAGTGTATAGAAATACCTTTTCCATTTCTTGCTTAAATGTTCTAAAAACTTCATTACTTTTCAGCAGTGCATCCTGCAAAGATGATCATGTAACATACATCAAATGTACTTGTTTGTATCTCATCCAATAGCAAATGACTTGACAGATATTAACACAGGAATACACTATTTATGGAAAATTCAAATACCAAATGACATTCTCTGTAAGCAATTGAACTTGAAAAGTGACTAGATGCAATGAAAATTTAGTAGAAGTTAGAATAATCATACTCTGGTCCTGGAGACAGATGTGAGACACAATGATTGACATATATTTATAGTATTGAGCGCAAGAGAGTAGTGCTCACCTGAAATTGTTGAAACTTTTCTCCGTCAGCAGCTAACTGTAAACGTAAACTTTTCTCAGTTTCCAGAAGCTTTGATATCTTCTCTGCATATAATTGCACTTGCACCTGTTCCTGTGCTAATTTTTCCTCATTCTGCTGAGCTTTCAGTTCAGCAATCTTCAGCTCTAATGTTTTCTGCTGAAGCTGCATATAAAAATTGCAGCATACCATTAAATAGGAAGCGAGTTTGCATATATTAGCTGTCCAAATGCTGTAAATTAAAAAGATAAAGAGTTAAAGACAAAGCACAGAAGGATACCTCCTGGCTATATTGTTGTTGAAAAAGTGAGTACTGATCACCAAGCTGCTTCAACTTTGCTCTAAGCCTAATCAACGGGACATGGGGGAGACCAGAGGGGAATAAAAGGCGCATTAGGCATACTAAATAGTACAAGTTCATAAATAAGGGTCTTCAAAATATGATTACGCATCAGCAACAGTAAATTTCATCTCACCCATGGGAATACAGAAAGGTGAGCTCTCTCCCACCACCATCACATAAGGATAAAAAGAAAATGACCCCGCCCCCCCCCCCCCCAAAAAAGGGCGAGAGGTGTGTGAGAGGCCTCAAAGAAAAGAGCATTGAGGACTGTCATCTCCCCCCACCCACATAATTACTTACCCATCCTAACCAGGCAGATAGCAAGCTTCGTAGAAATTGTAAGCAGTCATTGTAAGAAATTGATCACATGATGCTTTACCACATGGTAGAGCATCCAAATCAAGGACGTTGGATTTGGATGGTTTACCATGTAGTGGCAAAGTTAAATCATCACAGGTGTTACGAAAGACTGCACTGAAGCAAATGACAACTTGGTCACGTCTTTTAAATTTAGCATCCCTCTTATAATTGTACAGGAAAAAAGAACCACAAAACTTCCATCCACCTCTTCACAACCATAGCAGTCCATCCCGACAACAGCGTCCCCGACCCCAACTCAGAAATAAATATATAAATGCAACGGCATGATGCAAGCTTGCTAAGCTCCACCACCACCGGTGCCCTTCCATATGCAGAAATTTTGCACCCACCACGGTCAGTATGCCCTTTTGCATGGTTAGCTTTCACATTTTTTGCCAGTAAAGCCTATTCACAAGATGCTGAAGATGTTATGATCCAATTTCAACCTCCAGAAACCTCTTAAAATTTTAATCAAGGACCATTTTGAGCTATGTGATTTCATTTTGCTCATCATGGAAAGCTTAGCTAACAGAATAATTTTCACAAACGTATCTATAGACTCAACGCCATCATTAAAGGTCAGAGAAGACAATACATCAACATGCATTCAACGAGCTCTAGGAGAGTTACATATAATGCTTTTTTTTTTTTTTCCATATTATCATTTAAAGCATGTAAGCTGTGGCGGTTCCCCCCCCCCCCCAAAAAAAAAAAAATAAAAAAGGAAAAGAAAGAGACATTCGGCATATAGTCTCCCATGCCCTTACAATTCATTCTCCTTTAGCTGAGAAAGGCATTCGCCTTTTTGCGCTTCTAGCTTATTGCCCACATCCTGCAAGTTGCAACACGAACATTATAGTTATATATCAACATAATAGAACAAAGAAACATGAAAAAGCATCAGCTACACATCATAGAAGAAGTGCAGCAAGCAATGCCAGATGTTTTCAAATCACAGTGAAAATCTGAAGGATATCACTAGCATCCAAGCCAAGCAAGGCCTAGAAATTTTCACATTGTGCCATGCATTTGCACCAGTGAGGACCCGGGGAAGTATTACTCATTCCTTTAAAATAAATAAAATAATATTTTTTTCTTTGCTTTTTTTTTGGGGGACCGGGGCGGGGGGAGGCAGTAGGAACATGACCCATCCAAGGCCCATCATAAATAGGCACCTCTTGAGGGAGGGCTTCCCCCCCAAATTCCCCTTTTTTGGGGGGGGGGGGACAGTAGGTAGCCAAATATAGGAAGACTGCTAATTCCCTCAGCGCCCCCCCCCCAAAAAAAAAAAACCTTTCTTTTCCTCCCATTGGATCTCATCCAACACGTTCTTAGTGTTCAAGATATGGTCAAATGGTCAATACGAATTCTGCTGTTGATTTTTGTCCTCATACAATTTCGCCTCAGATTTGGCCAATAACATTCTGTGGCCGCCACGTGACTTCTGTTTGTATTTATTAGCTGATGGTTCAATTCTTTTTATTTTTTTTGTGTGTTGGGGGGAGGGGGGGGGGCTCAAGCCTCAGCCTCTAGGGTTGATGAGCTTCAAGTTAAGCTCAAGTTTGGCTCATCATATATTACTGAACTGGGCTCAGGGTCAACTTGGTGCAGTTTCCCTTTCATCGAGATACAGGACCAATTACCCAGTACAAACTGATATGCACATCGAGGGATATACTAGTGTGGAAATTTTGCCCTGAAATTTAACCTCTCAGGGCTCAGCACAATGATCCAAGGTTGAAAGGAAACAAAAACTCATTCAGCAGTATATTAATTGCAAGTGCCAAGAACTCTGTCCTATACACAAGATGAAAACAGAATGTGAACCTTTACTACATCCTGGAACTTTGACGATAAATCTAATCTCAGATTCTGCCCTTCCTCTGATACTTTTTTGCATTCATCCTGTAGATAAATACAATAAGCAAGCAATTAGCCATCTGTAGTAATATCAAATGTGACACCAGCATCAACAACTCAAAACGGAATAGCAAATACTAATCTTGGTATATCACCAAAAATGAGGACTAAAGAATTCAGTAAACAACTAAACATTACATAACACAGGACGAAATGACAAAGACAAGCACCACTGTTCCACAAAATTTTCTGTACCTACACAAGTTTCCAAAGTGTTTGGAGCATTAGAGTTCACAATTAATTTTCGTAAATTCATGCGGTGCATTTCAGATTCAATAGGTTCACCAAATCAGCTAACCAGATGTTATTAGAAAAAACATCAATACTATTAAGATTTAGTACCCATAAATCATTTCACAAAAAATAAAGGGAAAAAAGTAAGCACTGAATCATGTGACTCTACTAATCAGTCAATGAAACAAATACAGTGAGACATTCATTTAAATCCACATATTGGGCATGACATTAACAGTTCAAAAATAATTTATATACGACAACGAAACTGGTCCTTAAGTATAACCAACCAAAAGATTCGGGGAATGAAATATTATACCATCAGCAACTTGTTCTGACGCTGTAACTCCCTACACAGTGACTCAAGCTTGGCTCGAACAGCAATAGCTACAGAAGAAATGAGATCAATGAATCTTTCATACATAAAGGATAATAAAAAAGCAGTAAAACAAGCACCAAACAATTCCAACTTAAAATGGGATCTTGCATGTCATTATATGAGATAAATAAGAGGTTATATTCAACCACTTACCACCACAATAGGCACTTTCTTAATATTTGGATTACAGTGGCTCAAAGCAGGTCTCCCTAAATTGTTCGTGATTTTTGTAGCTATGGAATATCAGGTGAATGCCTTCTAAATTCAGGGCCCAACGAAAAACCTATGTGAAACCTTATTGCAGGGTTAAAGGCGCATTCATATGACATCCCACCCCCTCCCCGGCTCCCCAATGTCCTGCCTCTGCAGAACTTCGGATTGTTGGTTTGATTGGCTTGGGTTACTACTCCACTCAAACTGGAACTACTGCCTGAGTAGTCACAATTTTCCAAATCTTACTTGAGGTTTCCCTTTGCACAATACAATCTTATCAAAACTAAGCATTTCATTGAGCTTAGAAAGTCCCATTCATACAGATCCAAATCCAAATCCTAATGAATACCCTGGAGTCCTGCAAGTTGGGCATGAAGCATTAAGCCTGAATAACAGGGATGTTCTGTCGATTGGGCCCTGGATTTTAGAAGAGTTGATTGTCTAGTAGTTGACAACAACAGTAGAAGGTCAAGAGCCATTTGCTTCAGTCTACCTGAGTGCACACCCAGTTCCCATTTTATGGCATGCTATATTTCTTTTTATTCTTTTTTGAAATTACAATTGCCATCAGGGACACCCAGGTGAGTACACAACAATTGCCTTCTCGTCCATAGTAGTAGAAGCCAGAAGGTGCGCCACGGGCCTCAGGGTTCACATCATGTTGTATCAATGAATGAAGCTTCTTCCTTGATATTACCTGCATCTTTTTCTGCCAGAACTTGTTTATATTTGAAAGTGAACTCCAAAAATTCTTGTTCTGTTTTGAAGGTGCGTTTCGAACTTTTACGCTTCACTTCTGCTGTGTCCTGCAGGATCAATAGCATTGATTTTTTATAGCATTGAGCTAGATTATCCTGACTGCCTGTCGACAATTATATTTAGTACTGACTCAGAGGTCCAAGTAGTGATGGAACTATTTCATATTCCTCAAATAGATTTGAGTTTCAGTTTCTACAGGGCAGAATAATTGAGCTTTATGAGTTAAGTGTTACAAGTTTTAGGACACAGATATAGCAAGAGAATGAAAAGCAAAACAAGCAACAAATATGCCGATTAATATGTCATGATTTTTTTCATTAACCTCATTCCCTTCCCAGATTTTTGTCCCATGTGCCCATCTTAGACACTCAGTACTCATACGTGGCCAACATGGGTGTGGATTCTAACAGTCCTTTAGACCAAGAAAGCAAATTTTTTAAAGAAAATGAGCCGGTTGGACACGTAGGCATCCCCGTCGGATGCTCATATATAAGTCCAAGTAACATCAATCTTTCATTCTACGGCTTAGAACAAGGATAGATCAAAGTTAAGATGTAAGGCCACATGCTTTTTGGCTTTTCTGATTCTCTGATATTTGTGCCTCCTTTGCATGGGTTTCTTCAGCATCAGATCCCCCTGAAAAGCAAGTGTATGTTGAATCTTAGCAGAAAGAAAAGATTTAATTGAAAGGGAGAGGCGTGACGACTAGAAAAGTCGGACAACTCCTATGCATAGGAAAAATCTCAACCATCGTCAAGTTTAACATCAGCAATAATGGAAGATTTGTCGCACCAGAAAGGATCAAAAAGTTTGGCAGCTCAGCAAAGCTCAAGCACCTCCATCACAGAAAAGATCCATCTGATGCTCAAACATCTTGTGCATACAAAGAGAAGATCTTGACATCACGAAGATGGGGGAGAAAGAGGGATGGAACTAATTGCTGAGTATCTCTAAGCAGATACTGTTCTTAATATGGCTTGCAGCACTATAACAATCATTTAGTCAGTCATAACCATGGTACCGGGAATGCTTCTCAGATACCTGAAGTGCAGAATGTGGATCCCCACTTAGTTACGGGACAACTTTAGACTAATCAGGCTTCAAATTGTTTGCCTAGGAAAGTAGATCAAGGGGTAGAATGTTTCCAATATCCTATGATCATCTTTATTTTGCTTTTTATTTTTTCTTTTAAACTGGAAGGGGGTGTCAGCCCCATTTTCTTCCTATGTCATTCACATTTTTGTTTCACTACTGGCTGATAATGCTTCTATTATTTGTTGGCATGTTTTATAAATGTTATTATTCAATTAGTACCTTCATCATTCTTCTTGCTACTGAAATAATATTTTTCATTCTTTGTCGCTCTTGCTTGTGTTTATTTGGCAATCTCAGCTCTATCATCGCCTTTGTCCTTTGCTTCACAGTCCGTGACCTTTCTACCTTCCAATCTCACATCTATTACAATTGTTTCTGCTTCAAGTATTGCTTATATGATTTTCGAAGTATCTATTCGAATGAGTAATTGCTCCATTATCAATGTCATTATCTCCACCTTTCTGCTTGCTGCTAGAAATATTGCAAAAGCAGACTTTTCAAACTAATATGTATACCCCCCCCCCAAAAAAAAAAAAAAAAAAAAACGGAGCAAACAAAATGGTTTTTCTATGTTTTTCTATTTTGTTGAACAATAAAGCTTCTGTGAGAGCAAGGAAACTCGTATCTCAGACAATTTAATACAACATAAACTGAAAATATAAATATGATAAACTTTATCATAAAAAAGAAAATATTGATATGATAAACATAGAGCATACGCAACAACAGACACTCAACCTGAAAGATTTTTTTTTTGGGGGGGGGGGCAGTGAAGAGGCTTTCAGATTAATATAACATGCCTAGCATCTCAGCAAGCCCTTTTTCCCCCCCTAGATATTTACGCTATCTGCACTCTGCCTTCTAAATGACTTATGAACCTTAAACTCCCTATCGAGAAACACTGTGCAGCATTTTCATCTAGGTTACACATCATTTAAGGTGCATTCATGTATAGCCCAAATGGAGAAGGGGGAAGAACAATGATGATCAGAAAGAGTGACATCAGTGGTAAATGATAGAGCCTCTGGGAGCAAAGGACTTACAATTACAGCAGCTGTGGTGTTATTACCTTTTTTCTCTGAAATAGTGCGTGCTTGCAAATCCGACCCAAGCGAAGCTGTAGAAGTGGAAGTAGACTCAGGCCCGATTGCCAAATTATCATCTCTCCGCTCCATGTAGCCTTTATCAGGGACATTGGCAGATTCTCCAGAACCATAACAGCTATGCTTTTCAGGCAACATAACTTGTCCGTCAGCCAAAACTGACCTGTCGGATGAAGCTCCATCATTCAATACATCTGACTTCAATGATGTACTGTCCTTGCACTCATCCAAGGATTTCCCCCTTTCATCAAGCGGAGCCACGGAAGCTTTGGACTCCAAGCTCTCAACAAAGCCATCTGGCAAAGAATCTACTTCAGGAAGTTGGGTTGCAGCAGAGCTCTCCATTTAGCCTGGGTTATCCAAAGCCTTTTAAACCTTTCAGTTTATTTAAGAAATTGGAAAACTATTCGCACCCAAATTTTGTCATCTGAAAAAGGATCTTATTGTTCAGAGCTTTCGGAGCCGCTCGCGCCCCCCCGGGGGGGTTTATGTTGTCTGCAATTTAAACTATGACATGAACAAGCATTGCACAATTCTTTTACTTTGAGCCGAGAACCAAATTCGGCAAGACTTAACCTAAACGATTCCTCTAATATTCCAATCCAAAAGAATATGATCAAAAGTAATATTCACCTCATTATTCTATCATTCATCAAACTAATAAATCTACTCTTAGCCTAGTTTTCTCATCAAAGTATGATTCTCAAATATTATATACACACCAAATTCCCAAGAACAACAACAGAAACAAGTAGACATTCAATCTCAACTCCACTCGAACGCTACAACTACTCAAACCGGAGCCTTGATTACGCAATCAGTACAAAAGAACACGATCATAATAGTTAAGTCGAGAAAGATAACAATCAATATGCAGTTGCATAAACCCACATTTCAACATAGGTTGAAGATTCGAAAGGTTTGCATAACGCACCTGATTGGGAAGCCAAAAAATTGTTCCGACGCCGAGATGAAGATGGAGTGCCCAAAGAGGTTACGAAAATGGAAACCCTAGAATGCCCAAGTAACTGATTTTCTGTCTCCTCGTTCTCCTGCTTGGGTCTGCTTGTCTGAAGGCTGAGCACAGTGTCAAAAAGCGCAGGGCATCGAAACTGTTGGGAAGCAGGGACGCGTGCATGAAGTCAGGTCCACCAAAGCTGGTAGGACATAGAGGATCTACTGCAATTATTCTAGATACACCCACAAAAAAATTATGCTGAATTGATATTAATACAAATCGAAGCGTATATTATATTTTTAAAAGTATATACTCTTATAAAATACGTCAGTGTTATATAGTAAAAATTATCTATATGATAAATACACGCTGAAAAAAAAAAAATATATATATATATATATATATGAATGATAAGTAAGAGTACACACTTCAAGATGTATGATGTACATTACTGATACAAATAAAACAAATCTAGCAACATTAATTATTGTATTTTCAATAGTAGTACAATTTTAATCAATATCGATGCAACTTCTCTAATTGCAGGACTAATTTTAGTAATATTGGTTTTTTTCTACTGTGCATATTACGTTCGTGGTTATCATTTTTGTCCAAATTAAAATTAAAAAAATCATTGATTGAAATGAATTGTAAAATATATATATTACCTTGACATTAATTTTCTTGTGTTTGGTACTTCTCATATTGGAGGTGTTTTTGAAAATATATATATATAAATATGTAAAACTAATAAGATATTTTGCTCTATTTTTCTTCTAATCAGAAAACATTTTCCATAGAGACCCCAAAAAAAAAAAAAGTCTTGCTTGATTGCAACTTTAAGGCCCTATTCTTTTTTCAATATAAAACATTAAGTTCATGATTTCCAACTTTTTACAACTCCTTTCAATTTCTTTTAGCTAGTTACTTTACAAATACATTTTAACAACATTACAATTACAACTTCTTACATTTTCTTATAGCTGCTTGTCGCAAACATGAACACGGTCTAAATGTATAAAATCTCTTTAACCGGCTTGTCATTCTGGTCTTTAGCAATTGGTAAATGCAAAGCACTTGGAAAATGTTTACAATACATGATAATTAGCCATGGATTTTTTTCCAAAGACATTCTCTTCATAGGCATCTCTTTCAAATGTAAACCCAGCTCAGTGGAACAGGTATTTTTCACTATCGATATTTTTATTTGAAAACTTCAAAACAAACCCCACTGAAGTTTACTATGATGTAACCAATTATCTCTGAGAATACATGACTCAGTACTTCCAATCTCAAGGAACCACAGGCTCCATCTGAACAGAAGCCATTGCATAAAAGAACATAAGCTCAACCATATTAACTGAGCAAATCCGCAGAAACATCAGGGAAAACTCTATTGTCATTCTTCAATTCACAAGTTTTTGAAAGCCGATTCGTGAGTGGGTTTCTGAGGGGTCAGTTTTGCCAGCAAAGCCTTATTCTGACAGTGTTCAGCATCCACAAAATAGAAGTTATTATTTGCCCTGAATGTCACGAATGGCCTGTTGGTCTCTGCAGGCCTTATATCAGCAAATTTGATAGTCTTTGTAGTTGGGGTTGCCAACCATGACATCATCTCGGCCTCAAAGCTGTCCGACCCAGGCTGCCACCTGATCTTATGGATGTAAGGGCTGACAAACCAGTGGAGGGCAGCAGTAGTGGAAGCACTGAAGAATATGACTGTGGCTGCAACACCACCTTTCAGGATCACGTTCATCTCAGGCGATGTCATGAAGGTTATCACAGGTCCCAAGGACACCGAGAGGCAGCAGGTGGAAAGAGATAGAAGCTTCACTTTCCTGATAGTTGATGAGATTGGGCCGTGATAGGCGACCCCTTTGTCCTTGTCATCTTCACTGGCTTCTGATACTTGACGTGGTCCAATGCTGATCTTACTGTCATCTTGGGTTTTGGGGCTCTGAGAAGCCCATCTCCTTTGGATGCTGCTGAGGATCGAAGAGCTAAGATATGATTTGGTACTTGCGCATGGAGTCCATTTTTGTGACCTCAAGCTGTTATAGCCTGCAACAGATAAAAATGAGTCTATATCTAAAGACAAATATACATCTGAGACATGTAGTGCTCAAATGACCTCTAGGTATAATGCTCAAATGACCTCTAGGTCCTCTACAAGACTTGGAATAAAACAAAATTTTGAGATTGCAGAAAGATTTCAGAAAATGGACTCCAGGGCAAGGTACACGGATACTTGTTGCTTCATTCTGAACCAAAAGGCGCAGAAATTTCAGAAAATGGATGAAACAGTAGGGCAACTAACTGTGCTAGGCACCTTGCAGCCAAGTCAAAGTAGCACAGGAACCAAAAGATAAATTGACATGGAACAGTATGACAACCATCAAGTAGATCACTGTCAGTCATTTAAGGTGCTAGTCAGTGGCAAAGTCTACTAGCCCCCTGGTGAAGACCATCAAAATGTAAATCTAAGGTTGATGGTCAAACATCATATATAATTTACCAAACCTCAACTATCTTACTGTGCTCAGCCTCAAAATATCAACTATCATTCCTGCGGGCCACTACCATTATTCCAGTGGTGACCGGCGAGCATAGACCATTTAGGCCTGCATTACCTTGGATACTCCGTCCTCATGTGACCACTAACCCTATTTGAGGGCCGAGGCCACTGTTGTGGAGGACTGAGGGTCTTTGCTTGTGGGTTATGGAAAGGGCCCTTTTTTCTTTTGGGGGGTGGGGGGTTAACCTAGAAAGTGAAAAGCAAGAAGCTTATGCGACACTTCAGTACTGATGAATAGCAGAATAGGCCCATTCGTTCTCGAAACTTGTACTTGTATCAAAGAAACTACAGAAGATAACAGAAGATATCATTTCAGCTATTCTATATACAGGAAATCAGACAACTTAGGCAGAGATAAAATTGGAAGCCAACCAGCAGATGTCATCAGAAAAATGAAAAGGATAAATAAAACAGAAAGACTGAAAGAGCGTGTGCTCCCTGCAAAAAGCAAAAGCTGACCAACCCTTGAAAAGCAAAATACAGATAGAACATTACCAACCCAAACAATATGTATTGATCTAAAGTTAAAGATGCCAAAGTAAACAAATCTGAGAGGGTGGTCATCCAACATTCCCTTGGAAATGTTGAAGAACAAGAAATAGTCAACAAACATCAGAAGAGTCTTGGTTAAGTGCCGCTGATTACGACACAACTATTCAGACACATAGCTTTGAATATTAACAATCACTAAAAGCATCGTGTCATGGATATGTCTTCTAAGATCACTTCATATGTTCCTGCTTTCACGCCAACATTCTATAGGTCTACATCAAAGTACTTCCCTCAAAAACATGCAAGGTTTCATCAATGCTAGGAAGCATTGAAGCACCCCCAAGTTCATTCTAAGCATGTAAAGATTATCTTAGCTCAATTAGGAAGTGTTCACTGGATCCACCTTTCCTCAAAAATCTTTAAATTTTGTCGTTGCCAAAACAGTTGATTTAAGGAAACGTCCTCCTAACAGCCACCAAGATTAAATATTTATACAGCAACAATCAGCAAGTTGTTCTACAATTGACCACGAAAATCACTCATCCACAGAGACTGATAAATATCAAGTTTGGGGGAAAGCACATCTCATCCAAAAATGAGCTCAGTTGCGCAATTCTGCTGAAGAAGCGCGTATGAAACATCAATACCTTAAGAGAATTGACAAAGGTATCTGGGAAAAAGGCTTCACAGTCAACCTGAATGGCCAAATCAATTGTCATACTCTTGTTCTCTTCATTCACAAAATCTATTGTCAATCATGCAACTCAAAGCCACTAGACACTACCTCTCACAACAGTGACATTCCACGGAATCACTAAATTCAGCTTTGTATGCTGTAGAAAACACCACCTATGAAGTACAGCCTATTCTAAGCTCACTAGTCACTATGCTTTAAATCTAACTAATGCTTTACATTTTTACCTTGGAACTTGGAAGACCACCTTAATATTACTCCGCATCCAACAAGGAATTTTCTCAGACACTTGACTAGCAATCCTTCATCCTTGCACAAGATTGAGCCTTTGTAGGTTTGTCCAAATTGAAATTACAAACTTCTCCGTCTTCTTAGATTTTAACTGAGTACTTCATGACCTATGAATGCACTCCCACCAAATGATGAAAACTGTCAATCCAGTTCCACCTTGAATACCCACATGCCAAATGACAAATCCAGAGGGAAAAAAAATCAATTTCCACTCCCAAAATTGATTTCCCATTTGAATTTCCCAACTGCCACAAGATGAACCCCACTCACCAAGTACCCTTTAACACCACCTCTCAAGCTCAAGTTTTTGACAAACTAAATCCTGATAAAGTCCATACTCTATACACAAGCAAACCACCACCCGACAAAATTCCCATCAAGGTCATGAGAGGCAAAGATGTGCATACCCTTTGAAACTATTTCAAGTATAAACCCCTAAGAAAGCCCGATATACCATCTAAGCCATCATAAACACAGACATTCAATTGGGGGAGAGGAGGGGTGAAGCAAATAACTCAGTCAATAAATACTACAAATGACTTCAAATTCTGGGTAAAGATCAGAACTTTACATATGAAATGCAACTGGGTAGTTAGCCAAGGCGCAAA
Organism: Carnegiea gigantea; assembly: GCA_029747015.1. Lineage (NCBI taxonomy): Eukaryota > Viridiplantae > Streptophyta > Magnoliopsida > Caryophyllales > Cactaceae > Carnegiea > Carnegiea gigantea. The sequence continues at coordinate 1,259,641 of JAKOGI010000010.1, read as the reverse complement.
TTGTTGAACAAAACAGCGGACTTCAGAACATAAAAAGTAGGATTAGGAAATATAACCTGAAGAAACGTTGGATGAAATAAGATGATTGGCTCGAGAACGGATCAAGTGAGAGACTGCTGCTCTCGCCATCTCTCCTTTCTCTATGCCGCCCTAGTCCCTGCAAAATCAGGGACGACGCTCTCCTGTCCAGGGTTTAAGCTGAGCTAATCCGAAACCATTATTATAACCGTTTATCAGAAACGGATAGCAACAACGGGCATTTGGTCTAGTGGTATGATTCTCGCTTAGGGTGCGAGAGGTCCCGAGTTCAATTCTCGGAATGCCCCCATTAGTGGTACCATTTTGCTTCATTTTTGCTTCTTTTTCCTCTTCTTCTCCAGCATTTTCCTTGATTAATTAATTTTGACCTTTTGGGGTATCAGGGGCACTTGACCCCTTGTGACAAAATTTTCACCTTTTTAGAAAGTTTTTACAGTTTTTATTTTTTTAAAGTGCCCAGGACATGCATAAGCCAAGTGTCTAAATCCATGTTTAAATAATTACTTATTACAAGTCAAATATGATAATTACCTCTAAAGTTAGTCAACAACCGAACACTACGAGCACAACTAGACTCTAATATTTTTCACATGAAATTCAGTACCCAATATCATAAATTTGACCATAAATATACAATGAAGAGACCTCAACTTTTTCTGCGTAGTAGTAAAGAAAAGAGCCTCTCATACATACAAGACATCAAGCAAAATATTTTTATGTTTAACTTTCTTCAAGTTTATGCAGCGGAAAGCATATTAATTTTAGCTTATCATAAGTATTTATCATCAATATTCGACACAATTCAACACTTGTAAAAAGTACTTATAAATTAGCTCTAATTGTTTATCAATACTTGGACTTATTTTGCTAATAATGTTAATAGCTTTATTATTGCAATTGCAAAATACATTGAATGTTAAAATATTGTTACATTGTATCATTGAATAAAATATTTCATAGTGTTACTTATAATATAAAATATGGATATTATTGTAATTGTAAAAATGCTTATCATTTTGAAGTAATTGAATACTTTGCCATTAATTATCTAAAATTGCATAATTTTTTAAGAATATAATTCAAGTTGGCAAACAATTCTTTTCAAAAATATGTGCAATATAAAATTATTTATTTCTAACAACCTCCAACTCTGACTTATATTATGTGGCTAACAACTTTCAATTTTCAAAATTGGACTAATGATGCAATCCATTACATCTAATAATATAGAAATTTTTTGTGTCAACACTAAACCGGCTTGAAACAGCAAATATATTCGCACATTCTTTGCATACGATACATATCAATTAAAAAAGTCATTCACAAACTAATTTACAACTATAACATATAACTCATTGGAATATGTTTATATTCTGTTCCAAGATAAATAAATAAACATTTATAATAACTCACTAGAACTATCCCCCTTACGATGCAAGGGTTGAGTTAGATCATATGTAAATGTCTAAAATTATAAATAATTCATGAAGAATATTATTTTAATCGTTTAGATTTATTTTATTAGTTGAAAAATCTTTGTATCTATTGAACTTTTTAGGCTTACGGATGTGTTATTTTTGTATATGCAAGTAAATGTTTATTAATCACATTTCTAAAAAACTAATTAAGGAGAAGGTGAAAGATCTTGTGAAGTATATAAAGGAAAATTAAAAAAGAGTTGCATGCATGTAAAAGACACAAAATAAACTAAAGTACTAATTAATATGCTAACCAATAAAATTATGACACTTGACAAAAATATGTGAACTCACTCAATTTTATATATAGTTATATAGATAGATTATATAGATATTTGGTGCATACTACATACAGAGTCAATCCTCCACAAATACATTTTTTTGGCTTAATTATTGATTACATATCATAAACTTAAAGTCTTATCCTGAAGTCAAAAATGCCGAGATTAAGATGAAATGTAGAAGTGTCACAGAAGAGCACGTATCATACCCCAAGAGGCTAATTATCACCAATTCTAGGACTTGGCCTTGATTTGATATTGTCAGCGCCCTAATATTGATCAGGCATCAATTAAATAGTTTGAAACTAATTCAGACACTTGTTTTCTTTCAATAAAGTCCTAGGTTTGAGAATTGTCAATGGAGAAAATTTATGATAGGAGAGCTCTATCTTTATTGGACCAATAGTAGCACGAATCCAGTGAAAAAGAGGATTTAATATCAAAAAAAAATAATTAGGTTGAAGGCCGTGTTCGGCAACAGCGTTTTGGGTAGCGCTTAGCATTTTGACCAGGCCAATACACTAATTAGTTCATTTTAAGTGTTCTATAAACTAGTGTTCTGACTAGCATTTGAAGTAGCGTTTAGCCGTTTAGCATTTTAAGCAGCGTTTCTGAAAAACTAATAGTATTAACATTTGACATTTAAAAGTAGCATTTAATATTTTTTAGCCAAATATATCCTTTAAAAATTTTATCTTTGGAAATTATCTATATCCTTTTATGTCAATTTACATTAATCAGCTCGCTTAACAGCTAAATTTACCGAACACATTAGTTTCAACCGCTAATCTAAATAACTATCCGCTACCAGCTAAATTAGAACTGCTATCCGCTATCTGAACCGTTATCCGCTATCTAAACAGCTAATTTTGCTGAACAGGACCGAAGTCACACTACACAAGAGGAAGAGGGGATCTTTCCACTATATCTAGTTTTCAATTTTTTTTTTCCCGATCATTAGCAGAAAAAAATTCAAAAAGCTACCACTAAGGGCCTGTTCTTTTCGTGGGTAAATGAGAGTGGATAAAAGATTGAAGTGGGTTGAGGTGGGTTGAAGTTGGTATTTTTTTTAGGTGGGTTGAAGTTAATTGAAGTTGGTATATTTTTTTTTGTGGTGGGTTAAAATAGGTTAAAATAATGAGAATGTAATTATTTGTGATAATTTATGAAGTTATTGTAATTTTTAGTGCATTTTTTCGCTGAATGGTAATTTTATAATTTTGCAACTATTTTTCTAGAAGTTAGAGGCCGGCACAACTTGTCAATTATTTTTAACGATTCGGGTTACAAAATTTATTGATGACAACTTTTTATATACCTGCCTTTTTTTTATGGGTAAATTTGAAAATACTAACCTAAACCCACTTCAACCTACTTCAACCCACTTCCATTATCAACTAAAGTTCAATTTATGACATTAAAAAAATTCAACCTACTTCAACTGACCTCAACGTACTTCAACCCGCCTCAACCTACTTCAACCCACCTCACCCTTTTACCCCCCTAATTTACCGACGACAATAACAGGCCCGTATTCGAAAAATTCAGATGTAACGAAAGAAAATAGTGTGATCGTAAATGTTACAAAATATATCAGCAATATAGATTTGTTGTTAATTTTTAAATGTAGAAGTTGGTTGAAAATATAACATTAGCTTTTTTCTAATTTTATAAAATACGAAAAATTAGGTTGTGGAAAATAATAAAAATATAATGTAATTTGAAAAGCGTGTGACAGCAAAATATGATGATAATAATTTGAAAATTAAAATGGAATCGTATCTAATCTATACTGTTTGATGCATCATGATAATCAACAAAATGGAATCGTATCTACTCAATTCAAAAATACCAACCTCAACCCACTTCAACCTCCTTCCATTAGTTTAACTAAGTTTAATTTATCACATCAACAAAATTCAACCCACTTCAATGTACTTCAACCCACCTCAACCTACTTTAACCTATCTTAACCTACTTCACTCTTTTACCTACCCCAAGTTACTTATAAATTTCCACCATTTTCAAATCATACGACTTTGCAAAAATAATTAAATCTCATATGACACTTTACAAATTATTAAATTTATGAAGGGGTGAGTTGAAGTTGGTTGAAGTGGGTTGAGGTGGGTTGAGTTGGTTGGTTTGGGGTTGGTTTTTTTTTTTTTTTTTTTTCAGGATGGTTGAAGTTGGTTGAAGTGGGTTGAAATGGGTTGAGATTGATAAATCTAAAATGACCTACAAAAAGAACAGGGCCTTAAGTATCAATCAAAAAGATTACTAATAGGTAGAATTACAGCTATTAAGAACAAAGAGCACTAAACAGTGATTACTAATCTGCCACCGTAAGCAATTAAATCCATTTGTCACATAAACTCAACGATCCCTTCAAAAAAGGATTATATTTGCCTATCCATTTTCTCCCTCAAAACTCCTTACAATTCTCCTAATAGCTAAAATCTCGACACGTACACCCAACTGTCTGTCTAACTCTAAACAATTCTCCTAATAGCTAAAATCTCGACACATACACCCAACTGTCTGTCTAACTCTAAGCTTTCTTGAGTAATTTCCTTAGGAGTTGGGAAGCCCTGCTTGGCAAATTCTTTTATCTTTTCTTTTTAGTGTTAGCATCTACTTTCCAATCTTCCTTCTCAACTCTAACACTGAAGAACAGCTACAATGACCAATGCAATGATACATTCACCACAACAAAACGCGCCAGGATCATCCTGACTCTTGAGCCGGGAAAGCTTGCACGTTTCTTTCCTTTCTCTTAATAAAGAGAAACTTCAAGCCAAAAGTACAGAAATTGCTAGAGAGTATTCAGGAAGTAGAACATCGGGATTTGACTCTAAAATCAGAACTTTATTGTAATAACTATAAGAGTCCCTAGCAACAGCAAGGAACGGGTAAAAAATTCCCATGCTGCAGAGTCACAACCCAAAATCATAGCAACAGAGACACTTTAAGGGAGAGGGGCAGCACATCCCTACCAAATTTTGAGACTGGGATCCGATATCAGTGAGGACACTCAACCACCACAAAAACAGCAAACAAACCAGAGGGCCAACCGCCAATTGCAAAAAAGATCATTGTTTCACTGTTCTTAAAAAAGAAATCATTAAGTCCTCCAGAAGGTGAAGATAAAAACTGCAATTGATCTCACTTTCCTCCCTTCTTCTGGGCAGCCTTGGTGACTTTGGCACCAGTAGGATCCTTCTTCTCAACACTCTTGATCACACCCACAGCCACGGTCTGCCTCATGTCCCTCACAGCAAAACGACCAAGAGGTGGGTACTCAGAGAAGGTCTCCACCACCATGGGCTTGGTGGGAATCATCTTCACCATACCTGCATCACCGTTCTTCAAGAACTTGGGCTCCTTCTCGAGCTCCTTACCAGATCGTCTGTCAATCTTGGTCACGAGCTCAGCAAACTTGACGGCAATGTGGGACGTGTGGCAGTCGAGCACTGGGGCATAGCCGTTTCCAATTTGTCCAGGGTGGTTCATGATGATGACCTGGGAGGTGAAGCTGGCTGCCTCCTTGGCTGGGTCATTCTTGGAGTCAGAGGCAACGAAACCACGCTTGAGATCCTTGACAGCAACGTTCTTCACATTGAACCCAACATTGTCACCGGGAAGAGCCTCTGGAAGAGCTTCATGGTGCATCTCAACAGACTTAACTTCAGTTGTCAGCCCAGTAGGACCAAAGGTGACAACCGTACCTGGCTTCAAGATACCAGTTTCAACACGACCAACGGGGACAGTTCCAATACCTCCAATCTTGTAGACATCCTGGAGTGGGAGACGAAGAGGCTTGTCTGAAGGCCTCTTGGGCTCTTGGACCTGGTCAAGGGCCTCAAGCAGGGTTGGACCCTTGTACCAGTCCAGGTTGGTAGACCTCTCAATCATGTTGTCACCCTCGAACCCAGAGATCGGAACGAATGGGATCTTGTCGGGGTTGTATCCAACCTTCTTAAGGTATGATGAGACTTCCTTCACAATTTCATCATACCTGGCCTTTGAGTACTTGGGAGTGGTGGCATCCATCTGTTCGATTAAAATAAGGCAGCGGAGTTAGGAATTACAACCAATCAAATACAGACGCAAAGTTCAGAACTTCCAAACAAGCTATCAAATGAAATCGTGATTACATATCAATTAAAACAAAAAATATACCTTGTTACAGCAGCAAATCATTTGCTTCACACCAAGAGTGAAGGCAAGCAGAGCGTGCTCACGGGTCTGACCATCTTTGGAGATACCAGCCTCAAAACCTCCAGTGGTCGAGTCAATGATGAGGACGGCACAGTCAGCCTGCGAGGTACCAGTAATCATGTTCTTGATAAAGTCACGGTGTCCAGGAGCATCAATGACAGTGCAGTAGTACTTGGTGGTCTCAAACTTCCACAAGGCAATATCAATGGTAATACCACGCTCACGCTCGGCCTTTAGCTTGTCGAGCACCCAGGCATACTTGAAAGACCTCTTGTTCATCTCAGCGGCTTCCTTCTCGAACCTCTCAATAACACGCTTGTCAATCCCTCCAAGCTTGTAGATCAAGTGCCCAGTAGTGGTCGACTTCCCAGAGTCGACATGGCCAATTACCACAATGTTAATGTGAACCTTCTCCTTACCCATGATGAACTCTTAGAGAAAACTGTAAAACAAAGGCAATGGTATGAATGTAATCCAAAACAAAAGCAACAGATCGAAGTACTGGAAAGAAACAAAAAAACAAACAGCTCAATAGTGGGCATATTCTCACCATATGCAGAGAGTCTGAACTTAGCACACCACACCCACTAAACCAAATCTAACATGACATAACCCAATGACCAAAATGGATCACAAATCACAATTTCAAGGATCAAACCAATCCACCCAATCATTCCATAATCAAAATTATCGCTTTTCAAGAATTAAACTTAAGCTCTTCAATCTCTTGCAACATTTTTTTCCCACTTCACTAATCAATTTCTCCAGCTAAACTTATGAAATTCCACATAGAACCTAGGCTTAGCAGGAACTAACACCTAGAAAACTATGAAAATTATTCACACAACGATGTTCAGAAAGGAAACAACATTTAGTTCAATTACATAAGCAGTATTCAGACGATATAGACAAATCTTCATATCAATTCTCATGACATTGCTAGATCCATAAACTAAAGCTTCAAAATCTTACAAAAATTGAACGAAAACAGCTCATCATATCCAAATATAGCAGATTAGCACACAAAAATATACATCTGATAACAACATTCAAATTTTTAAATCTACTAACAATTGATAACAACGAGCATTCAATCTCAAACTACTAACAATCACTAAATCAAACGATATAGATAGAGAGAGAGAGAGATTGGGAGGGCTAACCTCAGATGTGCTTTGCTAAAACCCTAGCCGCAGCTGAGAGAGAGATGAGTGAGAGAATACGCAAATGGAGCAGCCACGACCTGTCAGGGTTTTTATAGCATGTCGAGCAAAACATGGGATTAGGAACGAGAAATGGGCAACGACGTCGCATGGTGCAAGCTGGGTCCTCTGTTTTTCTCCCCCCCCCCCCCCAAAAAAAAGGTCGGTTTTTTTGTGAGGGCAAAAAATCCTTGTTGAACCGTCTTTAAAAATAAAAATGCTAACCGGACCGACTCAATTCGGCTAAAGGCACCCAAAATAGATTAAAAAATGATGTCAACTGGTTGTTACAAAATATCCTATTTGATGTGAGAAGGAAAAAAATCCTTTATGATATTTTAGCATTTATAAATTAAGATTGAATACATTGAATGTTTGTCTTGGGTTAAATTACAGAGTAATCAATTTTATCAATATATATTGATTTAAATAATTTGACACTTATTTCTTTTAAAAAGATTTTAAATTTGAATCTTATAAATAAAGAAAAATTTACAATGGATGAGCTAATACTCCTTTATAGATCAAAAGTAGTTTGACATTAGTAAAATAAAGGCCTAAACCCCCCCCCCCAAAAGTCAATTTTGAAGGATTAGTTAAACAAAATATATTAATAAGCATTATTTGACAAATGCTTAATTATTTGATAAAAACTTTATCATTAGTAATTACAATACAAATATGATCTAATTTGGTTTCATGTTGCTTAAATCAATGTGTCTCTATTATAAATCTCAATGTAGTATTCTCGTTGTTTGCCTTCATTGTATGAACCAAATCAATTGCAAATTTTTATGGTGGGTTTGTCCTAAATACTAAATAGCGATGTCAATAGGGCGAGTACGGGGCGGGTTGAGTCATAGCTTTACCCATATCTATTTTTCAAAATTGTACCCATACTCATCAGGTATTAAAAAATAAAACTCATACTCATATCCATTAGATTTTGCGAGTTTTATCTGGGTTCACATAGAGAATGAAAATTAATACCCATATACAACCCATGTCTGAGTACGATATATATTTTTATCATTATAAGATTCCAAAGTTCTTATATTTTGGAAATATATTGTTTAAAAATGTGAAATCAAATACATTATTGACTAATTCCTTATTAGAAGAGTTTGGATTGGACTTAAACCGAAAAAATATTGAGCTAAAATAATTTTTTTTTATTATAAAAACGGACACGGGTAAGGTGCGGGCATGGGATGGGTGAGGACTATACCTATACCCGTAGCCATTTTTCAATACCCGTTCCATACCTATTTAAAAGTTATTTTTACCACCCACTTGAGTTTTGAATGAGGCGGATTTTGCGATTTTTAAATAAGTACAAGTTTCGTTGCCAACCCTAGTCTTAGACTCTTAAGACCTGTTATTTCTAGAGAAAGTTTGAAATTAAAATTGGAAATGAATGGAAAATATTTGTCAATTGAAAGAATGAGAGGTGGGAATAGGGATGACAGTATGTCTTGGACCTGACCAGTCTTAAGCGGATACAATGAAATGAGATCCGACGATCTTAAGCGGATTTGAGTTTAAGGGTCCTGGGCTTGGTCTGCGCCTGAGTTTGAATATTTGAAACTCGGACTTACCCGCAACCTGTTTAAGACCTATTTGTATTTTTTTTTTTTAAATGCGGTAATCTATTGACTAAACTCACTAAAGTTTAAAGACTCTAAATAAAGGAAACCCTAAATTGTCTTGACAGTTGCTGCATCGCTACCACGTCTCACCCTAAGTTGTTTCTCTCTTTACTCTCCCCAATCACCACAATCTGTTGCCCGTTTCTCTCTGCTTTCCTCAACGCTCAGCCTCACTCTTCCACACTCTGTTGCTCACAACCTCATTCATAGTCTCTCATAGGCTCGATTTAGTAGTTACTCACACTATTCTCGTTTCTCTATGCACATTGCAGTCAGCTAGCTACTCACATCGTCGCATACTCGCACTGCATGTCTCGGACTTACGTGCACACTCCTCGCCATTGGATAGCATCACCAATAGTCTAGACCCTTGATTTTTAGTGTGTAAAATGTAAGTTAAAATACTTTGTTACGATACATGTTGCGAGATTGTCTTTGTGTTAAATATCATGTCTTCTAGATTCAAGTATTTGTCTTTCAAAAATGATAGTTCATGTTAGAATATAGAAAAAATTAGTTTTAATGTGAAAAATAGTCAAGACTCGCTAGACCCACAGGCTCTTGGTCTAGGTCACATTTTTTTAGACCCAACGGATCTTGGACAAGTCTGGATGCATATCCTAAAAATATAAATGGGTTTTGATTCAGATGGACCCGATTTAGACTCAACTCATTGTCATCCTTAGGTAAGAATGATAGAAAAAAGATAAAAAATATAAATTTACCTATAAAAAAATAGACCGTTATATTTTGATCCTGATTTTTGCTGAAATTTAGAGGAATGAAGGGGGCAAACTTGATGAACTCGAGGGCTTGAGTATAACATTTAACAATTACTGGCCTTAATTGATGCCTAAGTGATTAGTGCCCTATTCAATTTTGTTTGATGTTTCGTAGACACTCCCCTAACTTTCCATAGCAAGTTTTGCCATAATACCTAGATTTGATGGGACGAATCAAGTCACGGCCCGTAACCCTTTTTTGGGGGGGGGGGGGGCGTTGACGTCTCATAAAACTTTGATGAACTTAACCCCAAATCTAGAGAGCACGTTGAGAAGGCATGATCGAAGCATTGCATCCAACTATTACACCAAATTTAAGCACAAATACTCATGGCAATGTACAAAAGGAATTGAATATTAAAGGAAAAGTATCGACTTTGAGTAGTTGGTCCAATTGTATAATTGTTTTACTAAATATTGGAGAAGAAGACGAAATGTCAATTTTTTTATCGAAGATGAATTTTGAAGTGTCCAATTGTATGATTAGTTGGTCCGTACCAACTTTTAGTATTTTGATTTTTATTAAAGCTAGTTGAATGTCAAAATACTACTTAAAAAACTAATCATAATATTATAGTATCAAATACTAATATTTGACTAATTAAATCAGATTATTAAGCTCTATCACAATATTATTACCAAATACGATTTACATATGCATCATTAAAATATTTAAGGTTTGACGTAAAGTAAGATTCAATCGGTTCCAAAAAGATTATCCTATTTAACTTTTCACGTATTTTAAGAATGTTAATAAATAACCTTTTTAAAAGATAAAATATTAATCATATATATATATATATATATATATATATATATATATATATATATATATATATATCAAATTTCCTTTTTGATAATTATCTTTTTTAAATTCAAAACTGTTCGAGTAATGGTAATGACAACAAGGCTTTCAAGCATTTCTCCCTTTTTCTCTCTCTCTTATATTTGTCCTACATGAAACTTTTGGGGATGTTTTGAGGGAATTATATATCCCATTGTTCTTACTCTTGTTGAATAACTTAAGACTATGGTTTATGGGATTGAGGGCGTCTTGGGCGACCACACGTGCATGCGCCGTCATCGCCCGTCTGTCCGGGCCGGGCGCGGGTTGTGGCCCTATCTTATCTTTTTAGGAAGAATTCCGTTTAATATTTTCGTAACAGATTACGTTAAAATCTTCAGTGAATGCTGCCAGATATTACGTTAAAATATTCCGTGAACCACTCCCTACCGTTATGGTCTTCCTGGTCCTCCTCCTCTCCTTGAATGCTACCAGATATTCTGCATTGTTCTACGTCATTTTAATGACCTTGTAACATCCATATTTTCCCTATAAATAGAGGGCTTAGCAGCATGGCTCTGCACTCCAGTTCTCACACTTCACTCCTTCCTTCTTCTTCTCTGCGTATTCTGAGTTTACATACTGCATACTCCAAACTCTTGATCGCGAAGTGCACGCATTCATGAGTACTGAGTTAATCTTGGGGAGCAACTGACTGTATCGATTTGTACCGTGGTCGAGCCGTAATTGCTCTCAAAGTAGTGGTTTATCCACGACTCAATCTGTTCGATTGTTTGCCAGCTATTGTTAACATTATTTTTTCTAACGAAAACAAGAATAATATGTAAATATTTACAAATTTGATATTTTCATATCAAAAAAGAGGACATTGTTTTAAAATATTAAAAAAATACGAAATAATCTTTTTGAAATGGATAAAGTAACATTGTTTTTTCTTTTTTTGGGGGGGTGGGGGGGGAGGCCGCTGAATTCGAAATGGCAATGTAGTGGTCAACCCGGAAGGGCACCTGGTCCAATTCCATTTCCCACGCGAGTTTTTTTTTCCGCCATTTAACACTTGAGCCACGAGCGTTCCACCTCCCCTGAAGCGCGTACGATTTGCCATTGCCACGCGCGCTGTGATTCGTCAGAAAATGAACAACATGATGATTTTATTTTCTTGGTGACAATTATTCAAAATCAAAAAAAAAAAAAAAGCTAATAACGTCGGCTTTAAAAGATATTTTTGGGAATGAGAAGGGCAAAGGCGGTAATTTAGACGACGCTGGAAGGCTGCCCAATTCCACAGTCTCCACTGTCCTCGACTATAAATATACACCCATTCTCCGCAAACCCTACTCTCTGTCATTTATATAATCTCCTTTTCCTCTCTATTCATCGGTGCGGCTAGGGTTTCAGCTCACCTCAGCTCCTTTTCAGGTTAATCTCCTCTATCTGTCTTATTGAGCTGCTGAATTGATGATCATGTTGTGAATTATGCGAAATGATTCGGTTTGGTTATGATTTGGTTGTGTTTTCGGATGTTTTAATCTGACAATTGTCTTATATCTGTTGATTTGAATCGCGATGCGATTTGAAGAATTATAGTTCTGTGTGATTGGATGGGTGTTTTGTTGCGAGAAATGTTTAATATACGATAGTGTCCGTAGCGGGTTGGCTTCTCACCATCTTTAGTCTTCATCTGTGTTTAATCGGCTAGGATGTTTTAAAAGTGCGTGGAGTTTTGAATTCTTTGTCTGCGATAGATGAATTTGGCCATATGAATTGTTAAAGTGTTGTCTTTGGGAGATATGGTTGCGTGTTTTAAATGATCTGAGATTTAGTTAAATTTCAATGGGATTGATTTGGATTATAGGATGCCTAAGCTTTGAGAATCCCCTTGTAATCTGTGTGGTTTTTATGTTGCGCCATGCTAAATGTTATGTGGACTCTTTGTGGATTATGTAGATTTGATTAGTGCTAAAATGAGAATTTTGGTGGAGGATATTGGTATTTTGGCCACTCTTATGAATTCTGATCAAGTTGGACAATGAAAATTAAAAAGGTGTTGTGAGGCATTTGGTGGTTGTAATGGCGCTGCATCTCTGTTTGTTATGAAACATTTTCGCTTTATGCTTGCTCCTTGAATATGCTTGTACGGCTGTTGTGATTTTATATATGTGTAATTAGTATTTGTATGCTATTTTCTCCTGAATTCTTGTTTGATTCTGGGGGGATTATGAAATACCGGTATCGCTGGTTGGTGAATTTGGACTGATGTGGGTTCAACTGCAGTCACACAACTAAGAGTTCACCATGGGTAAGGAGAAGACCCACATCAACATTGTGGTCATTGGCCATGTCGACTCTGGAAAATCCACTACCACTGGCCACTTGATCTACAAGCTTGGAGGTATTGACAAGCGTGTTATTGAGAGGTTTGAGAAGGAAGCTGCTGAGATGAACAAGAGGTCCTTCAAGTATGCCTGGGTGCTTGACAAGCTCAAGGCTGAGCGTGAGCGTGGTATTACCATCGATATTGCCTTGTGGAAGTTTGAGACCACCAAGTACTACTGCACTGTCATTGATGCTCCTGGACATCGTGACTTTATCAAGAACATGATTACTGGTACCTCTCAGGCTGATTGTGCTGTTCTCATCATTGATTCTACCACTGGAGGTTTTGAGGCTGGTATCTCCAAAGATGGTCAGACTCGTGAGCATGCTCTCCTTGCTTTCACCCTTGGTGTGAAGCAAATGATTTGCTGCTGCAACAAGGTATACATCAACTGAGTTTCTCAATAATTATTTCGACTTCCAATTACTTTTGATGCTGTGTTTTCCTTTTTTTTTGGTTGGGTTTTGTTATGCTAATTCCTGCCTCATTGTTGTCCTATGAAACAGATGGATGCTACGACTCCCAAGTACTCAAAGGCCAGGTATGATGAGATTGTGAAGGAAGTCTCATCATACCTCAAGAAGGTTGGATACAACCCAGACAAGATCCCGTTCGTTCCCATCTCTGGGTTTGAGGGTGACAACATGATCGAGAGGTCTACCAACCTCGATTGGTACAAGGGTCCAACCCTCCTTGAGGCTCTTGACCAGATTCAGGAGCCCAAGAGGCCCACAGACAAACCTCTTCGTCTCCCACTCCAGGATGTTTACAAGATTGGAGGCATTGGAACCGTCCCTGTGGGTCGTGTTGAGACCGGTGTCTTGAAGCCAGGCATGGTTGTCACCTTCGGTCCCACTGGTCTGACAACTGAGGTTAAGTCTGTTGAGATGCACCACGAGGCCCTCCCTGAGGCTCTCCCTGGTGACAATGTTGGGTTCAATGTTAAGAACGTTGCTGTCAAGGATCTCAAGCGTGGTTATGTTGCCTCTGACTCAAAGAACGACCCAGCCAAGGAAGCAGCCAGCTTCACCTCCCAGGTCATCATCATGAACCACCCAGGTCAGATTGGAGCCGGCTACGCCCCAGTCCTTGATTGCCACACCTCCCACATTGCGGTCAAGTTTGCCGAGCTCTTGACCAAGATTGACAGGCGTTCTGGTAAGGAGCTTGAGAAGGAGCCCAAGTTCCTGAAGAATGGTGATGCTGGTTTCGTGAAGATGATTCCCACCAAGCCCATGGTGGTGGAGACCTTCTCTGAGTACCCACCTCTCGGTCGTTTTGCCGTGAGGGATATGAGGCAGACCGTGGCTGTGGGTGTGATCAAGAGTGTTGAGAAGAAGGATCCTACTGGTGCCAAGGTTACCAAGGCTGCCCAGAAGAAGGGAAAATGAACCGCGCTGATTATGAGGTCTGAATTGATGGGTCGTGATAGTAATCACAATAATACGTACTTGGCTTCCATTAGTAGCGTCGGTGTGCTCTTTGTAGGTTTCTGTCATATGTTTCGTAGTAGTGGTTTGTCATCACCATCATCGTCCGGCACCTACTCCCAGAATTGGGTGCTGGATCGACGGTGGTGGTGTGGTCCCGGTCTTGTCTGTTGTTCTTTGTGATGTAACGTGTGTTTTGAACTCCTGGTATTACTTTCTATATATAGATATATATTAGTATGAACTTGTGGTTTGCTTAATATTCCTGCCTCTGTGACGGGTGACTTATGTTTAATTGTCATATTCTGGGTCCTGGAGTCAAAATTTAGGAATGCAAGGTCAAGAGTCTTGAGTTGGAGCATTTTGTTGCTCCTATTGTACGTCTGTGACGTTTTATTGGAGTGTGAGGTGTGGCTATGAACTCAAAATGAGGCCTGGCGACTTGATAATCATCCTGTTTTCATTTCTTATGTACTCGTTTGCGGAGCTTTTTAGGAAGGTTAGCTCTGGTAGCTTGCATTCTATTTTTCTCTCTTCTAGGATCGAAGAAAATTGAGACAAAGCAAATGCTGTCAAAATGGTGCAGCATTAGTAAACATCTTAAAAGCGAAAAATGAATCGAGAGAAAGAGGATGAGACAACTTCTAAAAGTTAGTTTTCATTTCGTAAGATGCTAACGAGATGTCATAAAATGGCCTAATTTTGGACTCTTCGTAATGAAGTTAAAAACTTTGTGCATTCTATACTAGCACCAAAAAGTTGGTTTGGGATTTTTGGAGGGGGGATTCAAGTCCTTTAGAGTCGGGGAGAACTTGATATGTGGGGTTATTCCTTTCCTAACAAACTCGTACCGAACAATAATGAAAGGAACTTAAGTTCTTAGGCTTCAAGTTTCTTTTTTGTTTTTCATTCAACAAACAGGCGCTCAGTCTAACATACACTACTAAACAAAACGGGCTGCCATCTATGCAAATAATTAGCAAACAAAATACATCAAGTTTCAAACTAAAAAAAGACTACGGCCCTGTTCGGTAAAATTAGCGGTTCAAGTAGCGGATAGCTGTTTAGGCAGTGGATAGCGTTTCTAATTTAGCTGTTAGCGGATAGTTGTTTAGATGAGCAGTTGAAAAAAATGTGTTCGGTAAATTTAGCTGTTGGGTTAGCTGATTAATGTAAATTGACATAAAAGGATATAAATAATTTCCAAATAAAATTTCATAAGGATATTTCTTGACAAAAAAATATGAAACGCTACTTTTAAATGCCAAACATTAATACTATTAGTTTTTTAGAAACACTGTTTAAAACGCTAAACGCTACTTGAAACGCTAGTCAAAACACTATGTTACCGAACACTAAAAATTACTTGATGAGTGTACTGACTTAGTCAAAGCGCTAAACGCTACTCAAAACGCTATTGCTGAACACGCCCTACAACACGAATGAGGCCTATGACCTCGATCCGTCCACCTAGCAGCACAAACGGATCCGTGAAATCCATGATCATCTAAAAACCAAGCCCAAGGCCCTAAATGGACGCACTAATGCATAGGACAATCCAATGGCCGAGCCATGCCGATGAACCAAGACAAAGAACCAGTGGACGCTATCTTGCCAAATGAATCATCAGGCCAACCCGCAAACCTATACAAACGATAGGACTATAGCCACTATCACTAAGACATAATAAGAGAAAACAACACACCAATTTAGACGGGAAAGACCTCGCAATAACGAGTGGAAAAATCACAATCTAGTAAGATCCGACAAATCCACTACAATATGAGAATAGATTCATTACATGAGTACGCTCACAACACAACATTTCACTCTTTTCTAAGTCTATCGATCCTGTCCTACAAGCTCCCCTATTTGGGGCTTGGGGTGCCTAGGCGAGGTACACTTCGCAATTATCAGGTCTCACAATTGGGCATATTTATCTCATCACCTACGTTTCAAACTAAATTAAACTTAACTACACGTTTTCTTTAGACCAAGACAACACATCATCAGTCAAATTAAAAATTCAACGCAACTAAAGGATGAGATCTCTAGCCTAGCAAAATTAAAACCATCTTAAATGATTGGCCCGAGCTTATCCCTAGTTGTTGCTGTGCATGCAGATTAGACTACACACAATAAAAAGTGCGATTATAATTAAAGAGTTGGGTGGCAAGATTAAAACTTGAATCAAAGTGAGATCCCACAACATTAAAAAACAGAAAAGCATGTAATCAAGAGATCTCTTCAAAGCTGTTCGTCGTTATGTCTTATCACGATTAACATCATATGTGCATACTTTTAAGTATTTCGATATTTGATGCATTAATTTTTATGACTCTGATATTTTTGAGTTTATTTTTAAATACCATCACTTATGGATTCTTTAAAATTCAGTCCTCAAATTACAAAAATACCCTTACTATTGTTATTTTTTTCCTTTTAAAGTAAAAACTCCAAAAACTACCTTTCCGCTAGTGGACAGTCTATCGGTAGTTTTGTGCGTACTTAAAAAAGAGAGGTTGATTTAAAAAAAAACAAAAAGGATAATAGTAAGTATTTTTGTAATTTCAGGATTGAATTGTAAGGATTTCATAAGTAAGAGTATTTAAAAATAAACTCAAAAATATCAGAATTATAAAAATTAATGTATCAAATCTCAAAGTATCTAAAAATTAAGAGTTCTATGTTCACACCGTCCAAGTTGAACTTTTCTAAGTTCAGCAAAACTAGTTACTGCATCTCTCAACTCCAACTCAACGCCCCTAGTGGACTTGCCATAAGACGTAGGGGCAAGCAGTGAACTCTGTGCTTTAACAGTGATAAATATTTTATTTATTTATTTATATATTTATTTAATTATTTTTGAGCATGTGATGGACAACCAAATGTTATAGACTATCTAGCTGGTTAAGCAAAAAATTTTAAAAAAATGGAATATTGGTAGAGATGCTTACAGTTACTTCTTCCACCTTTTCTTCTCTGTTCTCTTTGATGCCAATTTACCTCATTACAGTTGCTTAGATTGCCTTTTCAATGTTATAAGTAGGGGTGGGCTACGGATCGAGTCGGGCCGGACTGGATCAGCTCATTAACTAACTGGGTCGGGTTGGGCTCAACACATTTGTTAATGGGCCGGGCAGGGTTATGGGTCACATGAACCCGGCCCGCCCATTATCATCTTATATGAGAGAGTCGTATTTTTGGTGAGTTAGTTTTTCAATTAAAATCTCTATAATTTTCCAATCAAATTAAACCAGTGCAAATTCAAAGTTAGAAAATACACAATCAAGCTAATAAATAGGTTGGGTCAAGTCACCCATGGACGGCCCGCTTTGGGCCCGTTTAAAAACGGAACAAACTTGCGCCAAAAAACGGTATATAATAATTATTGTCATGTACAAAGTATTGGTAATAAATTTAATTAATTGGAATATGTAAATTAGTGTGTCAAGTAAGTTGAAAAAGTTAATGGGTCACTAAACGGGCCGTTAATGGGTTAGCCCAGTCCGACCCGTTAATATGTTTTAATGGGTTGGTCCTGTTAGGATTAATATCAGAGTAACAGTATAGCGAAAGCGATAGGATGCAATAGAAAATCAGAAATTCAATCAACAAAACAACAGAATAATAGGAAGAGAACAAGAACACAGGAATTTAACGTGGAAAACTCAATGTGAGAAAAATCACGGACGGCGACAGCACCAAAAACAATCCACTATGAGCAGGAAAGTACATGACGATCACAATCACCTCAGTGATTCGATCTAAGAGCAGACTTACAATCTCTCTCTATTGTAATCTCTCGCAAACTACTTTTACCTCTCAATGTGTTTATGAGTATTGAAATTATTTAGATCCTAGACTTGACCCTCTTTATATAGGGTCTGAAAAATAGGGTTTTCCCCCTTTGGAAAAGCCCTAACCGCCGCAGAGAAAACACCCTCAACGTCAAACCCTAGCCGCCAAAACAAGGCGGCAAAAAATTGGCCAGGGCACGACCGTGCCATGTGGCATGGCCCCACCGTGCCACATGGCACGACCGTGCCACGTGGCACGGCACCCCCGTGCCACTTTGCTGTTTGCTCCGTCTTCGGCTCTTCGTCTTGGCACGCCCGTGTCTGTGCAGCATGGGCTCCCCGTGCCGATACTCGAGATTTTGGGCCATAAACCCCAACAATCTCCACCTTGGACCAAAATCTCCAATCTTCAACTTTCCGTCGCCGTCGTCTCACCCCAAAGGGTGATGCCCCCTATGGGGCTATGCCCCGCAGGGCGCTCAAATACTGCGAATACCAACTAAGTCCAAGCAATGCTTGAACTTAACTCTGGGAGATGACTTATATGAACTTTCCTTCATATAACCTGTCACAGTAGATGCCTGCAAGACACAGAGACCTCCTTGCCTCAAACCCTTCAGCAGGATCCTACTGCCCTTTGAGACCTTCAGAACTCCACCTTCAGCTGAATATTTACACCCTTTGGATTCAAGGGTGCCCAACGAGATGAGGTTACGCTTCAAGTCAGGAACGTGACGAACATTCGATAAAGTCCTGACAATACCATCATGAGTCTTGATTTTAACAGTACCAATTCCAGTTACATTACATTGGGAATTATTGTCCATGTGAACAACAGTTGAGTCAACTGGATCATATGTTGAAAACCAATCCTTGTGAGGACACATATGATAGGTACACCCAGAATCAAGAATCCAATCAGAATCGCTCCCCCCTTCAGTAGAGGTAGCAAACAGAACGTCACAATCAGAATCAGATTCAGCAAACGAAGCTTCAGCAGGCTCCTTAGGATTATCTTCTTCTTTCTCCTTCTTCTTTTGCAGTTTCCAGCAGTTAGCAACAATATGACCCAATTTACCACAGTAATTGCAGGTCTTACCAGCATGAGAATTTTTAGATTTAGAACGGTTCTTACTCCTATTACTGTTTCCCTTTTCAGTTGTTATACCCCTTACTGCTAATCCCTCAGCAGAATCAGCATGAATGTCAAGATCAAACTTCTCCTTAGACAACAGGTTTGACTTAACATCTTCAAATGATATAGTATTAGAATTACTATATAGCATAATCTCCTTAAAGTGTTTATAAGAAAGGGGTAACGACACAACAAGCAAAATAGCCTTATCCTCGTCCTCAATTTTCACATCTAGACTCTCCAAGTCAACAAGAATAGAGTTAAACTCATTCAAATGTTTTTGAATAGGGGTACCTTCAGCCATACGAAAGGTATACAACCGTTCCTTCAAACGGATCTTGTTGGCGAGACTCTTCGTCATGTAGAGTTCCTCCAGCCGAGCCCAAAGATCCACCGCAGTTGTCTTATCAAGCACCTCTCGCAAGACATGTGGTGCCAAGCACAACTGTATGGCTGAAACCGCTTTCAGCTCCAGTTCCTCCCATTCATCCTCCGTCAACGACCCACGTCTCTTCTTCACATCTTCAGCCCACTGTTCTTCTGTCACCTTCTCAGGTTTCATGTGAGATCCCTTCAGAACCTTCCATAACCCGTGCTGAATGAGAACTGCTCTCATCTGCACCTTCCAGAGATTAAAACTAATCTCCCCATCGAATTTCTGAATTTCTACCTTCATGATAGAAGACATCCTATAACCAAAGCTCTGATACCACTTGTTAGGATTAATATCAGAGTAACAGTATAGCGGAAGCGATAGGATGCAATAAAAAATCAGAAATTCAATCAACAAAACAACAGAATAATAGGAAGAAAACAAGAACACAGGAATTTAACGTGGAAAACCCAATGTGGGAAAAAACCACGGACGGCGACAGCACCAAAACAATCCACTATGAGCAGGAAAGTACACCACGATCACAATCATCTCAGTGATTCGATCTAAGAGCAGACTTACAATCTCTCTCTATTGTAATCTCTCGCAAACTACTTTTACCTCTCAATGTGTTTATGAGTACTGAAATTATTTAGATCCTAGGCTTGACCCTTTTTATATAGGGTCTGAAAAATAGGGTTTTTCCCCTTTGGAAAAGCCTTAGCCGCCGCAGAGAAAACACCCTCAACGCCAAACCCTAGCCGCCAAAACAAGGCGGCAAAAAATTGGCCGGGGCATGACCGTGCCACGTGGCACGGCACCCCCCGTGCCACTTTGCTGTTTGCTCCGTCTTCGGCTCTTCGTCTTAGCACGCCCGTGTCTGTGCAGCATGGGTTCCCCGTGCCGATACTCGAGATTTTGGGTCATAAAACCCAACAGGTCCACTATTAGCCCGGTCCATTATTAGCCATATTTTAAACCGGCCGATCGCTTAACCCAATGGGTACCCGGTTCGTTGCCCATCTCTAGTTATAAGAGTTACTTATAATTACTTGTTCTTCACCCAATTTATTTTATATATATATATATATATATATACATATATATAAATATATATATACTTAGTATATATATATATATATATATATATACATACGAGCGATAATTAGGAAGAAAATATGAATACACACAATATCTAACAAGATGCTAGTAAATTGAGCAAATTTATAAACAAGAAATCAGGGATGATTAATAGGAGAATACTCAATCTATCTCAAATTCCTACTGATCATCATCATATCTGAACATGCTACAAGATAGACTCCAGTCACCAAAGTGCCTTCAATAACACTACAACAACACCTCCCAGTATGGGTCCTGCTTTTGCGGGATCTGGAGAAATTCAGATGTAATCAACCTGACCTCTACCGATATTCCTGCTCGTAGAGAGACTTGTAATTTATTCATTTATAACCAAATGCTTTTATAATAATCATCATCATCATCATCATTATTATTATTATTATTATTATTATTATTTTGGTTCAATAGCCAACCAAATGAATTTGAGTAATATTGGTAGAGGTGCAGGTTCAGGGACCAACAGTTTATAATGGCACTTCTTCCTCCCTCCGACATATTCAAACAATGCTCATATAATCATTTGACTTTGGGCATATAGTATTTATATCATCCTCTACATCTTCTCCACTGGAAATTCTTTTAACCTAACAAAATAAAGGGGCAAAATCCATTTCAAAAACACCCCCACCCACCAAAAGAAAAAAAGAAAAACCCCCAAAAATTGAAAAAATAACAAAGGTAAATATGCTAATAGGTTGTTCATATTAAAAGTTGAATCTAATTATATTGTCATTGACGGCGTATACAATTACAATGTCAAATCTAGTTATGTGGATTATATTCATAGAATCATTTTTCAAAAAAATTTTTACACAAGGAGTTTGTTGTTTTTTTTTTGGGGGGGGGTTGCAGATTGGACAATGAATTTGTCAAAAAAAAAATTTAACAATAACACCAAGAAAAATGTTAGCTTGAATTGCTTTGATTTAAATTAACCAAAATTCATGTAAAAACTAAATAATTTTATTTGGAATTGGATTGAATTTACTTTCGTTAAAGATTCAAATGAAACTAATACTTGTTGGCTTCAAATGATTTGACACTAAATTCTCCTAAACCAAGATCCCAAGTTCAAGTATTGTGAATGATAAAAAATTATGACAGAAGAGTTTTACCTGTTATTTTATTAGTAGTAGATCGAACACTTGGACCCCATGAATTGGATGACCAAATAAAAAATGCAAAAAAAAAAGGCAAATACAATTTATCTTTACAAAGTCTAAGCAAAATTCAAGGCCCACAGCGTGTTAGTGGTTACTAATGGATGTCGGTGCATTTGAGTATTTGACCATTGAACCCAAAGCATTGGTTTTGACTTAAAACAAGTAATTACTACATAAAAATCTTTTTAATTTCTACCACATTTAATGCTTCCCGCCATTAGCCCAACGGCCCAACGCGTACCTTAACCAATCACCATTAATATTCCTCCAATGGTGCTATTGGGCATTTGCAACTCCTCTATATATAGCAGACCCCATTCCCCCCTTGGAAAACCAAACCAATTCAAGTAGTCAAAAAAAAAAAAAAAAAAAAACGTCAACGTTAGTAAACTCAATGGGCCAGCCTCCTAGATGGGTTGTTGCGATGCTACTTCTGCTAAGTATTGCACTGAGTTTGAGTGTTGTGAGTTTTGGAGATGATAAGCATGTGGGTGAGAGATTTGACGATGGTGAATGTGGGTTTAGAGGGTGTTATGGTGGTCGGGGACGTTGGGGTGGACCGAGAGGTAGAAGATTTGGTGGTCCGGGCCACTTCGGTAGGCCTAGAGGCGGCAGGTTTGGCGGCCTTGATGGTGGTGGAGGTTTAGGTGTGGGTGCCGGCGATGGGTTTGGAGGTGGGGGTGGTTTAGGTGGTGGCGGCGGTGGAGGTCTAGGCGGCGGCGGCGGCGGAGGTCTAGGTGGTGGTGCCGGCGGTGGCATTGGGGGTGGTGCTGGAGGAGGACTTGGAGGCAGTGGTTTAGGCGGAGGTGGAGGTGGTGGTCTTGGTGGTGGTGGAGGTGTTGGAGGAGGAACTGGTGGAGGTCTTGGTGGGGGTGCAGGTGGAGGCATTGGTGGTGGTGGAAGCGGGCTTGGAGGTGGTGGTGGTGTAGGAGGAGGTGGAGGTGGAGGTGCAGGTGGTGGCATTGGGGGTGGTGTTGGTGCTGGTGGAGGAGTAGGAGGTGGTGCGGGAGGAGGACTTGGAGGAGGTATTGGTGGTGGTGGTGGTGCAGGAGGTGGTGGAGGAGGCGGTATTGGTGGTGGTGTAGGTCATGGTGGAGGGTTTGGTGCAGGTGGAGGAGTTGGGGGAGGTGCTAGTGGTGGAGTTGGTGGTGGTGGTGGGGCAGGGGGCGGTGGAGGTGGCACAGGAACCGGTGGAGGGTTCGGTGCTGGTGGAGGTGTAGGAGGTGGTGTTGGAGGAGGAGGTGGTGTTGGAGGAGGCGTTGGAGCTGGTGGGGGTGGCGGTAGAGGACTTGGAGGAGGTAGTGGAGCTGGGGGAGGATTTGGGGTCGGCGGTGGAGTTGGAGGAGGTACCGGAGCAAGTCTTGGAGGTGGCATCGGAGGTGGTGGTGGAGCTGGTGGAGGTGGAGGTGGAGGCGGTGGTGTAGGTGGTGGTTATGGCGTTGGTGCTGGTGTAGGAGGAGCAACAGGTGGTGTAGGAGGCGGTGGTGGTGGAGGTGGAGGAGGAGGAGGTGGTGGTGGTCTTGGAGGAGGTTCAGGCCATGGTGGAGGTTTCGGTGCAGGAGGAGGCGTCGGAGGCGGTGTAGCAGGAGGTGTTGGTGGCGGTGGAGGATTCGGTGGTGGGGGTGGTGGCGGAGTAGGAGGCGGATTAGGTCATGGTGGTGGGTTTGGAGCACGTGGCGGTCTTGGAGGTGGTGCCGATAGTGGTCTTGGAGGTGGAGCTGGAGGTGGTCTAGATGGTGTTGGAGGTCACGGACTCGATGGAGGCGGAGGATTCGGGGTCGGCGTCGGAGTTGGGGTGGGAGTAGGAGTTGCGGCGGGGGCTGGCCGTGAAGTAGGCACCGGTACTGGTGTTGGTGTAGGTGGTGGTAGAAGGCGCTAATTGTTAGGCTGCCTGTTTTACTTAACTTATACGTGATTAAGTTTGCAAATGCAAGTTTCATTATGTTTTACCATTATGTTTTATGTTAAAGTTGGATCCAACTTTGAAAATTGAAAGAAAATGTTGATTATTTTGCCAATTGTACTCTCAGAGTTTGTAGACTCATTTTGAAATTGAGTAAAGGTGCCTTTAATTCCTTGAACTGTCTCTCTTTCTGTTTCTCTCTCACTTTTAGATGAGATCAATGACGAAACTATGGATTGGGTCCTCATATTCGGAAGAAATAGCAATAAATTCTTAGTCAACATGAATTTAATGTTCACTAAGGTAATGTTTGGTTGGAAGAAAAATTGTGTTTCTGGAAGATCATTTTTCATGGAAAGTGTTTTCCCAAGGAAAATTGATTTTTATCACATTTTCCGTTGTTTGGTACAAAATATCATTTTTCATGGAAAAAAGAAAAACATCTAACTGAATTGTTTAAGTGGCAAAAAATACTGACGGAATTATCGTAGCAGAGGTAAATGTTGATCAAATAAAGGAATGTTGAGCTGAATTGTTTAAGTGGCGAAAAATATCGATTGAATTGTCGTGGCGGAGAAAAATGTTCACCAAATGAACGAATTTCGTGCTCAAAATTTGAATTTGAGCCTATTTTAATCTTTCCTTTCCGATGATCAAGTATCGATCCAAATTGTTGTAATTATTCTAATTGTGAAAAATATTAACTACATTGTTTAAGTAGCGAAAAATATCGATTGAATCATCGTGGTGGAAAAAAATGTTGAGCAAATGAAAGAATATGAAGATCAAAATTTGCATTTGAGCATATTTTAATTTTTTTTATCCGATGTTCAAGTTTTCGATCCAAACTGTTGAAATTTTTCTAATGGCTAGTCAAATGAATTATTTTAGTGGCAAAAAATGCGGATTAAACTTTCGTGGCAAAAAATGTTCAAGTTTACCAGATAGCGCATGCCGTTAGTTTCCGATCTCAAAATCTAGATGTGAGTTTATTTTAGTCTTTCTCATTGGATAATCAAGTTTCAATCTAAACTATTGAAATCGAAGTTTGCACCTAAATTTTAGCTGACTATATTGTCAAAGAGTTAAAGGAGAAAATCAACTTCCTATCTTCTCAAAAACGAAATCATTTTCCTCCATCGAGGGGAAAATCATTTTTCTTATAAAATAGTTTTTCATCCTTTATTGTGCCAAACAACGGAAATTGAAAAACTATTTTCTGGAAAAATCATTTCCCCTCAACCAAGCATTACCTAAGTATATGGTCCCATACTTCCTTCCTTCATACTGATAATCTTCGCCAGTTTTATCAATTTTTATCATCTGAAATCAATACTTGTCTGCATGATACTTAATTGATCGTTCAAATCGACGCATTTCACGGGCTGGTAACAACACAAATCAGTTGAGGAATGTCGAACTTTAGGCAAAAATAAGAGATACTGCAGAGAGAACTTTAGCTTATACTGGTTTGCATTCTAATTCTTTATAAGTTTCTCCCAACTTTTTTGTTTTTGTTTTTAACGATTATATACGAGCTAAACATATTTCATAATTCGAACTTATACCTTCAACATACCATATGCCAATTGCGTCTTTGTGCACCAATTTATCTAGACATAACTTACTAATCAATTAGTTTGTTAATCCGTTCTCTTAATTAGTTGTATCCTTCACATGTCTAATTGTAACGCAGCATTAAATGAATCTTGTTACATGCCCATTTCTTTAGTATATCGACAACTGTTTAAGAGTACCAAAATTTCTGTTTGTAAAAGGGGCCATGCTATTGTATAATAAATTGGCGGAGGTACCCTGTTGCAATTTCTCTGTTAACATTAAGAACCTCCCACGCTGAGACCACAAACCCTACTGTCACTAATGTTGGAAAGCTTGAGGTTGGTGGCTAGCAATTTAATGCAAAAGTGAATCCAGGCTTGTGCTTAGATGGAAACATTCAAATATTTAAAGAGAACATCATGAAAAAGAAAATATAAAATAGAAGGTAGATATCATTTAATGAGAACATGAAATGAAAAAGACAACTTGATAAATTAAAGAGATCAAGTTGGGAAAAACAAACACAAGCAGCACATGAACTTACCATATCTGATCAAAGCTGCAATTGGATCATCTCCATATTTGAACCTGCTTTTCTGGGTTGTGCAAACTTGCCTTTCTCCTTTGATATTCATGGTGTTCTAATATGTGGCGGCTGATCATGGTGCCTTTTCTTTTTCAAACTACACTTTTCCCATATCCATATATTTGAGATTTGTCAGAGGACCATGCATGAAGTAAACCTCCTTAAGGCTCCGTTTGAGAGGGAAGTACGAGTAGTAAGAGCTAATCAGAATAAATACCGCTAAAAGAAAGGAAGCGTACATAAGAAACAGAAAGCACTCTATCTATATTTAAGGGTTTTAATGACGCTAGGAAAAAAATAAATAAGAGTCAGAGCGCAGACTTGTTTGAAATACTAAAGTTAATAGATAAGAGAAGTGATTTATATATATTTTGATAAGAGAAAAGGCTTACAAGGGCATTTGCGGTGATAATACTAATTTTTATATTGAAAATATTAACTTTCATTTTCATAAATGACACAAATCCTCCTTGCACCCGACGTTAAAAGAACCGTCCCGATGATCGAACCGGTTGGAAAAGTGGATCAATGGTTTGGTCGATTGAACCGTTGATTCGAATTAAACTGGCTGAACTGGGTGACAATTGAACCGGATTGGACCGGCCAGACACCATACATCGATTTCCAATTTCAAGTGTGGTATTTGCATGGATATACA
This sequence comes from Carnegiea gigantea, assembly GCA_029747015.1. NCBI lineage: Eukaryota > Viridiplantae > Streptophyta > Magnoliopsida > Caryophyllales > Cactaceae > Carnegiea > Carnegiea gigantea. Next base: position 1,233,056 of record JAKOGI010000010.1, on the reverse strand, counting down.
AGGAAACAAAAATATAGAAGAGTTGAAATCAATAGTTAGCCCAGGCCCATCAAAGCTTCTACATGCTACTAGGGATGTTCATTGATCTAAATCTGGACCAGATCGGACGGGTTTGAACTGAGGACCGAATAAGAGAGAAGTTATGGACCGTAACCAGACTGAATAAGTCATGGACCGGATCGGGATCGGACTGAAAAAACCGGGCCTGACCGAATTGTCATGCTAGTAAAATTGAGAACTTGCACGACATCGAAGGAAGACGTTTTTACGATATGAACATCTTAAATTTGTTTCAATATGAATCATTTCAACATATTTCCAATATGAAAAAAAAAAATTCAATACACTTGAACATATGAGAAATTATAAATTGCAAAAGAAAATTGAAGTTGAACAAGTAAAAAGTCAATTTTCAAATTTTTTTAATTCGGTCCTCGGTCCGGACCGGTGGACCAGACCAAAAACCAAATTAAAAAAATTTGTGGACTGTGGACCGAACCGAATGAATTCGGTCCGGTCCGGTCGCCGAACTTCTATTCGGACCGGGTTTAGACCGAATAATGAACAGCATTAGATGCTACTTGACAGCAACCCTGAAGGCTCAAATTTCATTTTTATCAGCAAAAGTAACCGCAGCCACCGTCCTCATTCTCTCTCGCAGTCTCCTCTCTGTCTGTGTCTCTGTCTCTCTTCTACAATCAGAAGCGGTAATTTTCCCAGAGTAGAGGAAATAATCACCTTAGTTCCTCTGGAGTAATAGCACTCCATCTCCCTAACTCATCTCTTGCTCTGTTCCAAGATGCAGACTGAAAAATTCTCCACTGGGCAGTGCAGTCCTTCGACCACTTTCACTGACAGCCAAGGAATTGGTTTTTTTTTTTTTTGTGGACTTTGTTTAATAAATACATATGGTAATAGCCAAGATCGGAACTCAGGCCGGGTCACACCTTCGACAATTCGACGGTTTTGACCGGGGTGCTACGGTACATAACTCCAGCGGGCTAACAAACGAATCCTGAACAGATCCAGTTCCCATTGTTTACACCCAAATTGCAGGGTTCAGAAGATAATGAGTAAACTAGAGTAAAGTCGGATAATTGTTTGTAGTGCATCCCCAACTCCTATTTACTCTTCAAATAATTTCCCTCAAAGATGGGTAAGAGCAATTATTACTCTTACTTACGTCCCTTGAAACGTCCTTACTGTTCCTCCCAATCCGATCATTAGACGCACGCCGTCAGGGAAGCGACATACAGTATCTGGAATGATTAAGATTTAAGCTCCCTGACCCATAATGCTCAGCTGATGTAGTGAGAGTTAAAAAGCCATTACCTTGCATGCACGGAAGAAGCCCATCTGAAATTAAACCGCCATAACCAATCGGTCTTCCAAAATCAAAGCGTGAATCAGGCAGCTGACTATCCCGTAAAAATCAAGCAAATAACACACACCATGCACTGAGACCTCAAAATTCAGGACTTCCAAGTTCCAACAGAATGTATAAAACGTTTCACAAAGTATGAAAAGGCAGCACGGGTACACAAAGTCAAAACTCCTGAGCTGCCAATCGATATGAACAACTCAGAAAGCTTAACACGCCATCAAACAGTACTGTGTTCTACTTCAAGGCCTAAACAAAAAAGAACAATTAATTACCAAAAATTACGTCTGCTCTGACTAGAAAACACATTTTATAGCTCTTCTCTAGCAGCTGGATTGTTCACTTTCCTCCCTTCTTCTGGGCAGCCTTGGTGACTTTGGCACCAGTAGGATCCTTCTTCTCAACACTCTTGATCACACCCACAGCCACGGTCTGCCTCATATCCCTCACAGCAAAACGACCAAGAGGTGGGTACTCAGAGAAGGTCTCCACCACCATGGGCTTGGTGGGAATCATCTTCACCATACCTGCATCACCGTTCTTCAAGAACTTGGGCTCCTTCTCGAGCTCCTTACCAGATCGTCTGTCAATCTTGGTCACGAGCTCAGCAAACTTGACGGCAATGTGGGAGGTGTGGCAGTCAAGCACTGGGGCATAGCCGTTTCCAATTTGTCCAGGGTGGTTCATGATGATGACCTGGGAGGTGAAGCTGGCTGCCTCCTTGGCTGGGTCATTCTTGGAGTCAGAGGCAACGAAACCACGCTTGAGATCCTTGACAGCAACGTTCTTCACATTGAACCCAACATTGTCACCGGGAAGAGCCTCTGGAAGAGCTTCATGGTGCATCTCAACAGACTTAACTTCAGTTGTCAGCCCAGTGGGACCAAAGGTGACAACCGTACCTGGCTTCAAGATACCAGTTTCAACACGACCCACGGGGACAGTTCCAATACCTCCAATCTTGTAGACATCCTGGAGTGGGAGACGAAGAGGCTTGTCTGAGGGCCTCTTGGGCTCTTGGACCTGGTCAAGGGCCTCAAGCAGGGTTGGACCCTTGTACCAGTCCAGGTTGGTAGACCTCTCAATCATGTTGTCACCCTCGAACCCGGAGATCGGAACGAATGGGATCTTGTCGGGGTTGTATCCAACCTTCTTAAGGTATGATGAGACTTCCTTCACAATTTCATCATACCTGGCCTTTGAGTACTTGGGAGTGGTGGCATCCATCTGTTCGATTAAAATAAGGCAGCGGAGTTAGGAATTACAACCAAAAAAAACACAAAGCTCATAAATTCCAAACAAGCTATCAAATGAAACCACGATGAAAATTATCAATTAAAACATATTATATACCTTATTACAGCAGCAAATCATTTGCTTCACACCAAGGGTGAAAGCAAGAAGAGCATGCTCACGAGTCTGACCATCCTTGGAGATACCGGCCTCAAAACCTCCAGTGGTGGAGTCAATGATAAGAACAGCACAATCAGCCTGGGAGGTACCAGTAATCATGTTCTTGATAAAGTCACGGTGTCCAGGAGCATCAATGACAGTGCAGTAGTACTTGGTGGTCTCGAATTTCCACAAGGCAATATCAATGGTAATACCACGCTCACGCTCGGCCTTGAGCTTGTCGAGAACCCATGCGTACTTGAAGGACCTCTTGTTCATCTCCGCAGCTTCCTTCTCGAACCTCTCAATAACACGCTTGTCAATACCTCCAAGCTTGTAGATCAAGTGGCCAGTGGTAGTAGATTTCCCAGAGTCGACGTGGCCAATGACCACAATGTTGATGTGGGTCTTCTCCTTACCCATGATGAAGTTTGTGAAGCTGTGGACACCATGTAAACAGTCTTGACAGTTAGGACCAATGAAACATAAAGGCCTTCAACTAACTCCAAAAAAAATACACATGATTCAGAAACTCAGCAACAAATTAGACCACATTCACAAATGCATAAACCACAGTATGCAAAAAACAAGAGACGTAGAGTTTTATGTTTTACACACCAGAAACTACTCCTACCATGTAGATCAATAGTTCCTGCATTCTAGGTATAATATTGAATGACGTGAAGCCACATAAGACTTTCATCGTCCTAATAAGAACATTTGAGGTTTTTACACTAGATTTTAGTAGCTAAAGTTGCAAATCCTGTGATTTTGCAAAATCTGGGAAAGACCCAATATATCAACCATAAACTTTACAATGTAAAACACATGACTGAAGCCTTACCAGTATTTAACTCAAAGGCACAGTGACTTAAAATGGTATTTTCTAACACATAATATTTTCTCATAGCATCTGTCGATTTGTTAATCTATTTCACAATTTCTTCTGAGAAGTACAACGTCAGCAAACGAAAATAGGCAACCATTTTAGATTTCGAATACGACTATCCTCCTCTATCAGAAATATCACAAAATCCCATTTCATTAAACAAACAAAATCAATAAAACAATAGATCCAACGTAAACATCAGCTATACAAACCGAAAAAACCACAATATCCACAATCACTATCCTAGCAACCACCAGCATCAGATCCATATAAACTGAAAGATTACATGAGATTAAGTGCCATATTAATCAGATCGGTACAAAACGAGCAGATTTAACAGGGTATAACATATAACATTTCTATAAAAACTGCAACATTACATCAGATGATAAAGAATCCAGAATCAAACAGCTCAAATCAATCAATAGATTCGAAGAACACCAGAGTCAAATTCAATGCTCAACCAAAACCAGAATCTTAAATCTTGAATGTCAAATCGCGATAAAACTACGGATCTACAAGTGAAATCATTAAAAGAGCACCACAAACAAGCAACATTTTAGAGAGAGAGAGAGAGAGAGAGAAAGAGACAGACCTGAGAGAGGCTCCGCTAAAACCCTAGCCGCCGAATAAGGAGGAGAGAGAATTGGAGAACGAATGAAGCAGCGAAGAGGGTTTGGAATGGGAGGCTCGCATTAGGGTTTTATAGTGGCGCGGGTGAGAAGAGGCATAGGTTGGATTTCAGTGTACAATGACGTAACTGCCCTCGCTTTGATGCTGGAATCTACGAATTATTGTGCCCTTTTTGGTCAACGCCCTATCATTCCTAGCCGCTGGGTCGTGGCTTGAAAGTCGATGAGATTATTAGGTTTAGTCCATGGAGTTTGGGTCCCCGAAGACCCGAACCCGAATGTTCTCAACTCTCATATCTTTTTTTAAAAATAAAATAAATAAAAACTCTCTAATTTTATTTTGTAGGTTTATACTTATTTTGGTGTGTGGTATTTGTTTCATCAAAATCGGAGTTACGTTTTTCTTATTTTAAAAAAAATTTGAGTTATGTTTTGTATATAAAATGGTATAATTTTTCTATTACAAATTTTCTTCTATTTATAATACTCGAATCTAGAATTTTAGTTAAGGAAAACAAATGTTAAATCAACTAAATCAACTTATGTTGATATAAGCTAATATTTATTAGATCATATTTAAAATAAAATAAAAAACAACCAAATGAGCCTAGCTGGTATATATCGTATTTGGTTGTTTGGAATACATTCTCACTATTTTGTTTACAACCCCGTAATATAAGATAATTTGTTGAAAGTAAACCTATGGTGAGTCAACGAGGTGTGGTTGGCCGGGATTTTGAAAGCAGAGAATGACTCATGCTCCACTGTGACCATACTCGAGAGTGTGTTTTTGTTTTTTTTTTTTGGCGGTCATATTTTTGTGGGGTATGACATTGTTAACTGTGTTCGATTTAATTTTAGTATTAGTGGGGTATGCGCATTGAGGAGACTGGATGGGGGATATTTATGGTTGGCTTATATCTGCTTTGGGGAATGAGAGTTAATGAGGGGATATTGCAAGGGAGAGTTGATATGAAACATTGAAACCCCCCTTTCTATGGATATTAGCAATGTGTTTTAGAATTGGTGAGTTGTTATTTATTGTCCACTTTATAATTTTGTAACTCAACTAAAAGTTGGTTATAGTTTTGTTATCCCACTAACTTAATAACACGTGTCATGTGTGTGCTTGCCAAATTATACAAAAGTAGAAAAGAATATTATGGAGACATCCTGATGCCATATTTTGAACATTGTCAATTTTGTTCCAAAATTATAAGTAGGCAGCGAATAACTACTCACTGGTCCTAAAACCTCTTAAGGAGGAGTTAATGTGGGTAAAATAACCAACCATATGAATTGGGTTTTACAAGTGGTACCTACATGCGATTGCATGATATGTCAATAGGTAGGAAAGCCCTAGACAATCTCCTAGTGGGAGAAGGTTATGAGAGTGAATCGCCAATCAAAATGACTCAAAAGTCGGTCAATTTGTGAGGCATAATGAGAATATTGTATTCCTTAAGTGGGAAGAACGTATCGCCAAATGTATGATTAAGGAGGGGTTTAAAAGAATGGCGACTACTTATATCACCGAAAATTATGTCTTCTTTTTTAGGGAACCAACACTTAAAAACTCTTCATAGTTTAGCGTACTAATTATGAATCACTCTTAGAATGGGAGACCCCCGAATAAGTTTAATTAAATAACATGTGATGTGGACAAAACACATTGAAAAGACTTGTGGTGATTGGTATGGCTTAAAATAAATCCTTACACGCTAATGCGGCGTTGAGACAGAGGATTTGTGGTTGTGGAGTGGGAGGTGCAAGATTGGGATGGGACAATCTCAAAATTGTAGGAGGAGGTTCAAAGTTACTTTAGGATTATGGTAGAAGCTCACAACTACTTAGTGTGCTTTTCTTAATTTAAGAGTTCATGACACATAAACATCATAAAAAATATTCATTTACAAGAAATTAGTGTATTTTGTATCAACAATAGCAGATCATTCAATTATTTGCTTAAGGCCACACATTTTTTTCACTTTAGGCAAACTCTATAAGTTCTTATGTATGATGAGATCAAATTTTCATTGTCCATCGCATAGACTCTACAATAGAAAACAAAATTATAATTTCAAATCTTTATTGAATTGGACGTAGATGAGATTTGAAGTCCAATACAATCAATTGGCATATCCTATCCAAAAAATAAGATAGAAAAATCAACCTAAATGTAAATGTATATTGACATAAATGATCTTCACTCCTGTTATATCACTAAGGTATTTCTTTTTATCATTGAATTATTGGAAATACTTATTACTTTATTTGAATTACAAAAATTTATCAAGGCTCCCATGGCTTGGGGATGTGACAAATTTACAAAGCTTGAGGGTTTTAACTAAAAATGAACTTTTTTAACTAATAAAAAGTTCATTTTATGCACCATTGAGCAGCTGCATTGCAGGGCTAATGGGATGAGAAAAAAGATCGCAGGGGATGTCTTGGCTTGCAATGCATTCCAATCACACGAGATCTCAGGACGACCATAACGAGTGCCCCCTGATATCCCCTATTTTTTGTTTTTTTTTTTTTGTAATGTGGACAAATATGCATTGTCCAATCCCGTACATGCATCATTTTATTTAATTTTTGGCTAATATGTATATCATACTTCTGTGAGCATATATTCCCACGAGCCACATCATCAAATATATATTAAAAAATAAATATATGACAAATACACGCATGAAAAATATATACAACAACAACTCCTAGTGCGGGTCCCGCTTTTGCGGGGTCTGGGAAGATTCAGATATAGACAACATTACCTCTACCAGCAATCCTGCCTATAGAAATGCTGATTCCAAGATACCTACAAAAATAAGATTTTGTGAAAACATTTTATAGAAGAAGGATTTTGTGAAAACATTTTATGGAGAAAAACTACAGATAAGTCGCAGGGAATGAATTAAGAAATACGAAAAAAACCAGGTGGCAGTAACTATGTAAACATAAGTGTAATAAGGCAGAGAAAGATACTGTACCTTAACAAATAGAGGTAGGTAAATAATATATCTTCCCAGGCACATGAACTACCTGCATGTAAACATGACATATGAAAAAAATCACAACCAAACCCACTTTACTGCGACCGAGTGACCAACTACGAGGCTAACTCTCTGCGCTCTAAGATCTTAATCTTATCCCGCCATAGTCTCTTATCCTAAGTCATGTCCTCCGTTAACCCTACAACTTTCAAGTCCTCTCTAATCAGCTCGTCTAAACTCTTCTTTGGTCGTCCCTCCCCTCTTTTACCTTTGGGGATGTTAATTCTCTCACATCTCCTCACTGCAGCGTCCGCACTCTTTCTATTCACATGGCCAAATCATCCGAGTCTTATTTCTCTCAACTTATCTTCGATGGGGACCATTTTAACTAAGTCCTTGATCACTCCATTATTAATTCTATCCATTCTCGTATAACCGCGCATCCATCTAATAATCCTCATCTCTGCTACCATTAACCTTTGAACCTGAGTCTTCTTTATAGGCCAACACTCCGATCCATATAATACAGCAGGTCTAATTACTATACGATAAACTTTGCCTTTCAATCCTACATGCATTCTCTTATCGCACAGCAAACCTGAAGTATACTTCCATTTTTGCCAGCCCACTTTTATGCGATGGCTAATATATTCGTCAATGTTCCCTTCATGATGAATATCGAGCCTAGATATTTAAACTTCTCGATCTTTGATATTTGCATCCTCTCAATGGTGACTTCTCCCATCGCATCTTCCCTTCCGCTGAAACAGCAATGAAGGTATTCAGTCTTCCCTTCCACTGAAACGCGTGAAAAATATATACACGTGGATAACGAGAGTATGTGCTCCCGGGAGCACATAAGAAATTGCGATTTTTGGGCTGGGTTAATGCCCGATAATACGTGCTCCTATATCTAATTTTCTTATATGTTTTTTAGGATGTATTTGTTATATATTCAATTTTTTAATATGTACTTGCTTATGTGTCACATGAGAGTACATACTCTCAAGAGTACAATATATGTTTAGGAGTCAATTGAAACTGAATTTGCTTATGCGGATTTTTAAGAGCATACGATAATGATTAAGAGTAGATTGAAACTAACTCTACTGTTATAAACATTTAGTAGAAGCGATTAACGATTACAAAGTGTTGAAACGAACAAACCCCTCAATTCATAAATATCTCGGCAGTAATAACATCTCTCACTGTATGTAATTAAGTGGGAAATTCCACATTGGCCGTCAATATCCATCTTGTTTATTGTCTAGAGCTATCAAACACTTCCTCAACCAAACCATAATAGTGAATAATAAGAAACCAAAATCAATGTTGTATATACATAAAACGGTTGGATTTTCTAAAACAAAGGACAAATATGTATGACGGTTAAATGCTGAGGTGCCACTCCTTGGTATGTAGGAAATTAAGGAAAATATCAAAAAATAACTTCACTATTCTTAAGCCCCCCCAAAAAAAAGTCCAACAAAATTTAGCAGGACCATCAGAATACCAGCTTAAGACGGAAAAAACAGCGAGGATCCTGTTTTTTTGGCAGTTATTGGTTAAATTTAAAAGGGTAAAAATTAAGTAAAATTTCATGAAAAAAATCAAAAAAATTGAGATAAAACGGTGTGAATTTTGTTTTGTTTGAACTTCGAAGTGGGTCTATTTTAGATAATAACCTCAAGGAATTGTTGATTAAATATCAACAAATTTCATCACCCTCTTCATTTCTGTCTCTGTTGTGTCTTTTTTCTGCTCCCTCCTTTCTATTCCCCATTTCCAGAGTTTGAGGATCCTTTAATTTTGTTTTTCTCTTGGGCAAGATCGATCTAGCTTGTTCATTTCTTGCCTCAAGAGAAAGAAATTCAAGAAAAACAATAAAAATCATACATTTTTATTGAATTTTTGGAGGAAGAAAGAACATTGCTAGGTTAAGAGGATTTGAAGGGGATCTTGCAACAAGGGAGAAACTTTCAGGTATGTTTTTGTTTTTAATTGATATTTTTCGCCCATATTTTTCGTTTTTCAGGGGTGAGGATTTTTTGAAATTTTTGATTATTTTTGCCCAAATTTGACAAGGGCTTAATTGCTTTTTTCTTTTTATTTTATTTAATTGCCTGAAATTAAAATTCTTTTGAAAGTCTGGCTTGTGAATTATGTATAAATTTGAGCACTTTTTCCCCATAAAAGAGGATAATTCAATTCCCTTTTAAGTTTTAAAAACAAAAAGAAAAAACAGAACAATTTTCAAGTTAATAGGAAACTTTTAGGATAATCTATAAGATTTTTATTTTTTTCCCCTTCAACTATGGTAGTATGGTTTCATTAAATGGAACGAAATATGACACATTAATTGTATCTCCACTTTTTATTTTGTAGGTTAATATTAGATACTTCTAAGGGATCAAAAAGTGATGAATGTTGCCTGTTTCATAATATTACTTTCATTGTTTAATTTCATATTCTCTACATAACTAAAATTTTAGTTTCAAATTTGGGGTATTTTTTTGAATCCAATCATCTATTTGTGGGAAAGTTTATTTTTGAGAAAATTACTTGTCAAATTATCGACTTTCGACATATTTTTTGCTTCACTTTTATTAGTTTAGGATATATCAGGAAATGGGAAGGAAAGGGGGTTGGCTTCATGCAATGAGGAGAGCCATCAGCTCTCAACAAAAGGAGAAGAAAGACCAGGTTTGTGCTCAGAACTCCAAAGGAAAGGGGGTTGGCAACACTTCGAAAATTTTTTTGGCTAACTATTTTTTCTGCCCTTGTAATTTCCCAAGCAGAACTCCAAACTCAAGAAGAATTTGTCTTCAGAAGATCTAAACTCAGATGTAGTAACTTCACTTGAGGAAGTGAATGTTGGTTCTGTTCAATCCACCTCTCCTCCAGTAATTGAGCAGGTGAAAAGGATAGAAGTCGATGTTGTTGAGAATGATCATAACAAACATGCCTATTCAGTTGCACTTGCCACTGCCAAAGCTGCTGAGGCTGCCGCGGCAGCTGCCCAGGCCGCTGTAGAGGTTGTTCGTCTTGCAAGTATGCCGCAGTTTATGGATAAGTCTAGGGAGGAAAATGCTGCTGTTAAGATTCAAACTGCCTTCCGAGGATATATGGTGTGTATATATTTTCATGTCTTATTCTTTTGTGCTGTTTGGAAAAGTAGATAAGAGATGTGCGTTTAATTCTAATTGACGTGGTCAGCTTATTTGCCGAAGTACAACATTTTATTTTGGAAGTTATGCATGATGAATTTGCATTTCTAGAATGGTTGGTACGTAATCTTTGTTGAGAGGAAATTAATGGTTATTATGTTTGACTACTTTTTTCATGAAAAGATAGCTTCATAGATGCTTTTGGTTTCTAGGCAAGGAAGGCAATACAAGCTTTGAGAGGGGCGGTGAGGCTCAAGTCATTGACGGAAGGGCAATCCGTTAAACGCCAGGCAGCAAACACCCTACGGTGCATGCAGACCCTAGCTCGAGTGCAGTCCCAAGTTCATGCTCGAAGGATTAAATTGGCAGAGGAAAACCAGGCTCTTCAACGACAATTGCAACTGAAGCAGGAGAATGACAATGAGATGTTAAGGGTATGTTACTAACACCCTCCGAGAAAAAGAACTTATCTTACTTAGTCCAATAATGTTGAAACTTCCATTGTTGTTTACTGTTTTAAATTTATTCATGCAAAATGCCTATCTAAACTTCCTCCGCGCCGTTTATGTGAAATAATAGGTAGTCATCAGTTTTTAAATCTAGGGTCAATTGGAACCCGTCTCTCTGTACTTTTGCAATTTAGGGGAAACACTGCTACATCAGACCCCCACCCCGCCAGGTGACTGGATTTTTAGCTATTGGATGTGGATCTAACAAATACAATGTGAATGAAAGCTATATGGTCTGCAAACTGTTGTCCCTTGCAACCTTAACAGTTAAATTCTCTATGACTTGGTATTGGAACTCACATTTCGTGGCAGCTTGGAGAAACATGGGATGATACTACAAAGTCTAAAGAGCAGATTGAGGCAAATCTACAACACAAACAAGAAGCTGCAATGCGAAGAGAAAGGGCATTGGCTTATGCATATACACATCAGGTACTGAATTTGTCCCTTTTGTAATGTGCCATTTACATATTAATCTCATTACATGTCTCACAAAATCAAATGATCTATCATCTGAAAGGAGGGGGGGGGGAAGTCTGTCTGTAAACACTTTAACTTCGTAATTTTTGCCTTAGCAACCGAGGAAGAACTCCAAAAATTCGAACTTAATGTTCATGGACCCAAATAACCCCCAATGGGGTTGGAGTTGGTTGGAAAGATGGATGGCTGCTCGACCATGGGAGGCAAGAAGCATTTTAGAGAAGGAACTCAACGACCAAGGCTTGGGGAAAAGCTTCCGGGCACTTTATGTTGCAGGGGAGATAAACAGGGCCAATACTCTTCGAGACCATAACCTTGATGAAACCAAGCGTTCCCTTAGTGCTCGAAGACTTAGCCGAGCCTCAACCAGCAATGGAAGGGCTAGGTCCTCTACTCCAGGGCCAAGGAAGGTGAACTCGGGCAACAGCCCAGAAGGACGGAATGACTTACTGGAGAGACAGCGTAGCCTGCGGAGGCATAGTGTTGGTGGGTTATTGGCGAGGGATGAAGAGAACCTTGCCAACTCTTCTGGCAAGAAAAAGCCGAGCAGTTTTGATCGTGAAAAAAATGGTGCACCAAAGCAGAGGCCATCCTTGGGGTCTGCCAAGAAGAGGTTGTCGTTCCCCACCTCTTCTCCTGGCGGGCCTCGGAGGCACTCGCTTGGGGAGAAAATGGAGAGCACCCCAGCTAGAGTTGGAGATGTGGAGATTGAGACATATTAAAATGTGCTGTTGGGAATGAAGATTGAGTAGGATGACTTTCCATGACATATGAGTCATGCATTCTTTTGGAAGCTGCACATCGAAAAAACAGAAGGGATCATGTTAATGAGGGTTTGGGGAGGGAGGGGCGTTGAGCATTGCTCTGTATTTGGCATTTCTTTGTTCTTCGAACACATACATAAGTGTTGTTTCCATTGTCTGCTCATTTGTAGGGGGGAGGGGATTGATACAAAGTGAAATTAGCATAAAAGCATTGTAATGATGACAATTTATATAATCTCTTTTTTTGTTTTTTTGAGCATATTCTTTGAATCAGTTTTATTATTTCATTTATAATTTCATTTACAATTACTAAAAAAATGTTCGTATGTGTCTAACTTCAAACAATAAAGGCTTTCTTATTAAAAAAATACAATAAAAGGTATTAAATGAGTAACAACTGGATTGTACATGAGTTACCAATTACTAATATTGTAGTATATGCATGAATTGAACTTCAGATGTTCCTACATTAGTAGAATTTGTTGTCCAATGCTCACAACAGTAATCAATTTTAGTTATTTCTTATCCAATTTTTTAAATTTTAAATAGTTTTTTCTTCATCTAAAGACACTTAACTGCTGGTATGTTTCTTCTCCCCTTCTTCCATACATAAGAAGCAATATAGGAATGTTGAACAAAACTTAAACCTAACATTGCTAAACTTTTGTCCATAAAATCTATTTGTTAAACTATTAGGTACTTATTCATTTGATTATGTCAAAATAATAGAATGCAGAATATTTAATTTTAACCTCGCTTTTCGGATGAATAAATTTATATACGTAAATAATATAGGGATAAGCGAAGATTAGTCTTTGTATGAAAGTCAAACAACTTACCACTACTCAAGGAGACAATCTTAATTGACCGTAGATAAGAAAAAATTGACCCGAGATGATAACACAGTCCCAACACAGCCCAAAAATTTATTGGGATGAACACAAATCCGACACAAATTGAGCTGATTTTGACCCAAAGTCAACACGATTTATCTGTTTAATCTGAAAACATGTTATTTTTCAATTATAAGTACAACAACACTACGCAAATTTCAGTGTGGGTTCCGCTTTTACAAGGTCTAAGGAGATCTAGATGTAGACAACCTAACCTCTATAAATATAATTGCTCGTAGAGAAACCAATTCCGATATCTTTCAATTATGAGTAGTTTAGATTTGGTCCAAAGTCGACACAAAATTAATCTACTTATTAAAAGAGTCAACTTGAACCTGTTAGGTAGTGCTTTTGGGCCTTGAATTCCACAACCAACAACTTGCAGTTTTGCGTACTCTTTTCATTGGTAAATAGGGTTAAATGAGTGAAGTTGGTAAATATTGATAAAAGTTAGTATTTTTATGGAATGACTGATAGAAGTTGGTCAAAATTAGGAAAAATTTGAAAATGTTGACGGAAATTAGTAGAAGTTGGTAGGAAAAATGTAAATAAGTGAAAATTTCTTTATAAAATTTTTTGTAAAAGATTGATAACTTTTGGTAAAATTGGTAGAAGTCGATAAAAATTAGTAGAAGTTAGTTAAAATTGGAATGAATTAGTTATATATATATATATATATATATATATATATATATATATATATATATATATATATATATATATGAAATTAGTGATGATTGATAAAAGTGAATTTACCAATGAAATAAAGAACGCCCATGCGCAGAAAATCGAGCACCCATTTGAAAGTTGAAATCCATCAGGGCTTCTGGTTTGTAAAATTGACGACTCGAAACAGCGCCATTGTTCCAGAAACCTAGCTGCTCTGACCATCGAATTTCTGGCAATTGTGAACGCAAATTCAGACCTTCCCATCTCTGCCATAAATTCAACTGAAAATGGTTAGTAAGCCCTCCTCTGTTACATTTCTTTTGCTTTTATTAGTAGATTATTCACAACTTCTTTTTTCTTTTCTTTTGGTGGGTTTTTTTTTTTTGGGGGGGGGGGGGAGGGAGGTTGTACTGTTGTTTATAGAAATCATGATGGGATGTTGAGAATTTGAGCTGGTTGTTTTCATTTTATGGGTGTTTCATCGAAAGATTGAAATTTGTTTCGTTTTGGATTTGCTGGTTTGATATTGCCCTGAAAAAGCGATCGTGCCTGAGAAATTGAACTGAGTCAGTTTGTAATGTGCCCATTACTGTAATGGAGGTTTCATGAATGAGAGATGCTAGTTTTGCCCTTTGATGCCCTAGATTGCAGTATTTTTAGTGCGTTTGCTTCATGTTTTGGTAGGAAACGCATCTAATTTGGGGAATAAAGTTACGTTATGGCCTTCTAGGCTATTTTTCTTCGATATCTGGAAATGGGTTGTCTTCTTCTAATTGATTAAAAAGGTGGGTAAGCAGGAACCAGAGGAGGGTAGACAGGGCAATCTTTTTGATTTAACTGAGAATTTTCTGAGTATCTGCGATCCAGGTATAAGGCCTGATCCATGTGCGAGGATATCTGATCCACCGCGTGCTCGCTAAGTGGGACTCAAGGCTCTTGGTTTCACTTGGTTGGTTTGCCATGAAGGGGAAACTTGTTGCTAAAAATTCTTACATGACAAATTGGCAATTCTTTTCTGACCCTTATCAAAAAAAAAAAAAAAAAAAGCACTTTCCTGACATCCTTCTGTGAATAGTAAGTGGTTGAATGATCATGGGGTACCTCGCAAATTTCTGGATTTTTCTGTCCGAATGATAATTTGAGTGACTACCTGGAAAATTAACAAACACACTATCATATGGAAGGAGTGAGTCAATGTGAATAAAGACTACAACTTTTGTTATCCTATGCTGCTGCTTAATTATGCAGCGGCTGGTTAATTATACACAAGGATGTGGAGATCTCCAATTCTCTTCCAAAATGTTGTGCTTTCTATGATACTTTAGTATTTGTTCTTGGTAATGAACTTATCATGGCTTGGCTACTATGTAGTTTTCTTTACTCTTTAGCCTTGCGCTGCAATGTGGAGTTGTGGACCTGTTATGCATTGGGATTTTTGAGTATGAAGTATGAAGTTTATGTCTTGGGGGGAAAAATGTTAATGTAATTTTAGAGCTTTGAATTGAATGTATCGGTAGATGTCACCAGGCGACTCCATTTTTTGCTGGACTTGCTGTTGCTGCAGCTGCCCTGGCTGGTAGATATGGAATACAAGCTTGGCAGTCGTTCAAGGCACGTCCACTCAAACCCCGAAGATTCTATGAAGGTGGTTTCCAAGCTAAGATGACGAGGAGGGAGGCAGCTCTTATTCTTGGTGTAAGGTGACTACAACTCCATTTTATATTTTTATGATCTTATCAGTTTGGATCCTTACGGGGTGAGATTTGGTTAGAGCTTCTTTCTTCCTTATGAATATGGGTTCTTATTTGGCGCTTCCAAATAGGAATTATCATTGGCATGCTAGGGATTTGCCCATTTAGTGAGAAAATCACTTCCATGAGAGTTTTCTGCGTGTCACATTAAACAACCAAAGCTTTTATAACTCTCAGGAGGTCAGTTTACTCCCTCGCATAGAAAGGGGAGCGAGGGTGGTACTCCTTGGGTCTGTTTGTGAATTTGGAATTGTAAGTCGACTATTGTTCTTGCTGAGTTTGCACAAATACAATATGAAGTCAATGTTAGCAAGCTTGTTAACACCGAATCCCATCACATATGGTGTTGTGAGATTCTTCTTAAATAGGTGGTGAATGGTGAGAAAGGAAAGAAAAATTGCGAGAAGGATACTAGGGTTGTCGATTTCAACACTTTGGGAGTGACTTGATCTTGTGGCGTCATTGTGGGTGTAGAATTATAGGGAGCTGCACGTGTGTCTGCACACAGTGATAGAGAATCTGCCACGATGGGGTCACCCGCCAATGATGCCAGGGAATCAAAGTTGAGAGAAGCACTTGTGTGGATAGATATGCACAATGATAGAGAAAGGGGGGATGGGGTTGAGAATGAGGATGGGCAAGGGCTTAGGAGAGACGATGATGGTGACCGTGGCAATGACATGGACAGGGATGGTGTGCGGCACGATAGCGGAGGGTATTTAGGGTTGGGGTTACTAGGAGGATGGCGGATGGGTGGAAGGGAGCAGGGGAGGTAGGGGGGCCTACAATGGACTGAGATGGATGAAGCAGGGATGGTCAAGCTAGGGCTAGCATCCTATTTACATCACCCTACTGTTATATAACTGAAAAATGCTAATTGGAAAAGCCTTTGTATGACTCAAGATTGCACACATCATCTCCTTTCCACCTGATGGGATGCTGGCGGATTGGTTGGATTTGATATTTTCCGGAGGGATGTTTTGTATTAACAGCAGTCTATGAACAATTTGGCTCATCTGAATGCACAACTTTTGAGCTCAGCCTGATGTTTGAACATTGAGCTTAGCTTGTAGTCTAGGTTTGGTTTGCTTCAAATCAGCCTTGTGCTGTTGTACGTCACCCTAGTTGAAGCTTATGTCAAGTTTGCTTACAGATCATTTTTTTGCCTACAATTTGAATTCCATTTAAGGAAAGTTGTGTGTTGGAACTGATGATGGTGACGTCAAGATGGTGAAGCTTAAGAGTCAGTGATGATGTTGGTAATGATGGGACAAGTTTACAGCCGATATCCATGTCTCAATACTTATGGTGGCAGCAGTAGAGGTGGTCACAGAGTAAGCAATGATGTTCGACTGGATTTAAGCCTATGGAGTGAGCTGGAGCAAGAATTGAAATGGAGAATGTGGAGGAGTTTCAGCGACCTGACTTTCTTCTTCTGAGTTGGATCCCTCTTTAGAAGTTCGCATTAGGTATTTCGGATGCGGATCATTGGGCTCATATTCTCTCGTGAAGCTACTGGGCTGACTTGCAGCATGGTCAAACTTGTTCTTAGCCTAAAATGACCCCATCTAAACCCAATCCAAATAAGTATCTGATCTAGGGCCGTCTAGCACTGAGGGCACATTAAGTGACTACCCCCTTCTCCGCCAACCTCCTGACACTGGATCTCCTGTTTGTGCATGTCTGTGTGTGCAGAAATGTCATTACTTCTGCCTTGCTTCTCATCTGTTTTGACCACTGCTGGTCGCAGTGAATAGTACATGACATTCTTTTGTGGCCCTTTCAAAATGGCAGGGAGTCTGCAACAGCAGAGAAGGTGAAGGAAGCTCACAGAAAGGTGATGATAGCAAACCATCCCGATGCAGGAGGTAGCCATTACTTGGCCTCTAAGATCAACGAGGCTAAAGACATCATGCTTGGCAAGGGAAAAGACAGCAGCTCTCCATTCTAGTTTCATCCAAGAGTTGCGTAACCCTCATTACATTCAAAATTAGAGCCTGCCTTTTTGTTTCTCTAAATTTTGTTCGGTAAAAAAGCGGTAGAATGAACTTGATGGGTGAGTTAGTAGCACTTTCTGAAAGAGTTACCTGCCTTTTATTTTATGAGGGTATTTGTACACTAATTGGTGTAAACACATTGATCTAAACTACATCCTTTTTGCTTCAGGCATTGTTTGTACCACTATCAATAGAATCGGCATTGGGTGGTTGTGAGTTAGTTTTACTTCATGGATAGAAGGTTCATGTTAAGATTTTGCAATTTGCATGAATCATGGTACAAGAATTCATTTTTTTGTACCAACTCCATGCAAACACAATAAATCCTAGTGGTGTATTCCAGAATAGCTTAGCCCAGGAAAGTTCGTTTATTGTCATTTAGATTTGGATTAGATTTCAATGTTTTGGCACAACCGCACAAGCTTTGACAACCAAACAGTTCAACGGGTTGAAGGATATCATAGCATTAAGTACTAATCCCTTATGGCTTGTTTGGTTCTATATAATCAAAGTGGTAATGCAATTAAAATGGTAATGGTGATTCCATTACTATGTTTGGTTACCATTAAGAAATGTAAGTAAGATTGCATTGTAATCACATTTACCTCAATTTATGCAACTACAATTACTTGACTTTTCCTAAACAATTGTGATTGCATACCTTTAAATCAAAGTCTACTTAACTATAAGCTATTATATTTGAGAACTTTCTTTCTCTTCTCTCCATTGTCTCTCCTCTGCTTTCCCTCTCTTATTACTTTGACACCATGTTTTTGAAGGTTTGAAACCCCCTTACCCCTTTCTCTTCTCTCCATATTAGATAAAGTTTAACCTAAATTATGATCGTATTATTGTAACTGTATTTTTGTACATTCTAGACATCATCTCTCTCTCTCTCTCTCTCTCTCTCACACACACACACACACACACACACACACACACACACACACACACAGAGACACACACACACGCACGCACACACTCACTCACTCACATCACCACCACCACCACCACCACCACCATCATCATCATCTGCTCTCTACTTTGTAAACTTGAACAATATTACATTATTGTAAGCTAGAAGAAATAGAGTGAAGCAAGTCTCATGTGAAATATTGTAATCATGAGGATAAGATATTGGATGATAATTATCAACAAAGTTACAAATAATTAAAATAGGCAAACATAAAATGCGAATTGAATTGCAAGTACTTTACGCCATGTGTAAAATTAAGTATTATTTGTAGATGAATTCATTTCATCACACTTGTAAAAACTTTGTAACCAAATATTATAATGTAATTATTATCCCATTTCATTACACTAAAAATTGTATTACGTAGTCGATTCTATTACATAGTGATTGCATTATTTTCAATCAAATGCTACATTAGTTCTACATGATATTGCCTGGGTGACATAACAAGTTACGTATGCATCTAATTTTCATCTTTGCATAAATACATTTTCAATTTTTTTAAAGGATAAATACTCATTTGTAAACAAACATTTTCAATTTTTTAAGAATAAATACTCATTTGTGAACCTAATCAACTCTAAAATAGACGGCGAAGATATCAACTTTAGTCAAAATCATCAGATTGACAATGGAGTGCCAAGCGGCACCATACAATGCCATCGGCATTTTACATGTTGCACTAGTAGTTTAACACTTACATTATTGATGCTATCAATCGTACTTTTTTTGTCACATGTGCCATTATATGTTGGGTAGAGAACACTTAAATGTGTATGGAAATGTTCATGGGTTAGTATCATACCCTCCGGCCTCCTATTCCAAAAATTTGCGAGATTGAAATTACCCTGCTTTTCAAGCAAGTGAAATTAGAACACGATTCTCAAGTTAGCTACTAAAATTTCAAATTTTAAATGAACTTTGAATACGTCAAAGATTTTACCTCGTCTTATGTTGAGAGATTAATTCATACATAACAAAGAACTATTTTTTAGCTCATGAAAAAAGAAGTAACATGTGTAAGGTCTTGTTAAGAAGTATCCATAAACATGGATGATGATTCCTCTTCATAGACATCTATTTACACTGTTCAATCCACCCCCAACAAATATACTTGTTCAAGCCCACTGATAAGGATTATGGTTGATGAGGCACTATATGATATGCATTCCAAAGACCCAGTGAAAAACCCTAATCTCAAAATTCAGATTGAATGACATGCATTCATGTCTCGCTCTGCATTTGAAATAACTAATCCGAAGTGGAGCCAAAATCGAAATTGATTCGGACCAAACCAACCAAACCTGAACCCTCCCCCCAAATTAATTTTCTTTAGAAGACAAGTTTATCGGACCAAAAATCAAGGGATCTAAAGTCAATGCGAATAAAAATGATCCACCTCAAAACAGAAACCAAATTGAATCCGATTGCGCTAAGTTTAATCCGACCCAAACTTAACCCAATTCGAAATCAAACCAGACAACCCGTTTGTCAAGTCATTCCAATCCTCTTCCACATAAGACTAGTTACAGTAATCAGGCCCTGTTCTACTTTGTGTTTTTGAGGAGAACTTACATCTTTTTACAACTTCTTACATCTCTAACATAATTCTTACATCTTCTTACTTCTCCTTACAGCTTCTTACATCTCCTTACATCTTCTTACATCCCATATAGATTGTCTATAACATTCAACAGCTCCATACATCTATTTGTACAGCTCCTTACATCTTCTTACAGCTCCTTATAACTTCTTACAGCTCCTTATAACTTCTTACAGCTTACAATTGTATCTTATTACGAAATACAACAGACCCTCAGACCGATTATAACTAATTGTGGAAATGAAATGATAGGCCACTGCAATTTGTAAATCTTCAATCGAGATTAGCTGATATTATCTTGCCTTTGAGCATAGCAATCAGTTTATGCTAAAAATGTCTAGCTGGAAGTTGATAGAATCGGATGTGGCCATGTGGGTGCAGAACGCAGAAACACAGAAGCAGGAGAAAGGAATCAAATGGGTCCAATGCTGCAATTTCTGAATCTGTGCCGGAGAAAAAGCAGAAGTAAACACCCTCAATCTTCATCAACTTCCTAGTCCTGCGTGTTCATATTTCTATCAATAATTTAATACTTCCATAATAAAAGGGTAGATAGGTTATTAATAAATCAACCAAATACTATAAACCCCAAAAATGAATTGAAAAGGATTTGCAGGAAAATTATTAAGCAAGAAAAGAGCTGATATCCTCCCATTCCTAGTCACCGCAATTCTCCTTCTGGGGATTGACTTGTCCGAAATTTCTGGGCTAAATTCTTATCATCAGTTATGTTTCTCTCATATCCGCCAACAGTTTATCAGGTAAGTATTTCTCTCTATCTTTCTCTGCAAGATGGAAAGTCGGAAAATTTGGAGTTTGTAGTGTCGGTGTTTTGGTCTTCAATCTGTTTTTGATCATTTTTTGATAATTTTGAGACTGAAACTTTGCCCATTTCTTCCCCTTCAATTTCAGATGTGCCCATTTTGTCTATTTCCCAAAGAAGTCTCTTGTTGTGTTAGACTTCTCATTTGCTTCTGAATAAAACTTGCTGTTTTGCTCATTCCCTGGGAAAGATGCCATTTGTTGGATTTGTTGTGGGCATTTGAATTTTTTTGGGAATGTTGTGAGTTGTTTGGCTATTGAAGTTCATTGTATTGATTAAGTAATTACACTGCCGTAGAAGGGATGGTTTCTGGAAATGACCCTCTTGAATCTTTGCTTAATTCATTTCAAGTTGTTAAAGATGCTCTTTCACCCCTAGAATCAGGTGTTAAGAAGGCCACAAAGGATTTTGGCTTTTCCTGGTTGGGCTTGAAGAGTCGTAGGCATAATACTGAACCTTTAGGGGAGTTTAATAACCCTGGTAATGCTGGGATCAATGTGAAGAACAGTAAGAATCACATATCTGTGTCGAAGAAGAAAAAAAAGCCTTCCCCTCCTAGCGATGAGGGACGACGAAAAGGGTTGTCGATAAAGCTTCCTGATGAAAACTATCTTGGGAGTTCTTGCCAAACTGTGAGAGTGCTATAAGGTGAATGTGGGCAAGGAACAGATGAAAGAAAGCGACTGGGGAAAAGCAGATGGGTTAGGCTTGAACTGCTTGCAGTTAGCAATGATGTGGTCGATGCTGCTTATTGGATTTGTCCAGGCATTTTAAGCTCCTTCTAAAATGGGAAAGAAGCAGTGCTCCAAATTGGCTGAGGACGAAAGCGTTTCTAAGTTTTCATCCGGCAGCATGTCAAAATCTGCAGTTTTACATGAAATCAAGAAAAGAGAAATGAAAAAAATTTGAGTTTGTTATGGCTTTGCCAACTGAGGATACTAAATGCAATGAGGTTAAGCCTTCCAGCTGTGATCTCTTGATAGGCCTCATTTTTGACCAGCTAGCACAGAATATCCCACAGCTTTCTAAGGATGTCAAACAAAAAGGTGAAAAGGTAACCAATGGTCCATCCCCCGACTCTCTATCCTGTACTCATCTTGATCATTGGAAGGCAATTACCAATCTCTTAGAGGGAAAAAAGGCGGATGTCAACATCATTCTGGGAAATTTAAACTTTGCTAAAGTGGGAGGAATGGTTTCTACTCTTGTTGGAGTTACTTCTCAGGTAAAAGAAGGTAATTATGGTGTGACTGCTGACAGCAGTGAAGAGTCCGGAGGTTGATCACCTCAGAAATTGGCTGGTGGGTTGCTTAATATTCCCTTATCCAATGTGGAGCGCTTGAAGACAACACTATCATCTGTGTCAATTACAGAACTTATTGAGCTTGTACCTCGGTTTGTACGCCCCTCTATATGATGTTCCTGATAAGAAGAAATTGTTCTCAGTCCAGGACTTCTTCAGATACACTGAGGCTGAAGGTATGCTGTGAATCATTCATTCACTGTTAAAAGTTTTTGTGGCTTCTTTGGTTTTTGTTTTTTTGGTGTGGCCGTGCCTCCCCTCCCCAACCCGCGGTGCTAGTAGTTGTAGAGATGGCAAAAACTAATCCAGCTGAAAATCCAACTTGAAACAATCACAATAAAGTAGGCTTTGAAGATTGATGCCTTCATACTATTAATGTTCCTTTTGTTAGAGATTTCTGTAATCTCAAATGCTAATCATGTTGTTATGTGTGGGACATTGGGAAAGAGTCACAAGTGTTATATAAAACAGTTTTGCTGAAAGATATCGATACAGGTTATCTGTTGGATCTTAATTAATCTCGAGCCAGCCTACTAGCAAGTTTAAGTTCTCATCAGGAAATGAGAAGTACTAGATATACTGCTAGAGTGTATGCGAAGAACTTAAATAGTTTCATAATGCAGAAGATAGGTTTACGATCCCATCTCACCTTGACTCCATTTGGGAATTAGTTATGCATGTTGCCCTTCAGTATTCTATGATGTAGATGTTTTAGATCTGTGCACATTTAGAGACTTTTCAAAGTTAGCTACCTACTAACTGCTAATGCAGTTACGAGTGAATTGCTTCCTTCGGGGGCTACATGTGATCTGTTTTTTACCCCTTCGTGAAAAAGTATATAGAGAAGGTAGGAAAACATTAGCCTATTCTGGTAGTCACTCGCTGTTCTGTCTGATTGCACCTATTTTGGGTTTACACGGGACTGTTATGCCTCCCCATCACAACCACTGGAGGCAGGGGAGTAGGATTTGGCAAGATTGCAAAAGTTAAGAATTGTAAACTTATTTAACGGGAAGGAGATTCTTCAAGGAGTTGGACAGAGATGGGGATGGCTAGGTAAACTTAGCAGACCTGGAGATTGCAATGAGAAAGAGAAAGTTGCCACATAGGTATGCCGTATGCCACACAATTTATGCGACGTGCTCGAGCTCACTTATTTGCAAAATCAATTGGCTGGAAGCAGTTTCAAGCCTTGATTGAACAAAAGGAACCCACAATCCTTCGTGCTTATACTTCTCTATGTCTGAGCAAGTCTGGCATGCTTCAGAAGAGTGAAGTTTTGGCATCATTGAAAAATGCTGGACTTCCTGCAAGGGAAGACAATGCAGTTGCCATTATGAGATTTTTGAATGCTGATGCTGAAGCATCTATTTCTCATAGTCATTTTTGTAATTTTATGCTGTTGCTCTCCCTTCTGATCGTTTGCAAGGTGATCCTAAGTAAGATAACTTGGAGTTGGAAATGAATGTGATAATTCTAAACCTCTCCTCATGATAGCTATTTGCAAGAAGACTTCATGTTTGCGGACCATCAATTCCTTTCTTGCAGTATATTGATTGAAATATAACCTAATCTGAACAAGGAAAATCCTATTATTGTCCTGTTGAACATCAACTTCCAGGTGCCTCGGGCTGGGGAGTCCCTCTTTTATATGTTTTTGAGGGTTGATAATGCATCAACCTTAATCGGGAGTCAGGATTTGTCATTAGCTGGTTTTTGGCCCGTTTCGGCAGCCAAGCTTCTTTTTAACTGGTTCCAGATTGGGCAAGCTCATCTTACCCTTAAGTGATTTTTAATGTTTCCCCTAATCAAAATCATGTGAAGGCTGGCAATGCTGAAAATATTGCAGCTAGTTTTGTTTTCAGCTGTATTATTCTAAGTGGCCATATTGTTATTTTTTAATTTTTTGTGAATAATTAATGTAAGTAGCTGCCTGGCTGAAAAGTCTATGTTATATACATGGTCGTTCCCGAGGTCTTAAAATTGAAATCCTAGTAGGGTGTCGGAGGTTGTTTCACTTGTTTGTGTACCATCTGTAACCCCCCTTCTAGCCAGGGGGTTAATGCAAAAGGACTCTTTTTCTGAATGCTCTGTTTATAGTTTCCGGGCTTCTCAAAATGCTTAAAATTGTGGTATGGCTCAGCCTCTCAAACTGTTGTTTCTTTCTACAGTGAAAAAAGTTATTCTAGTGTTTGTTCTTACATTTTCAATCAGTGAGTTGAAAAATATTCAGCAATCGTGTCTTTGCTTGATCACCACAGGAATGTATGGTTTGAAGCAGCTACTGTGGTTCCTGTTGCACCACCTGTGGAAATGCCAGCAGAAAGTGTTCTGCGATCTGTGATCTGCTCTTGCAGGCGCCCTTGCTTCTGGTCTTTCTACCCCTTTATTGCATCCAGTTGACACCATAAAGGCAATTATTCAATGTTTGTATTTTTCAGATTGTTGTGTTACTATGGATCAATTTTCTCATTTTCTGAACCTTTTATGTCAGTTTCACTGCTAAAACTATGATTCAGTAATAAAAAGAGCATAAAAGTAGATTAGGAAAAAGGAACTATGGAATGTGCTTGTATGTGTCAATTGTTTCAGAAGGGAACTGCATCTTCCCATACCTTGAGGTAGCCTGAGTTAACGATGCTGTTTTTTTATTCTTTTCACAGACTCGAGTCCAAACTTCAACGCTATCCTTTCTAGAAGTCATATCACGAGTTACACAAATTGGGGTTCGGGGATTGTACAGAGGTTATGTCCCGGCAATTCTTGGCTAGTTTACCAGGTCAATTTTACCTCTGGTCATTGTTGTTCCTTTACCAATTACCATTTTGCCTCTTCCTATCCTCTGGCTTACTTTTTCTGTTTCCTCGAAATTGTAGTCATGGACTACGGACTGGGATTTTTGAAGCAAGCAAGCTTGTATTAATAAATGTTGCTCCTAATCTTCCTGAGATTCAGGTATTACTATTGTTCATTTGTGTTGCACGCTGCATCTGTATGCCTCATACTTTAATATAAAGCGGTCATCTCTTTATTATTAATGTTGTTTTATTATTGGCATCTATGTTTGTGATTTGTTGATCTGTCTTTCCTTGTCGGCGCCAGCTATGAGTATATGGCGCAGTTGTGTCTTCAAAGTAAGGGAACAATCGTGATGTTATTTACTCATTGCCTGTACTATATATCTCTGTGAGGGTGTAGTTGTGTGGATTAGAGAAGGATATCATTTGTTCCTTTAATACCATGTTTTTATGAATACGTGTCGGCTAAGTATCTTCCAGCATCCTGTAATCAGGTATTTCTACTGGTTGCTGGTGGGTTTGTGCCCGATTCTTGTCACCATTCCATGCCATTACTATTTAGGTTCGGTTTGAGATCGGCCCTTAGATAGATCAAAAAGACTCTACTTTCCGGCGTGTTCTGCTGAAGTTTTGTCGACTAAAACTGGGCTGGAAGATTTTGAAGGATCCTACCTCAAAACTCTTGGAAAGGGGTGAACTGCTCTTTCCTAAGATCTCCTATTCAGGGGCAGTCGACAAGGTTGGGAGCTGAGGTCATCTCAGAGAGTTGCTGCTTGAGTTAAGACTCAACGATCTTGTTCTTTTTCTGATCATCCTGATAAAGATCAGATGGCAGAGTCATCTGGTGTTTTTCCTTGGAATTCAGTCTAGCAAACAGTTACATAAAACAACACTTTGAAATCTGTCTTAATATATTTGGAAGTTTAGAGTTCCCAAAAGAGGGTAATGTCTTCTTTTTGGACAGATGGTTTTGGTAAACTGAATAGCCATGATCAATGGGGGGTAATTACGTTGCCCTTGTTGGGTCTTGTGAAGTAATACCACCATCCTACTGTGTGCCCTGTTATGCCAAGGTTTTAGGGAAGGTAAGTTGTCTGCAATATCCTCTTATGCTTCAGAGGGGGTAGTAGGGAGCTTGTCTCTCAATGACCATGTATAACTTCAGAAGCAGGCAGCAACCCCCCCCCCCCCCCCCCCCCCCCCAAAAAAAAGAAAAATCCCCCAAGGGCCTCCATTGTTCTGGAGTAGCTAATTTAAAAAAAGGAATCACTGGAATACTGCATTCTAGTTTTTGGCTAGTTAAAAATACTTGATGCTGACTTATTGTTCAGGTACAATCTTTGGCGTCATTTTGTAGCACATTACTGGGGACAGCAACACGCATATCGTGCGAAGTACTGAAGCAGCGGTTACAGGCTGGGCTTTTCGAAACTGTGGGAGAGGCCATTGTGGGCACTTGGCAGCAAGATGTTCTAAAGGTTTCTTCCATTGGACTGGTGTAACTCTTTGCTGAGAGGTTCCTCTCTATGTAGCTGGCATGGGGCTTTATGCTGAGTCCAAGAAGGTATTTTCTATTTTCTGTAAGCTAGTGAACAATTGCCCTATACCAATGAGCTTTTAATTTTCTTCCTTTTTGTTAATGTTACCTTTTCTTGTTCATGACAGAAAGCATTCAGATACACTATAGATAGTCTATCTTATCTAGGGTGTCAATCATAATAGATAGATCTTCATTGATGAGACTGGCTGAAACTTGCAGGATGATCAATGATGTAAAAGGACTTAAAAATTGTAAATGTTGGACTCGTGAAACAGTTGGATAGTGAGAGTTGTCACGCAACTAAGTTGAAATAACTTTAGCCAAAAGCCTCAGCTAAGGCATTTGATCCAAAATTTGTTCAGTCTATCTTCTCATTCCTGTGTGGGAATTTAGTTTGCTTGAGAAGAGGCTAAACAATCTGTCATGTGCTCACACCTCTCCTGATCTCTTGTTAATGGCATGGTTAGCCCTGCCCACGGGCCACGGCTTAACTTTGGTCCCACCTGCTTGTTCACCCAAGATAAGATTGAGGGTCTGTTCTATTTTGCGTTTTAGATAGATAGATAGATGTAAGGAGATGTAATAAGATGTAATAAGCTGTAAGGAGCTGTAAGAAGATGTAAGAAGCTGTAAGGAGATGTAAGGAGCTGTAAGAAGATGTAAGAAGTTGTAAGGAGTTGTAAGGATGGATGTAAGGAGTTGTTGAATTGTTAAAGAGTTGTATAGTATAATTTGTTTTACAATGAACGTTTTGGATGAAAAATAATAATATTACAATAATATACTTATTAAACATAAACAATTAATTAAGTTAATTACACAATAAGAAAATATATTAATCCCCATAAATTTGGTGAATAAAATTACGTCCAAGATTTTTTATATGAATATTTGTTTGATCGAGTAAGCAAAGCATAACCAAAAAAAAAAAAAACAAACTTTTTTGACAAAATTGAATGCAACTCTTCAAATAAATTCCTATTTTAAGTAAATAATTTTAAATATAAATAAATGTATGGTCATCTATAATAATATATATTTCATGTTGAAACTCAAATATAATTTATGTCGTTATATTATGTTTTTATGTTTATGTAAATGTTGTGTTCATAAGATATTTATAAATTTTGTATATTAGTAGTATCATTAAAAAAATATACATATTTCTGTAACTAAAATAAATGAATGGTATAGAAAATCTATGAGATGTAAGAAGATGTATGAAGATGTAAGGAGATGTAAGGAGCTGTAAAGAGATGTAAGAAGCTATAAGGAGATGTAAGCTCTTAGCTAAATCCTAAAAAATGCGAAATAGAACAGGACCTGAGTATCGTAGAGAGTTGACCAATATGGATTGTGTTACGCTAAGTGCATTCTAACCTAAAAGGGCAAGCTACTAGATGTTGTCCAACTCACATGAAAACCCTTCCTTCTGTCAGAGTGCTGGTGTTGTTACGGGACTTCAAGTCATTCATAGATCTTCCGAGAGTACTTATACTTGTAGCAGGTGATGAATCATGATGAGTGTGCTTCTTGTGGAAATCCTAAGCATAAGGAGGCATTTTCTTCTTGATAGCAGTCTAAGAATTCATGCTTCATATCTCTTTTGCTACGTATTCCTCTAAATTCGATGTTCTTTTCCTTGTTAATAGCTTGCTCACTGCTCAGCATCCCCTTCATCGAGAACTGGATCCATGGGAGACGATCGCAGTTGGGGCACTTTCCGGAGGAATAGCTGCTGTTGTCACAATACGATTTGACGTGCTGAAGGCTAGGATGATGACTGCCCCTCACGGCCAGCCCATATCTACCTCGATCGTGGTTCTCTCCATTCTCCACCAACGGGGTCCTCTTGGATTCTTCAAAGGAGCATTACCCTGATTCTTCTGGGTTGCCCCACTTGGCGCGATGAACTTTGCAGATTATGAGCTTGCTAAGAAGGCCATGACCAATAGTGAAGAAGCCCCTGGTGATGAGATTCCTGAGAAGAAGAATTAGTCGATATGAACCGTCCTTTTTTCCCTTGTTTGTGTACAGCTGAATTGATTATTGCAGTTTAGGGCCTTTTGTTTTTGATATAGAGATAGCATGGAGATGCCGCCGGAAGTTTTTTTGGTTTTTTTTTCCTTTTGTTCCCCATACCAAAATGGCAGCGTATGTTGCAGATCTTATCTAGCAGGAGCTTTGTTCACACTTCACATTGGGCAGCTGGTTTTATGCTGTCTGGTTCTACTTGCTATTTGTACAGTTTACTAATTTCACTCCCTTCATTTGCAATTCAATTCCCTCTCCCCACTTAGTTCTTGTATCATACTGATTACTGTACCAAAGTTGTAACACTATGCTATTTACATCGGTCTCCCATTGGCGTAATATCTTAACGGGGCACGCAAAGATTTTTCCTAGTATAAAGTTAGCTTAGAATGGTTACATTCACCAAGCCACCTTCTTTATAAATCACTACATTGTCTGTTGCAATGTTGCCTCTTAAATATGTCATACTCCTACTCCTTTTAATAAAAAAGAAATCCAGTTAATAAATGAAATATTGTCTATTCACTGAAAAGAAACAAAAATACATATATAAAAAATAAGAACTAGAATAAAATTATTGACAAGAATGAGAGAGCATCAGCCACCACCAATTGTCTAGTCCCCAGAGGAGGATTCTCTGTAGTTGGAGGGGGCTGTCATCTTGCTTGCAATCTGCCCATCCAACAGTTCAGACTTCAAACTGTTAAAAGAATTTATCGCTGACAGTAATAAGAAAAGTTTACCATAACAAATTATCATCCATTAAATGAATAACGTGTAAAATTATAATACAACAACAATAATAACACCTCTCAGTATGGATCTCACTTTTACGGGGTCTGGAGAAATCTAGCTGTAGACAACTTTATTCCTATCAATATTTCTACCCGTAAAGAGGCTGTTTTCAAGATACTCACAAAAAAAGATTTTGTTGCCTCTTAAATATGTCATACTCCTGCAAGGTGTAAAATTACAATCCTACCTATAATTGCAGATGAATCGTTTCTTGACTCTGTCCAGTCTCTAGTCTGTCTCCATCTGCGTTCGAGTGATGCCGGGGGAAAGAAAACCCCTAAAATCGGCTGGACAAACCCTCCCAAAACCCTCCGAATAGCCACCATTGTAGCAATTAGCAATGCTCTCTCGCTTCATTGCCAACCCTTCTCGCCATCTGCGTTTTCTCTCTGTCACTCTCTCCCCTCACATCCACCCTTCTCCCTCCTCCACCCATCCTTCTTTTCATTCCTTTCGTGAAACGCCAAAATTTGAGCTTACCGGCTTCCTTTCTCGCCATTTCTCAACCCACAACAACAACAACAACAATAACAACGACAACGACGACGACAACGGCCAAAAACCCAATTCTGATTTCTGGAAAATCAACCCAGAAAATGACAGTTTAGGCGCTGTTTTTGGGGACAATAATGGTGGTGGGAATTTGACGGAGTTTGATGAAGTGGGCAGTGCGAAGATAGATTCAAACAGGGATGTTTTTGAGGGGGTTCAGAAGGGTTTTGGAGAGAAAGATGGTGGAGTTGATGAGTGGTTGGCGGGGCAGTTTAAGCCGTGGAATTTGGGGAGTGAGATGAAAGTGGAGGATGTGTTTGATATTGGGGAAGAACAACAGAGTGAAGAACAACAGAGTGGGGGGAGTGATGAAGTGGGATTAGAGATGGAGAAAAAGACCCAAGATGATTTGCAGCTTCAGAAGGAAGAGGAGGAGCTCATGGGTGTTCTTAAAGGCAGGTTTTTCTTTTTCTTTTTTTTTTTAAAGATTCCCCTCTCCTTTTATTTCTTCTTGTTTAATGGGTGATATTATTTGATTGTTTGTTACTTGATATTTATGGTGTTAGATTTTAGAATCACTTGGAAATTTTGTTAGGGACCGATTTAAATTGTCGGGGAAGAAAACCTTGTTCTGGTATGGGTTAATGGAAAACAGTAACAACAAGAGCAACTGAATGTGGTGCTTGGGAGTGGGATTTGGTCACTTTGGTGAGATCATGAGTTTGGCTTGATTGGCAGAAGCAGCAAAAAATAGTGTGCTAGTTATAGTAGTACAGTGATTAGCGAATGAAAGAGCATATGAGAATGCTTGTACTAACATAGTGCAGGGTGGGAAGTTGAGCAAAATCTAGGTAATGGGTAAGGTTACCTTCCAATCTGCGTTTGGAAATCTCAGAACTTCAATGTTTATACTTACCCCCATTGTGGGTTCCTGCAAGATATTGATAGATGTGAGGCAGGA
This sequence comes from Carnegiea gigantea, assembly GCA_029747015.1. NCBI lineage: Eukaryota > Viridiplantae > Streptophyta > Magnoliopsida > Caryophyllales > Cactaceae > Carnegiea > Carnegiea gigantea. The sequence continues at coordinate 1,202,211 of JAKOGI010000010.1, read as the reverse complement.
ATTGGTCCAGAACTTGGATATAAAGATGAGAGACAGTCACTGTCTATGTTCGTTAGAGTCGGTTATGGGTCTCCCACATGAATACATGTCCCAGTGTCAGCATCGGCCATTTTCAAGAAAATTTGCTGATTTTCTATGTAATTTGAAGTGTCTAGTGTCGCATTCTCGTCCAAGTATTGAAGGTCCGGTAGGGGTACAGTAGGATAAAATGGATATTCGGAGTAACCATCTGTCACTATACCACTCCTGTAACAAGAATTTTTCCTATGGTCATATTTGCATTATCTAATTTCCCTTTTATCTCGGAAGCATCCTGTCTGCTTGCAGAGTGAACAGGAGTCGGGCTATCTATATTTGGATAACCCCAAACCCTGCTTTGGCTGGATCCACACTGTTTTTATTGCTGTCGTAATTTGCCTTTATATTTACAAACAACACCCTCCTACCAGACGGGCCAGATCATGGTAATCTTCACTGTTACTAAGCTGCTCATACAGCCAGTGAAAAGTTTGGTGATCTAAGTTAATGTTGGTCTACAGGTAACAATTCTTTCTTCTTTCCTTTCGTTTGACTATTTTGCAAGGGCCTTTTGCACCTTAAGGAGTTCTAATTGTGTCTTTCTCTCTCTTCGTCTCCTTTTGTATTTTTATTTTTACATAGTCTATGGTTATAAACCAAACATCCGTCTCACTGCCTTGTCTCTGCTTTTCTTGCGTAACTATTTGCTTCTGAGAACGGCTCTTCCATGCATAATATGTGCATAAATGTAGAAAAGTGAGCTCCCTTTTATGTTGTTGGTGTCCATTCAGGACTAGCTGATGTCTCTTTGACCATGTTCAGGCCCAAACCGTGCATTTGGTGATCTGATTGCTGCATCCGGAATTACGGATGCCATGTTGGATAGTTTGATTGCATTGAAGGATTTTAAAGATATTGAGGGCTTGCCTCCTCTAACAGAAATAGAAGACAAGCGTTATGAGAATAGTTTGAAAAAATCATCAAGATATGAGATGGAGCTTCAGAAGCAGGAGGAAATTGCAAAGTCGAGGGTTAGGCAAGTGGATGAGAAAGGAAGGGCTTATGGAACTGGAAGGAGAAAGTGTAGTATAGCTCGAGTTTGGATTCAGCCTGGAGAAGGACAATTTTTGGTTAATGAAAAGGATTTTGATGTCTATTTTCCATTGCTTGATCACCGTGCTGCTCTTCTTCGACCATTTTCCGAGACAAAGACATTGGGTCTTTGGGATGTCAAATGCACTGTGAAAGGAGGTGGTGTCTCAGGTTAGTTTCATAGTTTTGGTAGCATAGTCTTTTTAACTTGAGGATTACTATACTTATTGGAATTTGGATTTGCTTTGAAGAACAGCTTGATGCCCTGATGTCTTTTTGCACATAAGTTCATTCCACGTAACATTACATGTTCTAACTTCTAATACTACATGAATAGGCGTTAACTTCTAGGTGCCTCTTTTGATAACCACTAGACAATTGTATTAATCAGCTAGAAACAAATACTATAACATTGTAGTTATATAAAACTATAGAAGTTTCCATCCAACTCACAAGAGTTGCCTACACTTTTGATGCATTGATGGGCATGATTTAACGCGTACCCTTTTAGGACGCGTGCATGACGTTCGTATAACAGGCTAAAGCACACTACAAGAAGTCCCATGGCCGCTGTTTGATTATAACGTACATGACGCTTTTCACGACCTAAAGGCTATAAATGAGGCGAGTTGGTTGGGCTGGTCTGTGCTCGACCTGGCTTGGTCTCGCCTATTCTGAGCCTGAATTGACTTGATTGGCTCGGGCTAAGTTGGATTTTTGAGTCATGCCTGAGTCTGGCATGGCTCAGTGGCTTTTCTTCTAAAGAAACTTTTTTGCCATCGGTCCATGGTTGTTTGATTGGGTCGGGGTTATGTACCCATGTTAAGGTTTGAACTGTTGATTTAGCTCCTGCGCATCTCATCTTTCTCGGCCCTCATCCTTCCAGGAGCCACCATCCGTCACTGTGAGTTTTTGTGGCATTCGACCTCTATAAGTGACTTCTGTTTGCCTCTATTTACCATTTGCCTCTCATCTCTCTTTCATGTTTCATCGTCACCCTTGTTGAATAGGACTGCAAGCCTACTGAAGCTTAAGAAATTCAAATTAAGGGTTATGGATGAGGGGGATAAAGGGCATGAAAGGATCTGCAAACAGGGAACAGCAACTACAAAAGCAAGAAACTGAAGGCACTGTCGAAAATGAAGAGGTGTTAGGTCATTGTGAACAGACGACTCTGAAAACTCCTATAAATCCTCCCCAGTGCTTTTGGATTTTATTATTATTATTATTTTTAATAAGAAACAATAATTTTGAGCATGTGTTTGTAAGATTCATTGCTGAGGTCGTATCCTCCTTGGTCAGATGGCTTAGATCTAGACAATTGAAATATGAAATTGATCTTTTCCTGTTTCCTTTTTTGCCATTCTGCTGATTTAGTCTTGGAAATAGTCGACTGCCAGTCTATTGGAACTTGAAATTCTCTACCTAGGCCCCGGAAAAAGGGGGCGGGGGGAGCTGAACGGAGTCTGTGAAATGAGCAGTGGCCCTCTGAGCCTGGGCTGGAACCGAGCGCTTGGCCTGAGCTTGGAGATACAAATAAGCTGTGGTCGGCCCTGGTGACTCATCTCAGCTCAGCTCAATTGCACCTCAACCCCTAGACCACTCATGCAGACCAGCAGAACTCCTCACTTTCATGCATGGAGTCTGCATTGTCATCAGGTCTATCTCACGATCCTCATCAGGTAGTGCAAACCAGAAGCTCAAAGTTCTCCAGCAGAAACACAACCGCCAAGGCAGTCATTCTTTGCTTGTTCTGCTTATTTAGACTACCAGGAGAACACCCAAAAAGTCACCAATTTCTCTCAATTTTTGCTTGCAGCATAGCTAGCTTATTAAATCTCAAGGACTGTGGAACACCTTTGGTAATCTGCCAACGTTACTACTGCTCATACTGCAACATTTCTTTCACATCATATGTCTGTCATTGGTTCCATTTCCCTGCTGCTTAGCTTCATCTTATTCTTGCTCCATCTTCCTTCACCTTGGTGGATTCCTTCTCAAATCTGGCCACCACATCCTAGACTCCATCTCTTGCGAGAACTCGCAACTGCATAGTGCTTGCTCCCCCCCCCCCCCCAAAAAAAAAACCCAATTCTCCTTTATTGATGGGGCATATGTTGCAGATGCATGCATGCCCCATTTGGTGAATCCATGGCAGTCAAAGTCTTTCCTAATAGACCCAGACAAAATATGAAACCATTTTTACTGGGAAGTGCACGGAACAGTCAGCTCCATCATCTGAGTCATGCCAGAAATTCTTTCCTGAACATATTATATGATTTCTTAATAAAATACCTGCATCCTTTCGACGTAGACCTCCTATTGTTACTCCTCTGAGGCATATATGTTTTTGCCTTTGGCATCTTCCCAATTATACAAGACAGTCGTTAAGGTATCTCCATAGGCAATAAGTCACTAGTTTTTAGTTGCTATTGAATCTTCTTGCTCAGAAGCCATAAATGCCTATAATATCTTTGAAGTGGCCGCCTTGTTCTAGAATGCCATTTTCTGGAGGTCAAATCCTCTGCAGCTTTATGAACACAATGTTTGTGCCCTATGACAACAGCTTGCCTCGTTTTATAACTAGGGTCTTCTAGCGAGTAGTTTGATTTTTCTTTATCGCACATATTTATATGAATTCATTCTAATATGTATGCAAGCTAGGGTGAATGTAGCTTGTGTGTTCGTGTCTTTATGTTGAAAATATTCGACAGATGCAATTGGCAGCATATGGTGAACTATATTTTATTCACTTTGATGATTTTGAAATAGGCATATTCATTCCTTGTCAAATAGTAATATGCATAGCTGTGCGTTTAGCATCAAGGTAAAGTTGGTGCCTTTGTTTTGTGCGTTGGGGTAGCAAATCTACATGACAAAATATGGGTTTATGTCAATATTGATGATATAAAGATCTACGCTTGTCTTAACACATACTGAGCCCTAGTAACATAGATACGAGCTACAATTTTTGCTGCTTGCTTATTTCGAGTGTTCTTCTCCCTCGATTCTCGCTAAAACTGTGTCTTCTAACAGGTCAAGTGGGGGCTATTCGACTGGGGATCAGCAGGGCATTACAAAATTGGGAGCCGGGTCTGCGTCCTCCACTCCGGGAAGGTACGTGTCTGCAAATCTCCCCTCCCCCCCCCCCCCCCCAAAAAAAAGAATGAATCTATCATGTAGCTTCGTTATTATCACATTCCCGTTTTTGTACGTTGAGTGATTCTCTTTGGTTGGCATCAACTGTGTGCATTTACTTTGGTGATCTAACCAATTGCGTGGTACTTCAGCTGGGTTTTTGACGAGAGATCCCCGAGTTGTGGAGCGAAAAAAGCCTGGAAAAGCGAAAGCAAGGAAGAGCTTCCAATGGGTTAAGCGTTAAGCCGATACTTGGGAGTCAGTATCACTCACACCTTGTCAGTTTGTTTTTGAAGATTTCTGGGTTTTTGGTTCTGTTGTACCTTTCATAGTTCAGAAGTACTTCCTGATTAAAATTGTCTTCTGGGGAACATTTTTTGATGCTGAAAAATTGCGGTTTTAAAAGCAATAGAATCAGAACATTTTATTTTATCTGCGCCTTTTCTGGTATTTCTTGGTGGAAATACATGGTTGGAAAATTTAATATTCTCTTGGCTGAACGTTGGTTGAGAAAAAGAATCTGTTCATTCATGATGAAGTTTTTCCTTTAAATTCATGTCAAATTGTCAATCTCCCTCTCTGACTCTCTCTCTGCTTTCCTCAGATAATGCTTCCAAATTTAAATTATGCTGGGTTAATTACTCTTGCTCGTTTTTACACTATGGTATATTCCCAGTTACCATATAGTTTTTCGTTATGGGAAATCCCGATTACCTTTGAAACGGCGGGACTTACACTAAGTGTTGTTGGTGAATTGAAGACCGTGATTACTGAACGACCTCGCTCATCTGAGAATTTAGAATGAATTTTGAATTAATTCAATATAGTCAGGTCCCCCCCCCCCCCCCCCCCCGCCCAAAAAAAAACCTAATCTGTTGGAAATTCTTAGATACCATATACAACCCAAGCGTACATAAAAAGCAGTGATTCAGGCGGCATTGCATGCAAAATGGATTCTTGAAGGGTTCATTACTCACATGTACTCCAAAAAAGGTCCCACAGAGAAGGGGGGGGGGGGGGGAGGTGCTCCAGAAAATGAAGGGGGGAAAGGGATTTTAAACTTTTTTGACTCAAGAAATTGTTTATTTTTTCTTTATGAGACTTTTAGACAAAATAGTAGCTAAGTTTAAGGCCTCTAGGAAGGATCAGTATGTTTGTATTTGTCCACCTTTTATTTATCTAAAGTAATTTGTCTATCTGTACATTTTCCATAGTTAAAATAATAATGATAATAATAGTAAAATAGAGTGATGGGTTATGTTGTATTGTTCTTTATGATTTATTTAAGTGAAACAAAAAAAAAAGTGTGATGAATTATGAAATAGATTCTTAAATTATGAATATACCATTTAATGAATTTCACCGACATTTAATTGGACGTTTGCTATGCGAATTGTAATTTAGTGAATATTTATAGTTGAATTCTGGAGTGTACACTTAATCTTTTTTCTAGTCATTTGAAGTTATAACCTTACATTAAAAATTTCTAGTAAATAAAAAACAAAACAAATGAATCAAATTTAAACTAAATTTAAAATCAAATAGTATCATTAAATTAAAATATCGATTTTAACCCCAAATTATGATGTATATATACCAATGTCAAATACAAACTCGAGCTGAAATTGAACTCAATCTTATGTGATCAAGTCTAAGTTTGAGCCAAACCTAGAGTTGATGACTTGATATAGACCCTTCCCTAGATTGAAATTGTGTGCTTAATAAATGAGCAGCGTTTAGAGGACCTCCACAGGCTACAGTTACCCCAATCCGCTGCGTCTCATGCTGTCAAAGGGCGGTTTGATTTCCCTCCTCAAGAGCCTCGTTCTTCCTTAAACCACTCCTCTCTTATCTCTCTCCCCCCTTCAAAACCCTAGCCCGCCATTACTACATAGCCTCCTCTCTTCTCTCTCTCTCTCTCTCTCTCTCTAGAAGAAGCTCGCCCCCAATGGCTTCCACAACCCTCCGCCAATCACCCCTCCAAAACCACACCTTTCTCTCTCCTCCTGCTTCACTTAAACCCTTCCTCAAGCCCTCTCTTAAACCCTGTCTTCCACCTCCTCAATCCCACAAACCCACCTCCATCAAAGCCTCCTCTAACCCCATTTCCACCTTCTTCTCCACAAAACCCTCCAGCCCAGATGACGATTCCTCCGATTTCTCCGATAAACCTCGCGAAGAATGCGGCGTCGTCGGAATCTATGGCGACCCAGAAGCTTCTAGACTCTGCTACCTCGCTCTTCACGCTCTTCAGCATCGTGGGCAGGAGGGTGCGGGTATAGTCACTGTAAACGACGGCGTTTTACAGTCGATCACGGGTGTTGGGCTGGTATCTGAGGTGTTTAACCAGACCAAATTGGATCGTTTACCGGGAGAATCCGCAATTGGGCATGTCAGATATTCAACTGCGGGTTCTTCGATGCTGAAGAATGTTCAACCCTTTGTTGCAGGTTACCGGTTTGGCTCTGTGGGTGTTGCCCACAATGGTAATTTGGTAAATTACAATTCTTTAAGGCATATGCTTGAAGATAATGGCTCAATCTTTAATACTAGCTCTGATACTGAAGTTGTTTTGCACCTTATTGCTATATCTAAAGCTAGGCCTTTTTTGTTGAGAATTGTTGATGCTTGTGAGAAGCTTGAAGGGGCTTATTCTATGGTGTTTTTGACTGAGGATAAACTTGTTGCGGTCCGGGACCCATATGGGTTCCGCCCTTTGGTTATGGGTAGGAGGAGCAATGGGGCTGTTGTTTTTGCCTCTGAGACTTGTGCCCTTGATTTGATTGAGGCTGCTTATGAGAGGGATGTGTACCCTGGTGAGGTTGTGGTTGTGGACAAAGATGGCGTTCAATCACTTTGCTTGATGCCCCACCCTGAGCCTAAGCAATGCATATTTGAGCACATCTATTTTGCTTTGCCTAATTCGGTTGTTTTTGGGAGGTCCGTGTATGAGTCTAGGCGCTCATTTGGGGAGATTTTGGCTACTGAGGCTCCAGTTGATTGTGATGTGGTTATTGCTGTGCCTGACTCTGGGGTTGTTGCTGCTATAGGGTATGCGGCGAAGGCTGGTGTCCCATTTCAACAAGGGTTGATTAGGTCGCATTATGTGGGTAGGACGTTCATTGAGCCGTCACAAAAGATTAGGGACTTTGGGGTTAAGCTTAAGTTGGCACCTGTTAAGGCAGTGTTGGAAGGAAAGAGGGTTGTGGTTGTAGATGACTCGATTGTTAGGGGAACCACTTCGTCGAAAATTGTTAGGTTGATTAAGGAGGCGGGAGCCAAAGAGGTGCATATGAGGATCGCAAGCCCTCCTATCATAGGTTCTTGTTACTATGGTGTGGATACTCCTAGCTCAGAGGAGCTCATATCAAATAGAATGAGCGTGGAGGAAATTAGGGAGTTCATTGGATCAGATTCACTGGCATTCTTACCACTAGGTAGTTTGAAGAATTTGCTAGGGACCGATTCACCAAACTTCTGCTATGCCTGCTTTTCAGGGAAGTACCCTGTTCAGCCTAGGGAGTTGAAGGTTAAAAGGGTTGGAGATTTCGTCGATGATGGGTTGATCGGGGGCATTGATTCGATAGATGGGGGTTGGGTGCAAGCACCAAGGATCCCAAAAGTAGAAAAAGTCGGCGGTCGTTTGTAGTCGGCGGTGATTGATTGTTGACCACTGATCTCCAACTGTGGCCTTTGGTTTTCCATTCAAGAGCATATGATGAAGAAAAAAGAAAAGGGGAGGGGGGTTAATCATTTAATCTAGGATGGAGTTAAGTGAAGAATGACTCCAAAGCATAGAAGATGAAATATAGATAGGCTCTGAGTTTTATCTTAAGATAAATTTTGAAGGTGTGTTTTTGGTACTTTGCTGTTGCTAATTCCTACCATATATGATGTCTGTGTACTCTTTTTGCTCTGATAATATACAAGCTCTTATCAATTCATGGAATTATCTGCTGCTTCGTGCTGTATAAGCAATCACATGGAATGACATACAATTCGTTTATTCATCATGTTGAGAGTGCTTATAGTGTTATAGTTGGGTTCTTCCATTTTGCCATCCATCCTTTCTTTGAGAGTGCATGGGGCACCTCCATGCATGGTCTGGTGAACAGTGATGGTTTGGAGTTATGGTACTTGAGTGACTAGGGGTATCTGATTTCTGATATGGGCATATGTTCAAAGCTTTTTTGGGTTAAAGTTTGCATGCTCTTTCTTTTAGAAATGCAGATAAAATTTGGGCTTCCAAATCCACATGAACACAGGGCAAAATTTGGCTTAACTGATATCATGTACAATTGCAGATAAAATTTTGCCAATTACCATAGTGTTAAAAAGCGTGCGCTTCTTCAAGCCTAAATACTAGAGATGAGAACAAACATGTTGCGAGACAGGATAAATAGATATGTAGAGGCATGTATTCTGATTCTTCATCTTGGGTTGAAATCCACAATTCTGTTGTTACAAAACATCTATGCGTTACTGTTAAATTTTAAATCACCGGGGCCTGAAACCAATGAGTATGTGCATACGTCTAATAAGATTTTAGCCCAAAATAAGTGGTAATAGATAGAGTAATCTACAAACACGTTTATCGCTTTCTATTTGTCGAGGTGGAACAAACCCATCATTTACCGTTTATGTACACTTACCACTCGGTTGCGTGAGATTGTCCTATTTATGCCGAAGAATGTTGTTTCAGCTTAACATTAGCAAATAAGGATAGTAGTGTGGCATTAAGGGGCTTAATTATGCTTTGCTTAATCAAAGACAGGAAGGATTAAGATGGCCTTCCAACATCTAAATTCCACATTGTAAGGGAAGAAAAATGCCATCTTATTTCCATTGATGATAGACACAGCCACAACATAATCTTCATAAGGAGGTATGATAATGTAAGCTGATAGAGCTAACAACACCTTTTTTATGAGCTAGATAGCTTCATTCCTGCATGTCTTTTTGCACGAGCTGATGGCTACCCCCAGCGTGGCCGTTAGATTGTACTGTGTAGAGTATAAGTTATTGACTATTTTATAGCATAATCACTAGATTAGGCTCATTGGAGACGTTCATCGGAGCCATCCTAGGTTCAAATATATACGAAATTTAGGGACCAGCTCGACGCAGAAGGTTGAAAATATGAATTTAGCTTGGGTAAGAGTGAAACTCTATGGCATAAGAATATAATACATCATATTCTATTTAGTATAATCTAATTCACAGTTGGACATTATTAAACAACACAACAACAACTTCTTTTAGTGTGAATCCCACCTGCACGGAGTCTGGGGAGATCTAAATGTAAACGACTTTACCTTTGCAAGTATCACTGTCCACATAGAGACCGATTCTTGGACACAATTAGACCATCCCCAATGGTAAATTAGGATGCTCTTTATATTAATTAACAAATCATAATGGAGGAGACAGAGAATAAAATAATGGGATAGGAGAGAGGAGAGAGAAAGAAATGATGCTGTTAGAGCATTCTCAGCCAACATTCCATATTTTGAAACTTTATCCTGCCACATCAGCAAAAGTCCTAACTTTTTGGAACTCATGGTTCTTCATTTCTCCAACCCATGGAATTCTAGCTTAAATCAATTAATAAAATATTTATAATGGACCCACCTTATAACATATAATCTTTTTTTAATAACCCAAATAATATTTTTTAGAAGGAAAAAAAAGCAAAAACAAAAAAATGCACAAAATGACCAAAAAAAGAGGAACGGGAGGCAGAACGCCTGCCCGTTCCTCCACGCGTGGGAATTGCAAATGAAGCAAGTCAGCTGAAAACATGTGGCATGGGACCCACCAGCCAGGAACGCGTGTTCCTAGCGGGGAATGCTCGTGAAAGTATCTCAATTTGCATCTCAATTTGCATTAAAATAATGGAATAGGAACCTTTTTTTTGTTCCCTTAATTATTGTTATGTGTGGGAGAGAGATGCACTGTAGGAGAGCATTTTGCATTGTGGGAGAAAGATGCTACTTGATTTGATAGGATACTGTTTTTACTGAGGTGACAACAATAGTATCCCAAAAAGAGCATTTTGCATTGGGGATGGTCTTAGACGCTTGTCGAAAAAAGTACAAAGTATTTTCATTTTCAATTGTTTTATGTTTGATTATTCATGAGTAGTCTAATTCGTGACAAAACCAAGAGCATTACTAGAGAAGAAAATCTAATCTTTCTCATAAAAAACCACAAGAAATGACAGAGGCTAAATAACAAAAAACAAGTAAACAAAAACCAAGAGAATTATTGGAGGCCTTGCTTTTTCTTCAATATCACTATTAAAAGGTGAAAATTCCTCTTCACTATGAACTTTGTTTTTTTTTTTAAAAAAAAAAAAAGAAGATAGGACATGTATTTATGGGGGTTTTCCAATTTTTATAAAGCAAGAAGCAAGATTGGAGAGGAGAAAAGTTTGATTGATAGAAATGGAATTTCCCATTAGACCTTGGGATTATGACATAGGGATAGTGAGCAATTCGGCTCACAATAATTAAAGTGAAAAACTTGTCTTTTCAAATTTCTCTCCCAAGAAGGGGGGGAAAAAAAACAAAGAAAAGAATGTATTACATTGAGATTCAAAAGTGTATTGATTTATTTTAGACTGATTTAATGTGCTTTGTTTTACTTTATCTTTACACGTATTTTTGTTTTTTATTATTACATCATGCCAGTGTCAATTCAATATCAAATTCATTCACTTATTATTATATATATATTTTTTGTTTTTTGTAAAGAAAGAAGCACAAAAGCGTGTTCTATAACAATTTGCGATCAATTTTTGGGTAGCTGCATCCAATCCATAAGGCTAACTTGTCAATATGAATAATAGAATGCATTGTATTTGTTTGTAATAATTAGACAACAATTGATGTAATTTTGGGTTTTGTCAATATGAATAATAGAATGCATTATATTTGTTTGTAATAATTAGACAACAATTGATGTAATTTTGGGTTTTGCCCCACTCAAGCCTTGTTTTTTCATTGGTAAATTCAAATTTATCAACCCCAACTAATTTCAACTCACTTTTTTCGATTATTAGTTGGGCATAGCCCTTACAAATAAGAAGGAATATAGCCACTACACAGCTTAAAGAAGCAGCTAGAACAACCCATAGTCCAAGAGATACAAGCAAACTTAGTCACACATCTCGCTAATTCAGCACAAATATCGACTAGGACGTCACATTCATGTCTAGGAGAAATCTTAAGAACATATGTCTCTATTCTGTCTTTTATTTTCCAACTCTTTTTGCAAACTTCTAGTTATTCTTCTAATTGTCGGGGACTTATCACCAATAACAGAAAGACCAAGTTGGACCGTTGTGTTGGGTTGCGCCAAAGGTCAAAAGGCCTCACACGCGGCCTCGATCTTTCAACTCCTTTGTACTTAATTACTTGCAGGCCCTAAATTATTTCCCCTTCCTAAAAATCTTTCGTTCTTCACTAATCCTCCCTTTTATCTTTTCCATCCCTTTTTTCTCTTCCCTTTTCTTAATTCCAACCTTATTCGTATTTCAACAACATCGGTAACAACACCACCACCACCACCACCTCTAAGTGTGAGTTTCACTTTCGTGAAGTATAGGGAGATCTAAATATAAGTAACTTTATTTCTACTGACATCCCTGCCTGTAGAGATGCTGATTCCAAGGAACCCACAAAACAGAATTTTGTGAAAACATTTTATAGAAGAAGAATTTTGTGAAAATATTGACTGAGTTGAGGAGTATTATCCTTAATGTCGACACTCTATTTGTTAATTATTTTTGAGGTTCAACTTAGTACATTGTTGATCCAGATAATTTGCACCTAAAGATCGATCAACTCATATCAACCTACTTCATGAACTTCAATTAAAAAAAATCAATTTTAATCCACTTCAATCAACTTCAACCCATTTCAATCCACTTTAACCAACTTCAACCAACTTGCCACTATTTTAACCAGCTTTTATCCATCATACCTCCAAAAAAAATTCAACTTACTTCAACTCACTTCAACAAAAAAATATCTACTTCAATCTGCTTCAACCAATCTCAATCAATTTTATCTATTTACCAACTCATATTTTTCAATGAAAAGAATATGCTGTCAATTATCGCAAAAAAACATATTATTAAAATAGCGATTGAAAAAATAAAAAGTAAAATGTCTTTTGTGGGTTGGGTAATTTGGGGCATGGCGTTGCACGTGAAGCACATAGGGCGTTAAAACGCGTTTTTGTTTTGATTGAATTGATGAGTGATGATATGGGCCATATGGCCGCTGTGTTGGGTTGCGCCAAGGTCAAAAGGCCCCACGCGCGGCCTCGATCTCTCAACTCCTTTGTACTTAATTACTTGTAGGCCCTAAATTATTTCCCCTTCTTAAAAATCTTTTATTCTTCATTAATCCTCCCTTTTATCTTTTCCATCCCCTTTTGCTCTCCCCTTTTCTTAATTCCAACCTCGTTCGTATTTCAATAACACCACCACCATCAGCAGCAACAACAATACCACCACCTGTCAGCATGGATCCAGCTTTTATGGGGTCTTGCGAGATCCAGATGTAAGTACACTTATTTCTACCGGCATCCCTACTTATAGAAAGACTGATTCCAAGGAACCCATAAAACAGGATTTTGTGAAGACATTTTATAGAAAAAGGATTTTGTGAAAACATTGACTGAGTTGAAAAGTATTGTCCTTAATGTCGACACTCTATTTGTTAATTATTTTTGATGTTCGTCTTAGTACGTTGTTCATCATGGGCTCTTACGGAGCTTACCAATTTATACTTTCTCATTTTCGCACTAGTTCTCACTACTAATATGTGAAACAAACTGATTTGGATTTAACTATTACTAGAGAAGATTGTAACAGGAAGAAATAGGCGACAGTGATGGCAAAGTTGAAAGGAAGTAGCATACTACTATGATGATTATTGATTAATTATTAGTACAATGGGCCATTTCAAATTTAGATGAACGATTAAGGAAAGAAACCTTCGACTCAAATGCATCTAATATGGTAAATTTATAATAATCTTTTCTTATTTTTATAATACAATCGTTAACATTCACACGCCTATCGATTCAAATTTCTTTATACTTTTAGCTCAATGCATTCAGATCTCAAAGTCTAGCCAAACATCGTTAATCTAAGCTAAGTTTTCGAGTCTTCCTTCAAATTCTCATAAACTGTCTCGATTCAATTAATTTAATGGGTGGGTTAGTCATACCATACTTTAGCAAACCTTATATTATCTCCCTTTTAAAAGAATGTTCATGCAAAATAAAGGAATGTAGTAAGTGAAATCCAAGATATTGTGCTTGACCCTATAAAACTTTAACCAACTCAATGTGAACGGATACCACACAAGCAATTAGCCTAATTGAATAAACAGCTACCAAACTTTTTGGTTGTTTAATTAATTTACAAAGACTTTTTTGGATTAAGATGACATTTGGCTCCTAATTAATTAATTAATTAATTCATTATTTAATTTAATGGGACTTTTTTATACTTTACTTTTCCTGTTTTGAATCGATTTTATGTAGAGATCTTTGTCTAATGATCCCTTTAAAGTTAGACAATCTGTGTGCTCCTAATTTGTCGTTTGACCCTGCATGTATTATTTTTGGATTTACGGCATTTGTGGACCAAAAAAAAAAAAAAAAAACATTAAAGTTTTATAGGCTTAAGCTCAACGTTCAACATAAAATTCAATGCCAAATTATTTTGAATATGACTTATGCATCCAAGTAGAATCAGCTAGATGCATGTATGAGACTGTCAAGTGCTAGAGTAGTTGCAAAAATACCATGAAATTATGTGATTAATATCTTATGAAATGAGAAAAAGTAATTCATCACTTATAAATTACCATAAGGTAAGAAGGTAATAATATTTTTTAAAGGTCGGATTAACCGAACTATGTATAGTGTATGTTGTTGGACACTTATTTTAATAATCAAGACTAACATTTTAAATAATTACATCACACTACAAGGTTAATCGATTGCAACGACATAGCTTCATGTTAGCAATGTTAGTGGATTTATCTGTTTTTAATTGTGCAAAAGAAAAGGGTTTTTCTTGTTGTTAAATTTCATATAAATTTTGCCTGAAATAAACGAGTCATGTATATTCACTCAAATGAAATTCCAATTTAAAATCAATTATTGACAATTGATGGAGCGACTTATAAGCTTATATACCTACTTAAATCCTTTAATTTCATGAATACATGAGAAACCCTACTTTCATACTCCAACATTCTTAAATTTTTCATGGGATCTTTTTCTCTTTTATGTGCTTGTTTAAGGAGTATTATGTCATTACTCATTAGAGAGTTTATCTTGGATAACTAGTATTAAGAAGTGGCACAAATTTTAACAATTTTTTGTTTGACTTGTGATAAAGTTCAGTGCGCATGCATCTAGATCGAATCCGAACTCAAAAACTGTTTCAAAAAATTTACTATTTGAACTTGTTAAAGAGGTCGGTTAATTAGTTCAATCAGTAAAATTCTTGTCATTTGTTATCAAAAATTTGCGTTAAAATTCCGTACATTCATATCGAATTGCATGCCTTCATCTGTTAAAAAGTAAAATGATCTTGTTAAAAGGAGGGGGGGGGTTGGACATAGATAATCAAGTTTGACAATGAAGTGGTGGCCAAAGTAATCACTCCAGATAACAAAATTAGGTTACCGAATATATAAAAAGTAGAGTTTGATACAAGAATAATTAGTACAACTAGCTACGATCAAAGCCCTCACTAGAAAAGACAGCTTTTTGTCCCTTTTTTTTTTTGTCCCTTAATTCCCTCTTCTAATCTTTTTAAAAGTCGCTCTTCTTCCCCTAATACTATGACTAAATGAAACAACTTTTTGTCCCATTTCCTCTCTAACTAGAATTACTAGTCTTATTTGTTGAAAAAACAATGTATATTGGATACTATGATCTGAGGGCTCTTTTTTTTTTTTTTTTTTTTTTTTTTTCCTCTTCAAGTCCAAAGAGGCTCCCATATCGAGCTAAGGTTGTTGTTATCATCGTAGAAATTCAAGAAGCCATCACTAGTCTCGCATGGGTCTTGTGGTGATGATGGAGGATTGACTTCTTGAGATTGTGTCATTTCCATGCAAATAAACGCTAGTAGGTTGGCTTGTTGGCATTGCATGTTGACAATCTCGGCTCGTGCCTTTGCTAGCTCCGCTTGTAGATCATTAACTTGCTTCTGAAGCTGGCAAATCGCTCCCGCGCATCCGTACACTGGATCTCTAATTCGTGCATTTGCCTCGTACACCATACTGCTGACTGCATCTGCCCTTTGAGATTCGGAAAGATCCTGTAACATAAATTAAGTTTGATTTACTACAAAGTAACGAACGAAATTTTGACAAAGTACAAAAAGTAATCTACTACAGGAAGATTGTGACTAGTCATGCAGAGATTTCCCATCCAAATACATGAAATGGAATGCATTATTTTTCGGTGCATGGAAGATTTGTATGCATGGGTAAAATTGACCCAAATAATTTGAAAGTACTACTTTTAATTCCACTTATATTGTCACCCCTTTTAAAAAGTGATAGCTAGGGAACTATTGACCATTGTGCATGAGGGAACCACTATTCACCTCTAAGTGGGCAATGTGCTCCCTTATCATTGGCCTTTATTATGTATCCTTATTGGCTAGTGTGAAACAAACTTGAGAAAAACCACTACTCACTTTCCTTTAACTATGGTTGACATTAATTGCATCTGCAAATCACTATACACTTTCTCTTGAAGCCATGCAAATTTGTGGGCATTTAGGTAGATCAAAAGTATGTAGTTTTTGGCTTAAATTTCATACATTTGACTTGATGATAATTTTGATTTACCTACCTAGGATTTTGGTTGGTTTTTTTTTTTGGGGTAAGTTGGGCCACTCACTGCGTTCCCTATTGCAGGAAAGATTCAGTGGGCCTAAAAAGCCCAAGTAATGGGGAATAGCTACCTGGCCCAAGGCCCACAAACTACCCCTCTATTCTCCAAATAAATGGGAGCAAGAGTTCCCTTCCCCAGATTCGAATCCGGACAAGGGGGTGGCAGATGGAAGCCATGTCAATCCGACCACGATCGTTTTGATAGGATTTTGGTTGAAATAGGTTGTTCGTTACTTTTGAAATTGTACATATACTTTGTGGGCTACGTTTGAAGGTTTGATTTTAGTCTTTAAGGCATTGGATAGGTAAGTAAGATATTGGAGATCTAACGGCCTTCTTAGGGCATTAGCTAGGTGGGTGGTTAGATGATGAGTGGTGGCTATACACATTTATTAGGTCAAACTAAATACTATATGCAACTATAAATGAAGTAATCATATGTTGGGATTTCCATATAAGACTAGAAGATGTTGAAGTTTGGTGGTTAGAACTTATTCAATGACGCATACCAAAGAAATCACAAGTTACAGTATTTGAAAAGTATAACACGTAAAAAGGACTTTAAAAAAGAAAAGAAAATCTCACATAATTAAAGATAATATCAAGATATATATAAGTTTGGATAATGTGAAACCAGTTTATTATTTGCACGACTATCAACTATGGATTTTATTCGGTGAAAGTTTCGAAAACAATAAATCAAGTCTCCTACTTTAGCAATTATAATATGGACAAAAAACCAATTATCAACTACTATACATGCTTGTATTTTCATTACTCAACTATTCTAAAGAATTAAGGGATAAATTTAATGTCATTATCAATGCCTAAGAAATCTCATCACATATTCTATGATCAAATATATATTATGTTTTACATAGATGGACATCTTGGCAAAATTTAATTTGAGCTGAATTTTTGATATAAGTCTGTTAAACTGTACGAAAAAACTAACTGATGTGCACAAACAGATAATGTTGTATAATACACATGAATGCACATGTAAAAGGAGCATAATTGAGAAAAATCATGGTACAATTAACTAAGAGAATGCATGGATAAATAATACTTAATTATCAGTTAATTACCTGGAGTAACTTGATGATATTGCTAGCGCCAAAGACCTTATGAGCAATGGTGAACTTGAGGGGGTCAGTGGGTGGGAAGTACGGAGCCAACACACATTTATCGGCGCACCGCCGCCGGAGAATCTTGCAGGCGGCGCAGGGGCTCATTATCACCGGCGGAGACTGATGATGATGATGACCAGGAGAAGCACCCGCTGCTGGGGAGCATGGTGCACTTGATGCAGGTGATAATTTCTCACTGCTGCTCAAGCTCATGTCCATTGTTTGTTTGTTTTTTTTTTTTGGGGGGTTTTTTGGCTGATTTTTCTAGAGAGAGAAAGTAATGCAAGAGAGAGATGGTGGTGATGAGTTAAGCATAAACTCAGGGGTGGCTATATATATAATTGCTGGGTTAAGGACCCCCACCCCCGGGAAAAAAAGAACTAAGGTTGGGGTGTGTCAGCTAACTGTTATCTGACGTCATCGTGCAGTAAGATTTTTTTTATTTTTTTTTTGGGTGGAAGAGGGGATTAATTTTCAGATGGATCGTCTTTGGAGGGTGAGACTTTTCTGACTTGGATGGGAACTAGAATAACGAATTGTGGGACTACTTATTGCAATTCTCGTTTCTAGAACTTGTTTGGTATTTGCCAATGACATCAAGTGAGCGTCTAACACCTTGGAAACTATATATTTTCAGTTCATAAATAAAGTATAAAATGTCAAATGCAAAATATACAAAAAAAAGATCTTAAAAATTATTATACATATATAAAGTTAACCTTAAATACAGTCCTTTTGTCAATACAATATATGTATCACTCGATATTACATATAATGCATCACACTTGCATAACAACTAGCGATGGCAAGAAGTATGAAAAATGTCACCGAGTTTTGTCCTTATGTAGATTCTTTTTTACGTTTAATTTCTTATAGCATATTTATTTACTTTAATAAATAGGTTAGAGATAATATTATCTATCATCCAACATAGTACGTAGACTTGGATTTTTTAGTCCATGTAAAATATTATCTTCCTTAGTTCATGTAAAATACATCTCCATATTGAATAATAGTTGCCTATGCAATAACTATAATCTAGCAAATGCGTCATTTGGTTCGATTTCAGGTGGGGTAAACTTTAAGTCATTGGATCATGTATTTATATAGTTTATACTTAGGCCAACAAGATTTCGCTCGATTTCAGTTTTGAGTCGAGTCATTTTCGATTTGAGTTGATTTCAGGTTAGTTAAGATTTGGTCCAACAACAAGCTTATAATGCAAAGAAAAATAACTTCGGTGGAAAATATTAAGGTGGGTTCAGATCTTTCAAGTTTCACGTCCACTTCAGACTAGTTATTTCATACATCAGTTTGCGTAGGAATTTAGATCATTCAAGTCGTTTTTATCAAGTCTTAAAACCTTGATATAGTATGTATATTCCCCCATCCCCAAAGTGGTTAAGTCTTAGCAATTATGAATGGGAAGGATGTGGTGAAGATTTCAGTGCAATAGCAGAACTAGTTTGGACATATTAATGCATCCAAAGTGGTGCACATGAGAAATTAATTAAACCAATAAGCGTGTGGGTTCACCTTGTCTACCATTTTCCATCCACGTACTACTAACTACGTCGTATGTACCTGTTGATTCATGTGGCCTAGTACTGATCATGTAGGCTCCATCTTCTCTGCAAGTAGAATTTTGTAGTTTGTCTATGTGCTTACGGTGCAATGTAATTAAGGATATACCATAATAGTTCCAGCCTTCTTGTTGCATTTTCAATAATATACATATTTTTTTATTATTATCATTTTCAATTTTTTATTATTATTTTTAAATTAAATTCATATTTAATCATTACTAAAGCAGTTTGAAGTCATGTCAGTATGTATGGCATTACGTGTTGAAGCAATATACATCTAAAAATAGAAATGCAATTAAAAAACCATTGAAAATTAAATAACTGTTGAATGATATCATGATCCAATGACGTGTACTTTTTAATTTATCTATATAGGAAGCTGCATAAATAGATGTAGATATCCGATGAATCCAAATGTAAAAAAATATATTAATTGGACTAATTGACATTAACATATTATATTCATGAATTTGTCTTATCTTAGGCAAAATGGTTACTTACTTAGAGTTGAAATCTTATTACGTTAAAATTAGGAAAAAAAAGAAAATAAAGTAAAGTTCACACCAAATCAAAGAAAACTACTAATAATTATGGTCAAAATGGAGGTGACTAAAGTTGAAATTTGACACTTAGCCAAGAGAAATAATGCTGGCCTTTTTAGGATAAATTAAATTAGTGAGAAATCTAGTAAGTTGAAATGGTGGACTTATTAGAGTCACAATTATAAGCTAGCTAGCTCACTCATTTATTTGGTTTATTATTAATAATTATTATTGTTCTCCTTTTTTTAATAAATTAAATTTTTTGCAACCAATGTTTGGGCTTGAAAGTGCTTTGGCAATAGACTTTCTCATTCACACTATTTTCTCCCAGCTTTCAAAGATGTGGCATTACATTTTTTAACCCTTTTCAAATTCAAACCCAAGACAATAAATGGCACGATAATTTGGTGGCATTTTTATTGCGTTTCTGGGATGTGTTTCCATGGAATTTATGATCGTATCTAGATTGATTGATTGCTTAATAATCACAAGTCTAAGAAAAGCAATTAATATAAGTCTAATATCTTCCATTGCTATTTATTGATGACACCAATGTTAATTAATGACGTTTAGTCTTTTTTAAAGAGTCGATCACTTCCATTTTTGTTTTTTATCATCATCACATTGGTGAACTGACTAGTAAGTGCTTTCCAAAACTACTTAGGCCTTGTTCGCTAAAATTAGCTGTTTAGGTAGCAGATAGTGGTTCAGGTATAGCGAATGACTGGTTAACTAGTATGTAGATAATATTTTTAATTATTTAACTATTAGTGGATAGCTGTTTAGATGAGCAGTCGAAATAAGTGTGTTCGGTAAATTTAACTGTTGGGTTAGTTGATTAATGTAAGTTGACATAAAAGGATAAAAATTATTTCCAAAGGATATTTTTTGACAAAAAAATTTGAAATGCTATTTTGAAATACCATAAAGCTAATACTGTTAGCTTTTCACAAACGTTGATTAAAACGATAAATAGACCGAACATTAAAAAAATGACTGATTGGTGTACTGACTTAGTCAAGACATTAAGCTTTATTCAAAACGTTGTTGCCAAAGACGTCCTTACAATTAATTCCTCAAAAATCAGAGACCCAGATTGAAATACAGCTAAATTATATATGACAGAGCAAGTTATTCTGGTTTAATTTACTTCTCATTCACCATTAGTTTGACCTAGGATCCGATATGTTATATACTTTCCCCACCAAAGACCATATTTTCCAGATCTGTATCTTATTAGACCCGAAAAATCTTTAAATCATACCTAATTTGAATAACTCAAAATTATGTCTGATGTAACAGATGAGTTACACGAGTATGAAATATTGACTAGAACCAGAATAAAGTTAAGACACAATCGAGAATCTCCTACCAAATGATATATTTATCACATCAACAAACATTGAGCCACACAATTAATATCAGATAGATTAGACATGAACACACTATATACACAACAGCATAGCATCAATTAAGGATCCTCTTCTCAGCCAAGCAAAATTTTTGCGGCCTTTATATGAACACCACCACAATAAGTGGGCTAGCTCATTAGGCCACAATTACTTGTTAAACTCCTCGGTAAAACCTAACACAATAAGGAACAACGATTTAATTTAGTGGAAAAGGGTTAATATTTGTACTTTTAACTTGACTTTATCTAATTTGTAAAACTTTTATTGAACTGGTCAAAAAATGTCACCTGCACCAATGTTATTATCAAATGAATCTGATTACTCAACCGAACTCCGGACTTTAGATTCTAACTGCATATTTTGTTATTGATTAGACTTAGGATATGTTCTTTTTGGGAAGTATGGGTTGAAAAATGGATGAAATTGATTGAGATTGGTTGAAGTGGGTATTTTTTTTGTTGAAGTGAGTTGAATTTTTTCATATGATAGGTAAAAGTTGGTTAAAATAGTAGAAAGTGGGTTGAAGTTGGTTGAAGCAGACCAAAGTTGGTTGAAATTGATTGAAGTTGGTAAAATACATATGTAATAAACAATAATTTTATTGACAAGATGTTAACCAGTCTACTTTAACTATATAAGGACATTAAACATGAATTTGACCTTATACTTATTTATCGACCGATCGATCTATCTATATACGACTCTAATGGAAAAAACTCCCATAATTTGCAAAACTCGACATGGCCAAAACTTTGCCAAACAAAGATAAGTCTCGTCGGATGCCGACCACTTACCAAGTAGTTTGAACTTTTTTTTCCCCCTGCCATTTCATTGTGACATATTTGACATGCAAGTCTCTGTGATCAATCTCTA
Organism: Carnegiea gigantea; assembly: GCA_029747015.1. Classification (NCBI taxonomy): domain Eukaryota; kingdom Viridiplantae; phylum Streptophyta; class Magnoliopsida; order Caryophyllales; family Cactaceae; genus Carnegiea; species Carnegiea gigantea. The sequence goes on along the minus strand of JAKOGI010000010.1, from coordinate 1,180,484 downwards.
TTATTTCTCATGCAAATGCAAAAGCAAAAAGCAGTATTATTCTCACTCACACTCAACCACCTCCCCGCTAAGGGGTGACGTGGCCACGATTGACATGGACCTGAGTCCTACATTAGTAAATCATGGGCCCCATTGTGGGCCACTAGTTTGGTCAGAGTCAGCTGGGCTCGTGGGTAACGCGATTTCCGACCCGACCCGGCTCATGATCAATTATATCTCTTATATTTTTTCTTTTTTCTTGATAAATGACAGTGACAGATGCAAGTCATTTTCTAGAACTTTAATTAATAGTGGTATTATTTTAGTATTTTCGGGCGGATGAATTCCGCTTCGTATTAGAAAATTTGTGCCCTTCATTAACATCTAAGTGTAAGTAGTGGAGGCAGTTGAGGAATATTATTACCTGTTTTTAGCCCCTCATTTTTCTCGATTTCCATGGTGCCATGCACTAATTAGATTCTTCGGTTTAATTTGTGGTACATAAATTACTGTGTTTAAATAATTGTAAAGCAATGATTTTCAACTTTAGGTCATGATGAAATAGAGTATAATGTTTTACTCAGTCTTGTCTCCTTCTTCCTTTCGAAAATAGTCGAACAAACACTGCGTACCTTTTCAAATCGGTGTTACAAAAAACAAAGGTTTATTTTTATGATTAGGCTATTGAAGTAGATGATAAAATTACTTAATTAGTGTGCATGGTTAGGATATAAACAGATTTAAATATAAGCAGTCTTTCATCAATACAGATTGTTTCAAGTGGTTTGGCACTTCTTCTCCTTAAGCGAGATATCATGTTCGGGTCTTATGAATAAAAAAAATTTGTGATAGGAGAGTTATATCTCTTTTTGGGTCAACACTAGCTCAACTCCAATTAAATAGAGGTTCAAGACCTAACTAAAAAATAATACTCAGTGACTTTTTCATTTAGGTGCAAATGAAGTGTGAAGGTTAATGTAGGCGGGATTCGAACCTAAGAATACCTAGTAACGACACCCAAAAATTTTAGTTGTTGAACTAACTGGTACTCACAAATGTCGTTTTTAAAAGTCTTAATTTACACTATTAACATACGTGTTATGAAAAAATTAGTCTTCACGATAAGGGGAAAAACCAACCTAACACCCAAATCACGTTAACATCATACATGTTTACAAATTTACAAATGATGTAGTAAGTGGCGTGGAATGAAGGGAACTGACCAAGTAGTAACTAAGGAAAACAAAGACTACTACACATACGTGCATCAGATAGTGGTGACTAATAACTTCTATCTTACAATGGTGGAATTAAGTCTTTAATTAAGAGCACAATTCAAAGTTGATGGTTTGACAATCCATGCACATCCAAAAAACTTGGAAGGGAGAAGATGACCTATAATTGAACTTTACTTCATCAAAACGGCACAAGTAGCCAAAATGTTTGGTTTCTAACTATGAGTTTTTGTATTGTGTATACCTGACTATGTCTCATAATAATACAATTCAACAACACATGCTAGCTACTTGTACCATATGTTGATCATGTGTGTCTTAGTCTTGATAAGATTGACACTTGGAATGCATGTAATTCGTACCCACCAAAATTCAATGGTATTCTAATCTAAATTAGACTTCAAATAATGTCTCGTTCCCCTTCAAGAATTTATAGTTTTCGAGGGTGGCTAATAGACTTAAAATAATGTCAATGCCAATTATATATTCATCCATGTGTTCAAGACTTTTGCTTTAGGAGCTTTCATTAGGTGGGGGGTTTAAAAAATTTTGGCATATATTCATTTTTGAAATTATATATTGAGTCCATCTTATTAGATTCTAGCTACTCCACTAAACCCCTCAATATTGGATGAATTGAATAAGGTTTTAATAAACTACTTTACATAATAGGTAGGGTATCAAATTACATCACTAAAGAATTTCCAATTATAATTATATCTGATCTTTATGATGTGTGGATATGAGTCATTTGTTCTTATTTTTTGGACTATTATTAAAAAAAAAAAGAGGAATATCAGTCAAAATATAGTTAAGTATAAACTTTAATTAATGGACATATGCATTGAAATATATGAGCATGGGCAGCTCAATTTCTATAATATCTTAACAAATTTTAAAAATTGGTGTTTATGTTCCTAGCTTTTAGTACAACATTTTAAAGATGTTAACTGTTGTTCCTTTTTCGATTATGTAATGTCCAAAGGGTAAATGTAGGGCGCAATGTTCTTTGAGCTCTAATGGGATATAAAATACGATATGCGAATTTCTCAATTATGAGAAGTACTTATAATATTTTCCACTCATCATATTTTCTTTTTTATTTTTTTTGGGTTGGGGGGGGGGGGGGGGAGAGTTAGTTGGGATGGGTAGTGTGATCATTGATAAAGCATATTTAAGTGAAACACGGTGAAGCGAGCCCGCCCAAATGAATGCAAAAAAAGTGTTTGATATAAAATAGCTAGAAAAGATTTAGCGAGAAAGTGACAATAACAATAACAATCAAAAAAGAGTACCCCTTATTGAGCCAACGGTAGCTCGACTCCAGTGAAATGGAAGATCCAAAACCAGAAAAAAAAAAAGTTAAACCTATTGCAATATGCTTCAATATGCTCTAATTTGATAACTACTTTATAACAATTCCTACCCAATTTGAGCTATGCTTTATTGATCTTCACTTTGAAACTATAAAAATTAATTAGAAAATATACGTCACTTGCTAAGAATAAAGAAAAATTAAATTCCGCCACCCTTCTTATGATTAACAATCGAAAGAATGTTTGGAATGTTAAAGAATACTTGGAAGATAGTGAAGTATATAATGCCTCAAATTACTAGAAAATAATAAATTGATATAATTATGTTGTGTGTTACATAACACAACTTTAGCTCAATGCAGGAAAAAGAGAGATCAATTTTGCCAAGACCAATGAACTATATGAAAGATTCCAGCGTTGGGTTGTACGATGAGCAAAACAAACAAACAAATGTGACCTAGTATTACAAAAATAAAATAATATTGCACAAAATCATCGAAAATCACTCCGAAATGTTCCAGAACTTTCTAAAATACTTTGACCTGCTCCCAACCTGCTTCAACCTCGATCCTTTAATCTACTCCAATTTGACAACTGCTAGTCAACCTGCTTCATCAATCTCCTTCAACTTACTCCAACCTGTTCGAATCTACTTCAATCTACTCTAATCTATTCCAACTTATTCAAATATATTTTTTGCTCCTCTATACACTCATAACGAACATGCTCTGAAAAGAATAGCTGAGAGAAAATGACAAATGTGTGTAGTATGAAAAAGGTTTGTATTAAAGGACATGATTTAGTAGCCTTGAGATATACTTATATATATATATATATATATATATATATATATATATATATATATATATGTCACTTCTTTTATAATCGGAGCTAAAAGTCCAGATAAATTATGTGAAATAGGCTGCATAATATATCTCACTGAAGAAGCTGGAGAAAACATGACTTAGTTAAACATCGGTTGAGAAAGTCTAAACCAGCTTAAAGAATCAGAACTTGCTTAAATCTTGCTCAAGCTACAGCCAATGTTCAAAACAACTAGATTCATAACATCGCTTCAGATCTCTTGACTTGACATTTATACGAACAAATAAACAGAACTTTACTAGTCGAGACTACTCGATCTAGCCAAAAATAAATTTGAACTAATCCAATTTGAGTATGATCATATATATATGTAGACTTATACCAGAATTGATCACAAATTAATCCAATTTGAAATTGATTCTAACATATATAGTTCACACTATTATCTACCTTCAAACATTTATTTAAAAAATAAACAAAAAAATGATGATTGGGCATAGTGGGAACTAATTAATCAAACTATTTGAAGTTGTAGTTGTATAGGGATAGTGATTTGCTTTTCTTTTTCTTCTTTTTTTTTAAAAATGAAATAGTGGATGGTGATATTATTCAATTGACATTGACATGTTATTTATTTAGATCATGAAGTCCAGATTCTTTGGCTTAATTATATCGAAAGGGAAAAAACAGGAATAATCTCTGACAAATCACTTGTGCTGTAAACTTGAGAGGAGTAGAAGCGCACATTTTGATCATATATTTATATATAAAAGAGAGTGCGAATAATGTAATTATCATAAAATTTTTTTAAACATTTATCAAAACTTTATTTAAATGTAAATATTAAAACAGTATGTGATTTAAAGTTATCATAATAAAAAGTGTATTTTGAACTACTTCTATGGAGAGAAAAGGGGAATAAAATATTGATATGTTAATAGTATTCTTTATAAAAAGTCAAATTATAAGATTAATTATGATATCTTTAAAAATCTTTTAAATAATATTTTAAAAGAATCCCTGCAGCTTAGGCCCTTTCTTTTCGTTGGTAAATCTAAATTTGCCAACCTTAATCAACTTCAACCGACATCAACCAACTTTAACTCACTTCACAAACTTCAATAAATAATTACTAACTTCAACTAACTTCAATCTAATTCAACCTACTTCAACCCACTTTCTACTATTTTAACCAACTTCTATTCATTTCAACTCCCTTTAACCTACTTTAATTAACTTTAACTCATTTTAATCCATTTCAATACAAAAAATATCTATTTTATTATATTTTTATCAATCTTAACTAATTTTATTAATTTAAAAACCTATATTTTTCAACGAAAAGAATTGGCTACTGGCTAGTACATGTGAAATTTGCAGTCTGTCTTCCTCTGTTTGGTTTTTTAATTTTTTTTCATTCATGCTGTGCTTTCTAATCAAAATTGAAAAATAAGTCCACGCGTCATTGCTAAGCTGGACCTTTTTCCAGAATCTGAGATGGCTCTACACGCTTTCGTGCCCCCTTTTTTCCCTCCTCGTCCTATCTTATATTGTCAAATATTTATGTCTTAACCAAACCAAAAATTTTAAATCAGTCTTGAAATTTACGAAAATTTTTTGTATTTTATTACTTGTTAGAGCAAAATGATGCACAGAGAAATATCTGATAATAACTTTTAAAAATTTGATTAATTGAGTTAATTTAACTGTCATAGTGTCACCTACTAATACACCTTCATTTTTTTTTTTTTAACTTGAAGGGTGGATATTATATAGATTACCTTTCTTTTTTTTACATGTATAGCCGATGATAATAGTCACAGCTATGTCCTAGGTAAGGCTTAACTATTGGCCTAAAATGTACATTCTCTGTGTCCACAAAATTGGTGTAAGTAGAAGCAAGCATAATGATTAAGAGTATACCAGTTGTGACAAAAACACTTCTAAAATCTCAAGCAATTAATGATTCATCCTTAGATTTACTCTTTACATTAGCGCCCTATTTTAAACATTAATTAAACCCTAAAGCATATATATAATTAACCCCAAACACAAGTTAGGTTGTTCAAATCTACCTCATACATGCACACTCAAGACGTGAATCATATCACACGTTCCACGTTATGGTTCTATTTGTAGTGTACGTGCCGTCAAGACTCAAGAGTGATGGGTGGGACTGATTTCTAGTCTGCAATCAAACCATGGGTTAATTCTATGCATGCAGTCTTCAATACAAGTAACTTACAAAGAGTGCTTGAAAATTCTGGTTGAATTCTGAATCTACATGTTTTCTTTTCGACTTTCATGTATCACATTTTAACATTATTTTTAAAAATATAGCAGCAGAAAGAGAGTTTTTATGTTACTTTCGATCTATTAATGCTAGTGTTTCATTTCCGGGGTGAGTTTCTCTGGGCTACTTCAGTCGACCTTGGAGAGGATCTCCCACCTGTGAAAGAATTCTATAGGAGGGTTTTTCCTCTATAGAGGGAGACGCTCAAGTCAGAGAAGGCAAAGTATGTAGATTCAAAATTGACTTAGGCGGCTGAGAATGTTTTACACTGATTGACGATCACATCTATCTTCCTTATACAGAAGGTTATAAGATATCTCCAATATACTGCATTAGGGATCTCTCATTGGTTGAGTCGCATTAGTTTTCCAATTAACTTGATATTCTCTAAGATGATCACTCTTTGCTGGGAGATCAATTACACGATCTTCTCCCTTCCCCTATGGCAAACTAAACTATTACGTACGATGAATTTGGAAGACTATCGAGTCAAGTTTCTCATTGGACTTCACTCTTAAAATTAATCCAAGGCTCAATTACGAGAGCTAGCGACGTAAATCATCAGTTAGCAAACTTTCTATTGATTTTGATTTATTTACCATGCAAATGATCATTTAAAAAGAAATCTTTGTTTATTTCAACTTTTACCTCATGGAACATGAAAAGCGCACCAGTTGATATTTTACTTGAGAATTGACGGTGGCACATTAGATTAGCTAGAAAAACGCGAGCATTTCAGCTATGCAAAACATGCAAAGTGAAAAGCCACTACTCCTAACCCAACTTTAAAAGGGGTCCCGGTATGTTTTTTTTTTTTTAAAAAAAGTTAATATAATTAATTAGGACTTCCCTTTAATCTAATCCAATGATATGGTTGGCTAGATCATTATTTGACTCTTTAATTGCACTCTTCACTCTTCTTAATAAAAAGTGGCAGGCAAAAAAAATTCATAAAGCAATGTCATATATTATTCAATTTCTTAGGTTTTCATATTTTCTAACTGTTCGCTTAAAAAATTTTGAAGTTACTATATAGAGAATTTTGTATATGTTCACCGATTAATAGTGTCCAAAACACCGTTTTAGGGAAAAAAAGAAAATAATTATCAAACTTAGAAATGAACGATGCATAGCGAATAGTTAATTTGAGGGCTTCTAGCATGGGCGGATATACATTTATATATGCAGACACCTCTAAATTAGAACCAAAAAAATAATAGATGTACTTTAAAATATATCCAACCCACATATTGACATTTTTAATTTCTTTAACTATCAGAAGTACCGTTATAAAGTTAAAAATTTGATAGAAAAGTAAAATTAAATTAAATACACTCAAGCCCAAATTTCTCTCTCTCCCTCCCTCTCTTGTATGGAGTTAGACCTTTAATTTAATCTAATTCTAGTTTCTTTAATTTTCTTTTATTATTATTATTATTTATTTTTTCAGTTGTTTAGTTGCAATATGTTCTTGGTGCAGACTTTTGTTTAACTTGGCCCTAATGATTGATTTGAACTTGATGCTTATTTTTTTTTTTTAAACCCTTTTGGTGTGATTAACTGGTATAGATTGATTATTTGTAGTTGCATTTCATATTTGACATGTTCACTTTATATTTCAATCTTTTTTTGTTTTATTACTTGGTGCTGATAATATGTCCTCTATAACCAAAGGTTTTAATAAATGCTACGTAATCATGACGTTCTGTAATTTTGACTCGATTTATGTATCGAACTCTATGAAAACAACAAAGAACAAATATAGTAGTAAAAGAACCATAGCTTTTTTGGGAGTAAAAAAGCATGGTATATTATTATTGCTTGTTAACTTCCGTTATGATAGAAATACGAGACAGATTATTTGGGGATAAAAAAGAAACGGAACGTTTGCACAAAATAAACTACTATATATAATACGTATCATATAATTTCTATTTTTTTATTGATATTATACAGTAGTGACGACGTTAGTAGATGGACACCCCTCTTTTAAACATTTAGATCTAGCACTGACTTTTAGTCATATTGGCAAGTCATTTTAACAAGATAAATATATCAAAATTTGCATTCATTCCTTATTGGACCAAATTTAACTGTATTCTTTGGGCAGTTAGTTCAATCATGAATTAATTAATTAGTTAATGAAGATGATAATGTGCCCTCTTTTATGGGGTAGAAGATTATTTGTAGACCTAGGGGGCAGTCCACAGCAGGAATCTCAAGTTGGGTTCATACCTTTCTATACTTAATTAATAACAAATACTGCATGATTAATAAATTTATATATTTCACGTGGATTTCAAAGCTTTAAATGTAGTCTAACTTTGTTTACTATATGTACTAAATAACATGAATTTTCTACTACTTCACATTTTAATCGACAATATTAATTCCATAGTAGGTAGGGGGATGATAAGCTTTGAAGTGTCTATACTACGTGTTTAATGGCAAGTATAGTTTTAATTTTCAAGATTATGGGATAATTCTAATTTTGGGCTAAAAATACACAAACAAATAAGTATATATTTAACATCGTAGTCATTAAACGATTAGTTTAGCAAAATTTGTCCATTATTTAAAAAGAAGGTATATGATTTAAATCGCACTAGAGGTATATATGAAGAGTTCCCCCCCTCTTTACTCCATCCGCTTTCAGCCTTATCATACCAAACTTTTTCGCCATAATTCATGGACTCCGATTCGAGTTACCATGGCACCAACCAAAAAAAAAAAAAAATATAGGTAATTAAGCTTCATATCACTACTCATGTGTGTGGTGCTTGAAGTTATCAATGCACCATCATATTGGGGGGCAGGAGATTACAAGGAATTGATCAGTGTCATAAATCTTGTGACACTACTTTGAATATTCATAGATTGTCCATAACTATTTAATATTCGGCAAGCCATCTTAATTAATATCATTAGCTAGTGATATTAATATTATATAAAAGATATTTGGTGAAATTAACTGACTGGATTATCTCGTGAATTATTTGGCAATAGACATTAATGTATAGGATTTTTTTTTTTGTTTTTGTTTTTGTTTCCATCTCATATAAAAAGATCCCTTGCATCAATATATTTTGTTATTAAGAAAGAGAATTTATGGAAATCTTGGTTGTGTCAATATGTTTGTTGGGCTTTGAATGTTGGGAAGGTGAACGATGCACACGGGCTTGCACTCGGTGATAGGAGCCTTGGGCCTGTACCCTCTATTAGCCCAAAATCAAAGACTTCGTTTTTTTTTTCTTTTTTTTGGTTTTTTTTTTTTTTTTGGGGGGGGATAGAAAAAGATATGGTTTCAGAATTGGATCAAATCAATATAAAAGAGATCAATTATTGTTTAAACAAAGTGGAGTAAAATAAATGGTTCAATTTAGTCCTGAAAAATGATTGCTTTAATTTCCATCAGTTTTGACTGATTAAGAATTTGGTACAGGTCATTTTCCGCTCAAGTTCATTTCAGTTATGTCTATTGTTGGTCTAATTAATTTAATATCTTGTAAGAAAAATTAAAAAAAAAAACTTTACAAATTGCTTCGAGTCAAATTTTGATTTAATTGGGTTAGTTAGACTTCTTCTTAAAAAAAAAAAAATTATTTTAAGTCTTAAATGGACATGAATCCAAATAATGTTGAGTTTGTCAATCTCTGTTCCATAAAATCAAGCAGAAAATTTGGTGTAATGTCCTATCACTGTGAAAGAAGTTACTCGGCTCATATCTTTTCTTCGAGTTAAGAAATTTGTGATTGAGTGGAGTGACCAGGGAATTGAATTGCGAAATGTAATATTTCGCTCTTGGACTCTCATCTCCTTTTGGAAAATCAATGATAATTATTTGCCTTTTTCGAAGAAAAAGGAAGGATAATCATATGAATCAGATAACAATAAATGAATAATTTATTATGTCTAGTATTGTTATCTTTCTCTCAGTCCGCAGAGGAAAATGGAATTCTTGCATGAAAATGACATCAAATTATTGTTTATTGGCCTATTTCTCAATTTATACTGAGTTTTTTCATATAAAAAAAAATTCTCATATCATTGTGCTTAGTATTTCAAAAATATGCCACCAACTCATCTATCTATTTTCTTAATCTATTACAGAATTACTGACGTTTTTTTTCATTCTATCACAGTGTCACTAATAAATAATCTAATCATTTAATAGTATGTTCAAATTACTAAATATAAATACAGTGATACTAGGCTCTGTATTTTTCGTGGGTCAATTACAATTTACCAACCTCAACCCACTTTAACCCACTTCAACCTATTTCAATCTACTTCAACTCACTTAAAAAAAAATATCAACTTCAACCCACTTTAACCCACCTCAACCTACTTCAACTCACTTCAATCAACTTCAACCCAACCCCTTCATAATTTTAATAATTTGTGAAGTATCATATGAGATTTAATCATTTTTGCACCAAAAAGTTCACTATACTACTTTTTTGTAAATTATCGTACCTTGGAATTGTTTTATTTTTGTATTTTTGTATTTTTTTAGTTTTTTATTTTTAAATTTTTAAATTTTTAAATTTTTAAATTTTAAATTTTATTTTTTGTATTTAATTTTTTAATTTTCAATTTTTCAATTTTTAATTTTTAATTTTTAATTTTTAATTTTTTGTATTTAATTTTTCTTTTTTAATTTTTAATTTTTTAATTTTAGTTTTTATTTTTTGTATTTAATTTTAATTTTAATTTTTTAATTTTTTAATTTTAAATTTTTCATTTTTATTTTTTTGTTTTTTAATTTCATTTTTTATTTTTTATTTTTGTATTTTTGTATTTTTGTATTTTTTATTTTTTTGTATTTATTTTTAAATTTTTTATCTTTTTGGTTTTATTCCAAACAAAAGCTACAGAAAATTCTCAAAAAAAAATAAAAAATAAAAAATAAAAAAGAAATAAGAAATAAGAAAAAAATAAAAATGAAAAAATGAAAAAATGAAAAAATAAAAAATAGAAAATAAAAAATAAAAAATAAAAAATATAAAAAATAAAAAATAAACAAAAATTTCACAAAATTTTGATAACTTCATAAATTATCACACATTAATTACATTCTCATTATTTTAACCCACTTCAATTTACCACATAAAAAATATACCAACTTCAACCTACTTTAACCTACATTAACCCACTTCAACCTACTTTAACCTACTTTAACCCACCTCAAAAAAATATTAACTTTAATTCACCTCAATTTATCTCAATTCATCTCAACTTACTTCAATCTACTTTATTCTTTTATCCATCCAATTTATACACGAAAATAACAGGCAAGAAAAATAAAACTCTCATCTGACACTTTTGACTCCTCGCTGAGTTTGGATCTTTGGCCACTGAGTTTGCGTAGTGTGCAATCTGATTCTGGGTGCCTTTCTTTCACCACCGCTAGAAGCGACAGCTGGGGACATCCCCACCCACCTCAATCTCTCTCCTCCCTCTTTCCGGCGAAGTGGAGATGGAGAATGTGAGAGTGGTTCGATTGAAGGCGATAGAAGCAACCCCAGAAAGCTTCAAAGACTATGGTCAAGTCATTGAGTCTGCCCCTGATTCCCAACAATTCGGCCCTCATGATGCCCAGCTTGACCTCTCTCGTGGAATCCCCAGGTCTCTCTCTCTCTCTCTCTCTCTCTCTCTCTCTTATGTACAGGGATTCATGTATTATTGCATGTAGAAGCAGAACACTGTCCTTAAAGTTTTCGGCGAGTGAATTGAATGCCAATTCTGGGTATCTTTAGTTTGACTTTGATCCTACTGGGATTGTAATGTTATAATGATTGGGTTCAGAAGTTGCCACTTTTAACATTCATGTTTTGCAGATATCTATGCTCCTTTTTGAATGGGGTTGAGGATCGTTTAGTAGTTTTTGTAAATGCTAAGTAAATCAACTCTACCATAGCCTTGAGCCAATGGTTGAAGGTTCAGGAATAGATAATGAAGAACCTATTTGGCGATTTAGACTAGGGTTGTATGAGACTTGGCCTTTTGAATATGCTATCTAGGATACTATATATTGAGGTCCCAACTCAACCAAATGTTTAGACCCGAGAATGAAGACCCTGTAGTGTGCGGCTAGTTTTAATTAACTAGTAGTGTTTAAGCTATAACTCAACTTGAAACGATGTCCATTGTTTCATGGAGTGAAATGAGAATGGGTATTTATGTGGTCTTGGTGGAACAAAGTTGTGTCATTTATACCATACTACAGTTAAGTTCAATGCACATTCTTAAATTGAACACAGTTGGTGAAATTTAGTCGCTTGGTGTTGGAAGATGAAACCTTTTTCAAGTGAATGAAGGTTCTTTGGTGTATAAGTTATCTCATCTATGTACTAGACAACTATAATTTGTTTTGCTCAAGAATAGTATGATGTTGAGATAGTCTTAAGACTATTGAGCATGGGAGGATGAATCAGTGGGAATGGTTTCAGGAGTCTTGCTCTTGCTGAATGAGTCATGGCAACATAAACTCACAAAGAGTGTGTGCTAGTGAAATTGTTTAAAGTTCAGTCTTTTCTATCCCCATGGACAGAGGTGGGTACTAGTAATAACTAACGCGAGTGTAGAGGAACAATGTGGTTATACTCCTTGTGGGATTCTACCTTCTTAGTCGCTTGGTGTTGGAAGATGAAACCTTTTTCAAGTGAATGAAGGTTCTTTGGTGTATAAGTTATCTCATCTATGTACTAGACAACTATAATGATGTTGAGATGGTCTTAAGACTATTGAGCATGGGAGGATGAATCAGTGGGAATGGTTTCAGGAGTCTTGCTCTTGCTGAATGAGTCATGGCAACATAAACTCACAAAGAGTGTGTGCTAGTGAAATTGTTTAAAGTTCAGTCTTTTCTATCCCCATGGACAGAGGTGGGTACTAGTAATAACTAACGCGAGTGTAGAGGAACAATGTGGTTATACTCCTTGTGGGATTCTACCTTCTATGCTACAAAAATTGGATTTCTATTCTTCCATTGAGATTGAACGTCCATACGCTTCACAACCATTTGCAAAAATATATTGCTTTGAGCCAACCAAACTGAGAGAATACCATGAGGATTCGAGGTCGTATATAGGTAGAGTTGGGCAAGGCTATAATGATTTCCTAACATTGTGGAACAGCCGAACAAGTGAGATGACTACGATTTCTCTTGAGTTTCCTTGTTGGGAATGTCTTGCCATGAGCATTAATTGTAGCTGATCAAACTTACCCTCTTGAAAAATTCTAGTTTTGTCGCATTGGCCGTCATACTTGGTCCTGCTGCTTCAATTACTGAGAGGAAGATGAAAGTGTTTGTAAGTGATTTTTGATTTACTTGGTTACATTCTTTTGCTTTCTTTCCCTCTTAAAGTTCGCAGGACCTTTGTTCTTGATGCAGAGAAATTATTTTGTAGATTTTTTTTTACTGAGTGCACCTTATGAGATAAAGACATATGTAAAAGAGGCTCCGGTGAGTTGCAACTTGCTAGCAAGTAATCCTTAGGCTTCTTGATCATCGATATCTCTGCAACATTCCTGAAAACTAGCAACCATTTTTCTTGAATCTCTTGATATCTTAGCTCTATATTCGTTTACTAGAGTTAGGCAACATTATTTACAGCAGTTTGTTCATGTTAAATGTCAGGTTTTACATTATGCACCTTAAAGATCGGCAACTCAAGTTTTCAACAATCACACATCATGCAAGTGTGACTCAGTGTCTTGGTTCCATTGGTGGCCATGTTTGGTATATTGGAGTTGCGAAGCCATCCATAGTAAATTCAAGCACAGATGTAGGTGACTCCGGCAAAAAAATAACCAAGTCACCTTGTGGTCATTTATATGTGCCACCTAGTGTGGAAGAAGTTCGTGTTTTCAGAATCACAGGCCCAAAGTTTCTTAAGCTTAATGTGGGGACATGGCATGCTGGGCCTCTGTTTCTGCCGGATGCAATGGATTTCTACAATTTGGAATTGAGTAACACCAATGTGAGTTTTATTCCTTTTTCAATCTATATATTAAGGGTCTTTTTATAAAAAGAAAAAAGAAAATTATTGACATTTAGCGTTTCAAGAACTTTGCATTTTAATGCTAAAACCAAATGAAGCATTGGAAAATCTTCACAAGTCCTTGTTACTTCTAACATAATCGAGAGGATTACGAGTTAGATGAGCATTCAGTATGGAAGAACAACTTGTCAGTTGATTGAAGTCAATTGATAGATGCATTCACAAATCAAATGTAAGATTAACTTTTTTATGATCCAGCAAGGCCCCTTTGCTGTAAAAGTCCTTTCAGCTGTAGAATCCCTTTCATCTTGATTTAGGCAAACCCATGATGCATGTTGGTCCCACTAATTTTCTAATGTTGGAAATCAAGCAACCATCATGCGTAAAAGGATCTGTCTCATATTGCACCTCAGTGTAGTCTCAGACCCGGTACTGCTGGCTGTTCTTGCTTTCCTGCTGTTCCTTCTGGTGTATTACGGGCATCAGTGTCGATGGGCTTTGATTGGTTGGTTTGCCGATCATATTGCCACGTGTTTTTTTTTTTTTTAAATGATGCTTAAATTATTCATCATGTCAGTCCCTTTATATTCTTACCTGCAGCTGCAGTGCCCCACATGGATCTCTACTCCTGTTGCTACTGAATCTTGTTCAAGGGACCAAGCAGATAGTGCACTAGCAGTACTATGAGAACAGAAAATTAATTTAGAACTTGCAAACTTTACCCAGTAGCTTCTGCTTAATGATCAAAACTACGCCTAACTAAAACCAGAGGTAAGACAAGCTTCTGATATGAACTGGAGAATCAACCTACATTGACAATTGTTCTATGAATATTGTCTGCAATTTCTTGGTAAGCTTGCTACAGTAATAACACTCGAGTATGAGTGTATGAACAAACCTGAACCTCACATGAGTATCCCATGACCTCATAAGTCATTGTGACCTGATCCCCCTTTCTCGGGTCTAATAATTTATATCATTGCAAATTTGTATCACACTGTTAATGATTGCTGTCACGAAATGTTGTTGCATGACCGATGGTTCTTGTTCTTACAAACATTATTTTTCTCTCTGTAGGTGGTGGATCATACTACCCATGACTTTAGGAAGAAGGATGGGGTACGTTTTGAAATTGATGAGTAGCTGAACATGGTTTCTGTTTGAGAATTGTTGTGACTGGATCACTGGAGTAACCGAGTAAACCAGTGGTGGGCCTCTGCTTCCCCTTCCTCATCTTGGTTTTGTTTCATTGCTTCTGCACATGAATATATCATAATCTTAGGAGTATTTTGTCATCCTAGCCTTAGCAAAAAAAACCAAGCTTGTCACCATCGAGGTGTGCTCTAATTTGTCATCCTATCCTTAGTAAATGTGTCTTTCAGATTGAGTTTGCAACAGCTAATTTTAGAATTTTGATATATGGTGAAGTTGATGGCTTTCCACTGTCAATTTTAAGCATAAAGGGGATTTTGTAGAAGATATTTAGTTATATAACATTGTTATTTAAAATAAAAAGAAGAAGAAGAAGAAGAACGGGCCTTTAACGCGCATAACCAAGATTGTCTTTGGGGATAATAATGTGGCTGATTATTAGCATATTTAGTTCGGTTCCAAGTTAGAGAAGATTCAGGAAAAGAACATGGCAAAGTACACATAACTCTTATTCAAACATAAATACCATCAATTCGAGTACAACTGTGCCTAAGCTCCAACAACCCATGAGTTGTGTCTACTTGGGCACTTGAGCTCAACAACGGTTCATGGAATGAACAATACACCATTGCTTCTACTTCACCCACCTACTATAAATAGCACAGATGGTACAGCCCTCCATTCACAGGTGAGAAATAGTTATATTGGAGGACGTTAAAAAAATTAAAAACAGTTATGCAAATCGTCATTGGAGAATGGCCTTTATCAAAGCGATTGTTACATATCGGTCTCCTTGTTTGCACGAGTACTTGCAAGGGAAAGATAGCCTATATCTGAATCTTCTTAGACCACGCAAAAAGGGGATCCAGACTGAAGTTGTTGTTTGTTACATATCTGCTCCCATCATCTGCTGAACAAAGTGGGAAAACAAAGCAAAAAGAATCAGTTATGTATCAAAATTGCACAAGATGCACGGACTTAAAACGGAGCGGTACTTGAAATGTGATCCAAACCCAGATCCAACCTACAACAGGTCTAAGGCAGCTGATTTTTTTTTTTTTTGGGGGTTTAACGAAAGGTATCCACAGCCGATCACAGTGACTAATCCTCTCGCCCTGTGAGCTCCACTTAAGGGTAAAGGACTGGCTAAGAATTACTCTCCATTCCCTTCTTACTCTCCATTCCCAAAGGTTATGGAATCGAACCCCTGACCAATTGGTTAGGGGACGGAGTGAGCTACCACCATGCCACAACCTACACCAGGCGAACCCAGATCCAACCTAAACCAGGTCTAAGGCAGCTGAATTTAATCACTACTCAAATTGATTCAGTCCGGGCGAAATCCCCCCCCCCCCCGGCAAAAAGGCCAAAAAGGGTGTTTGACTGATTTGTTCATTGCATTCTTGACTATAAAAAAAAACTGACAAATCAGATATATCGCTATTTGAACTTAAATTAACCCAAGTACTCCATTGGCTCTGTTGTGTGAAGGATTCAAAATGCGGTTTCGGTCGTAATTGCGGTTTCGGTCGCGACATGGAAAAAACGCTTTAATGCGAAAATCGCGTTCTATATTACGGCGAAAACGCGGTTCGACCAACTCAAAAACCTTTAAAATGCAGCCATTTCATTGCAGATCAATCGCTTTTATGTGCATCTTAATTTCTTTTATGTGCATCTTGTTGTGGGATCAGTCCCCATCCCACAACAAGATGCACAGAAAAGAAATGAAGATTGTTTTGACACAGCTGGTGTGATAAGAATAACTTGGGAGCCAAACAATGCAATGTAAAAATGCAAGACAAACTAGAGAATAACCTTGAAGATATCTCCAAGCATCCCTTGCATTGGATTTTTCCGCTTCACTCCGTAGAATTTCTCAGCTATCTCATCTAGCAACTGAATGACATTGTTAAGGTCAAAACTCAAGATTAGAATACAACTACTACTCCTCCTCCCAGTGTGGGTCCCAATATAGGATATCGAAATATAGGCAGGCTTACCCTTGCAAATATTTCTGCAAGCAGCAAAACTGATCCCAAGAGACCCATAAAAAAAAATTCAAGAAACATTGTACCAAATCGAAATTTTGAAACGAGTACCACATAAGCATTGAATATTGATACCAAGTTGCTTTATTAGGCATGAACTCAAGCTCAAGATAGGTGCAGAAAATAGACCAAGTGACCGGTCCCAAAATTCTGACAGTTTTAACAAATAGCCACCATGTATATCAAGTAATTCTTTGCTGAAAACAAAAGACAATTCCATTATAATTTCACATGTATCCTACATTTCAACCACATTTCAGATTCCCTTATAGACGCATTTCATCATCCTAATCTCAAGACCCGGCTCGATTCATCCACCCAACCCAATTCCCATTGTCGCCAGTGTAAGAGTGAAAACGGCACTTCTCACCATTCAACCCTCTGACTGAGGCACATAGAGAGATTTGCATGAATTCCTTACGCCCAGAAAATCTAAGCTCCAAAATTGTACATGAACTGAGGCGTATGGGACTTTTTGTAAGACAAAATTGTGCGAATGTTGTACACTTTCCCAAAAGTTGCCACAAATCATCTGTCACTCACCATTAAAATACTCTTTACATACTTATTTTGTCATTTATATTCAACCACATACCTTTCAGACAACATATAATGCCATCAAGGGGGTAAACCAGCTGAAAATTACGTAACTAAATAACAGCTATAGCGATCAGTCAGTTATATCAGAGCTAATGACTACTTCAATCAACTCTTAGCTAATAACTAATTGCCAAACAAGGTCTCAGACGGAAACCCAGGGTTGTGTCCATGAGATGTGGCCTCCAGGGCCACATGGAACTTGGAAGCCATCCACAAATCCAACACAGGTCTCTTGAGTCAACCGTCTTAAAGACCTTTAGTTCAGCAAGCTGACACTTATCACCTAAATCTCTTTAATCTACCCAAAAATAAATAAGCAAATAAAGTAAATCAATATATCAATAAGCATAGAATCTACCAAAATTTGAGTCCTTACACGTTTAAATGCAATCAATAAGCTCATTGGCTGCAACAAATGTAGCCATCCAATAAACAGAAATATGTGATATGTCTCACCTCATTCAATGCTGGATCTCTATCGATGCTAGACTTGTATTTCTGCCTCAGCATTCTAAAAAGGGGCAAAGCATCCCTCTCCAACCTGCAAACCCCCACACAAAGACATCTTCAGGAAGCAATTCCCTTGATATGGCATCTAATCTCTTCAAAGGGACACGTCATAATATGACGGGTGCCCAGCACCAATACAACCGCAGAAAAGAGTAAGACAACACTTAACCAAAAGTCCAAGACCAAACTGTTATTGATAATAGTTCAGTATAATTCAGCAGATTAGACCGATACTTGAAAAGCCAAGTTCATGACTCATGACAGGTGAAATTGTGGTTTCATATACTTCTGAATGTGAACCTCCAATTCTTGCGGACTTTCTTCTTTCTTTTTCTTTTTATTTGGGGGAGGGGTGGCAGCGTTACATAATAAAGGTCGTAGGCTATCAACTACCCAAAAAAAAAAAAAAAAAAAAAAAAGAAGATACCATACTGACACAAGATAATCAGGCTCTTCATATCGGCTCAAGTGACTACGTTGGAAACCAAACATTCTGACACGGATATGGGCAGTCGAAACTTAATTTGGACCAACAAAGGCAAAATGTCCAGAAAAGCGAGCAAAACTGATGCCTCGACATGTACCGGGGTCAGAGCACTATAAAATGGAAGGTCCTCTAAACAGTCATGACATTATGTTCAGGAATAACATAAATGTGGTGAGAATTGTGACTTACGTCTGTAAGAGATAAATAACAAACTGTATGAGTCTTGACTGTGGAAACTCAAGTTTTTTTGATTCCACCTGCTTCTTGACTTCATCCATAAGATAGTTGGCATCTCTCAAGTTACCTGAAGCTAGATACCTGCAAATGTGAAGAAACACTCTCGTATCATCGATAATAGACTCCACAAATTCCAGAAACATTCAAATTTGAAAATAGAAGCATCTTGACAAGGAAAAAAAACACCAATATGCCTTTGTCATGCATCTATATCCTGTTGCTGTTTGCTACCTCCTAAACACGCACACACTATCTTCATTCTCCTACGGTCATAATCAGCACACAGATCACAAAAGGCGCCTTTGTTATAAATACATCATCCTTGAAGATCCCAATTTCCAACTGGAAAATATTAATCCATGCAAAGTTTGGATATTCGCATAGATCACATGCTTCCTTTACAACCTAGTGAGAATAAGAGAGTTGTCTCTTACCTAGATTTCAAGGATTAGCCAATTGGCATCATCATTGAGTTCACTCGTACCTACCCTCTTTATCAAAGACAAATGATACTATTGCATTTAAAAAGGGCAAATGACACTAAAAGAATTGTAATGCATTGAAATTGATTTGGCTGGCCGACTGTGTGATGCAAGGAACTTACATTAGAACGGCGCGGGCAATAGCCAAGTCATCTTCTCCAGGGTAACACTGCAGAGTTGGCAAATACACATTTAATCACACGCACACACTGCAGACAGAATATATATATATATATATATATATATATATATATATATATATAAGAAGCTACATGTGCATAGGTCACACGGACAAACAACAAAACAAAAATCATGTCCCACTTCTACGCACAATATCACTTCAAAGAAGTCAGGCAAGGCAATATCATCCCAATTACAAGATCTGAACAGCAGCCTGAAATCCTGCAAGAGGGGGGCAGAGGTGTTTGAAAAACCTATCCCTATCAGAGCATGCAGTGAGCCTATCTTGTTGGATGCTAGATTGAAAAAGATTGAATATCTATAGACATGGCAAAAAGGTGACCTGACCCAAAAAGCCAACCTGATTTTTGAACTGAAACAAGGCAAGACACTTTCAACTCGAACCTAGAATGACACGAACCAAACTGATTGGAACAATGGTCAACCTAACTTAATGACCCATAAATGAAATGTCCTACCCCAACCTAAACTAAACTAAACCGATCCTAACTCGAGATTGAACAATTATCCAAGTCAATGACTTGATTTAATATATGTCTGGCCCTCTGCTAACCTGACCTTAAATCCAGTTAATTGAAACCTGACCAACCAGAAAGATTATGGTCTTATGGACTTGGAAATTACCCAAACATAACATGAATGCATTTAGACTCAATCTAATTGAAGTCAAACATAACATGGATGCATTTAGACTCAAATCTAATATTGACCTGCTTCATATCTGACCCAAACAAACAATTTGCCATCTCTAGGTCCACCGACCACCCCACAATTAGAGAACTAAAAGATAGGATAACTTCAATAGATTTAAAGGCATCGTTTACTAAATATCCACCATATTGGGTGTTGTCAATGGATAGTTTGACACTTTAACACTAGTTTGAAACAGATGCAAAAGAAAGAAAAGAGTTTGGCTGTTTGGAATGTCAAATCTCTTCATGTTATCTTAAGGATCTACTAGGAGATAACAAATTTTAAGAAATAATGAAAAATGGTTCAGATAGCTTGCGTGAACGAATTTTAATTGGCGTGAAATGTAGGGTTTGCATTTGATTATTGGGGGCGGGATTAAAAACAAACTTCTAAACAGAAGTCATTAGTTTAAAGGGCCTCAAATGGTAGTAAATGTGTTTTGGATCTCCTATTGTCAATACAACCTACATGCATGAGAGTTCATTTTTTATGTTCAATGCAGAAGCATCTTTATCTCATTGTTATTGCTTAAGCCCCCAATGCTAAAATGACAACTGAATTTTACAAATGGGAAGCCAAAAGTTTTCTATAACCTTAAATCTATTCGGATCCTCTACTCGCAACTTGATCACAAACACTAGCAACATTACAAATGAATTTTGCAACAATTGCTTCAACAAAGTGAATTATTCATAGTACTGCAGAAAGCATGCCATCAGAGAGTAAAACACGTAAATTGGAGATGCTCTATACAGCACTTAGAACTCTTAACAGTCAAGAGAGATGCCGGTTGATTTCCAAATTGAAACCTTACCTTCTGCATGAAATCCACAAGTGTGGATGCAAATTTCTTCAGCATATTAGCACGGATAAAATGATATGAAACCTTGGTCATGTCCTGCAAAAGTAAAATCAAGGATATATATTATACCAGTACGCAATATATGCAAATGAATGAATTAACAGGCACATAAGATATGTATATTCTCCAAACCTCAGAGAGGACAAAAGGTTGATTATCATGATCAACATGCACTTTAGAAACATGAAGAACTTAACGATCCTAGTGATGATCCACCAAAACAGGGGTCAGGGGATGCAAATGTATCCACCACTAACCCTAATGAGCAGAGTCTGGTGCCGAGAAATCAATGTGACAACAGCGTTCAGCAAATATAAGGAAATCAAGCAATCTCAACAAATTTAGTTATTAGAGAAACAGTTAGATTGGCACCAATTGATGATAAGATGAGGGAAGCAAGACTCAAATAGATTGGTCATATCAAGAGACAGGATATAAATGCTCACGTATGGAGAGGCGAAAGGATTGACCTCCTGTAATGCAAGAGGGGTATAGGAAGACCAAAGAAGAACTGAAATGAGGTGATTAGGTACGATATGAGATATTTGA
The DNA here is from genome assembly GCA_029747015.1 of Carnegiea gigantea. Taxonomy (NCBI): domain Eukaryota; kingdom Viridiplantae; phylum Streptophyta; class Magnoliopsida; order Caryophyllales; family Cactaceae; genus Carnegiea; species Carnegiea gigantea. The sequence goes on along the minus strand of JAKOGI010000010.1, from coordinate 1,159,006 downwards.
GACTCACGGAGGACATGACTCAGGATAAAAGCTTATGGATGTCTAGAATTACAGTAGCAGATTTTAAGTAGTTAGTTGTTAACACTTAGTGTTTTATCGCTTGGTAGTTGTTGTTGCTGTTTCTACTTATGCTGCTGCCTTGTATATTTTCTCTAAATATTGTGGTCCTTTTTAGGTTGTTTGTGCTAGTTTTGCGCACCTAGTTTCCATACTGATTACATATTTGTTTATCAACTATTGGATCTTATTAGCTCAGTTTTATACCTTCCACAATCAAAGGTTTTCTAAAGATTTCATCTCGACAAAATGATTTTTGAAATTTTTTTGTGGTCTCTCGGCTAGCACAATGCCTTCAGGGGCAAGGCCATCTACATCTGTATCTCCCAGACCCTGCGAAAGCGGGACCCACACTGGGACTGGGAGGAGTAGTTGTTGTTGAAGCAATCCCAACAAAGAGACTTGCATTATCGAGTAATCTTTTGTCTCAGCAATCTTGGACGCATACACAGTAGCACAACAGAAACATGGAATGAATATCGATCTACTATATTTCCATTACCTAGACAAACATATCTTCTCACATTGAACCAACTTAGCAACATCATATAAATATAGAAGCATATTCAAAATGGAACCATGCAAATCGCACTTACAGGAACAGCCATGTAATTTTGAACAAGTTAACTGGAATAACATATAAGAAGAATAACCATAAAACTAGGAAGAAAGTCCTAAGAGTGGTGCCACGTTGGAAATAAATATTTTGTTTCAACTTACCACCTCAGGAGATTCAGAATACACGTATTCTGCAAGCATGCCATGGAGTTGCGGGGCACCATATTTGCCTGCTCCAAACTCAATAGACCACCTAAAGCATACAGACTAGCAGCAGTTAATTCACAAGAGAAATCAACCACAGCAGCTAAGATTAAAAACGGTGTCTTCTTATGTATCCATCTCATCGCAGTTAAGAATCTAATAGCAATAGCTTCACCGACAACACATGGATTCAAATATCTTTTTCGTGAATACAGTTGTGTTGAAAGTACTTGCTATCCACTTTATCCCCAATGAATGTGATTCCATCTTGTAGACTTAATTTCACTTCAAGTACTCATATCAGGCACTCGACACTTCAATAGGAATGGACAGTTGACCATTCATTTGTGCCAACGACATTAATAGTATTAAAGCCTATGAGTTACAAATATCAAGTCTTAGAATAGTAAAGGTCTTATGAATTTACAGAGTCATATATTGTCTTTATGAACATGATCTTGAGACCAACAACTACAAGAGATATCACCGCCAAGGATTCAAAATGCGGTTTCGTTTGCGACTTCGATTATGGTCGCAATACGGCAAAATCGCCCTAACATGGCAATTGCATTCCATAATACATATCACGCTATCGCGGTATGAAAACGCAGTTCGCCAAGCTCCAAAACCTTTTAGATGCACCCGTTTTGTCGCGATTTGACCACCTTTTGAATCCATGAATTCACTGCCCTGGCTTGACATATTATTTCATAGTATCAGAGCCATGGTCGCAAATGGATGGGTCCATCTTTGACCATTGCACCAATCTATCGTGGCTTTCACCATCACATATGTGTACCATAACAGTTAAAGTCCTTGCCATTGGCTCCTCAGCTCCAACCACTCCTCTAGTCCTCTACAGTCTCCCATAACCACTAGTGACTAATCGCGTAATCCATCCTCCTCAACTTCTCCCTCCTCCTCCCCTACTCGTGTTCGTAAATTGCAAAAAGATGAAGATGCTCCCTTCTCTGGCAAGCTTGTGTTCTAGAATGTCTTTCTTTGAGAATGGAGCCAGAAAAAAAAATCTAAGCTGTATGCAACTATGACCACCAAGTATCAGATTTTGGTGAATTTGCACCAAGTGAATGCTTCACTACATCAAAACCAACACACATCAGTTTCTTCTTTTCTTCCTTGCTCTCCTCCCATACCCCTTTCTCTTAAGAAATCCATCTCTTCTCTGGAGCATCAGACTCCCCTCCTTAACCCTATCCTATGTCCCTCTTTATCAAAAAAAAATATAATAAACAGTCCCATAAGACAATGTTTAGTAATTTCCAAGGGCTTTAGTTCAGCCTCCAGCAGAGTCGATGGGGAACAAATGGAATAGGAGTGATCAATCTCTAAAGAAGGCATGACTTTATTAAGGGTTTAATATGGCTGTTGGCATGAGCACGAAATGGACAATGTTTATCATCAGCCGAAAAAATAATTATCTACTCTAGCACATCAATTGTAGGTTTTGTCAAACTTTCCTACTATGGTTGGCAGGATGGAAAAAGTAATAGTAAAGATATCAAAGGTTATCAGTTACAAATATTAAGAGTATTAGGATATTAACGATCCTATAAGCCAAGGAAGTAGACCATGTAGTCTTTATGTGTAATATAGTATATCATCTTGAAAGCAATAAGGGATATCAATTTTGAGGCTTAGCTTACTATGTTCTTTCAAAACACACACAGTTTTTATGAAATGCCTAGTTTAATTCCTTATCAAATTTTTTTTTAAAAAAAGAAATGCCTAGTTTAACAACTAAACCACCGTCATAAATCCAAAATTGTGGCCTAATACAAATAACATTTGTCACTACTATATCAACATTTTAGGCCATCCTGAGAAGAATGTTACTCTTTTTCATTGGCGCCATATGATTTAAGCTTACAAATATGATGTCATTGAAATATATTCTCTCGGAATTCATTTTACATAGCCGAAAATATGGTACTATTGAACAAATAAGTTACTAGTTAATAAATGCTCTTATGGATCACTTTAGTGACTTCAGAATGGACATTAAATTCTATCAGATGAAAGTAAATTACTTGAAAAACACCTTATAAAAGTGAGCTAGGTGGAGTTGAAATAAGCCTAGCATAGGGTGGCTCGGCTTAACCCTGGGCTTTCTGAGCCTTAGGCTGAGCTCAGTCCCTAATCAAGCCTGTTTTTCGCACTTTGCTAACCATCCTATGCCTGTATACACAATAAATTTTTCATCTTAGTTATAAAAGATCAAAAACTATTATTGAGAGAAATTCATATTTAGCAGTAAATGATACCTCCCAAATTAATTGGTAGCTACTCATAAGCTATATACAAGCTGGCTAGCAAGTGACTCTAGTTTTATAAAGCCAAATTCTTGGAGCTTGTACCAAACTAGCTCAAAATTCTTCACAAGACAAGTTGGCTTAGTTCATCTTTCCACCAATGCATTGACATTATCTTTACAGATTTACAAACTAACAAAAATAGTATTGAAATTTGTTGGAGAGTGAATCATGCAAGAAACCTATTGATTTTAATGCTATTTCACAAGTTATGATATTCTGTTGGGACAAAAGTATTTCATACAATCATGCAGCTTAAGATCTTTGAAATGAATTATCTTGCAATTTGGGCAAATTCGTCAGAGGATAACTTACCTGATAGCAGCCTTCAAGAAAGAAGAGCATCCCTCAACACGTATTTTGGCTGCATCCAGGGCTTCAGAAAGCTTTTGCATGTCATCGTCATCTTCAACATGGTCTGGGACAGCCCTTCGTGGAAACGCCTCATAGATTTTCTTCAGGTGGTCTAGGGCAGAGGGAAAAAACACACACACACACACACACACACACAGAGAGAGAGAGAGAGAGAGAGAGAGAGAGAGAGAGAGCTTTCTTCAGAAGCACACTTCAAATGATTCAACTTCAATAAGAAAGATAGCATTTAGGTATGGTATCTAGGTTCAACCACATCATAGATGATTTCGTAAAGTATTATGCCGAATCAACCAATAGGTCCAATATTAACAAAGGATATACACAGACTCAAACAAGAGACTGACCAAGTGTGCTGGCATCACAACGAAATTTCCCTTTTACAAGAGTATCCACAAATAAATTTGCCAGCTCAGCACCGCAAGTGACCTATTCACACCATTCCAGATTTCCAGACAATGAAACCAAATGAGGTTAAGCAAGACCACAAAAGAAGGAAACCCTCAAAGTCACATTAACACGTCACATGTACAATAATATGAGAGTTTCCAGCAAACATGCATAATAACGTATGTGTCCACAGAAGATACTACAATTGACTTTTGATATTTTCACTATTCACATTGGCGCCAGAGCAATATGAACGAAAATCAGTACTAGAATAGAATTTAATTAACTTTGTAATGCAAATAAAACTGCAATGCAATCAACAATGATGTATTGGAGACAAAAGACAAAACAATTTTGTACCGAATAAGATTAGAATAGCCAGTTTTGTCAACGTCCTGTTTACAATGCATTAGCGTGGATTATGTGTTTTAGCAACCACTATAAATAAACAGACAGATCTAGATGCGAACACACGTTGAGAAAGCCAAGTCACATGTGCACATTTTAATTTCCATCACACACATTATAAAACCATGTTAACGGCAGATTAGTGTGATCATGTGGTTCTGTGACCAATAAGTAAACAACATATCAAGATAGCAAAGTCATATATGAACATTTCAATTCCATTGCACACTTGATACAACTGAGTCAACCTGGTATCTGTCTCGAACGTCAATTGTAAAAAAATTTACAACTTGGATACAAGAGTGAATCAGTTAGAGAAACTGTAGAACTTAGCAAATGAAAGAAACAACAATAAAAGAAAAACATGGGGAATGAAGCCTCATAGTGACAAACAAAAGAAAGCAAGAAAACCTGATCATGTTTTAACTGTAGGCAAGCCCCTGATTCCAGAAGGTCCAATGCTTCAGAGTATCTCTCAGCTGTTATGTATCTGAAATTCAGCAAGCTCACTGCATGAATGCAGAAGCACTTAAAAATATAGTCATACCAAGCATATAACTCAATATAACATAAGTTTTTTGATTTGTACTGCTTCGGACTGGATCAATGGAGTAAGAAATTTCCACAAATCAAGACAATGATTTCCAATATTTGTGGACCTTTTAGCAGAAGGTGTATTTCACAACATGATAAATTGATAATTGCTACCTGGAACCGGAGCATAGGAAACTGAAATTCCAGTGCATCAACAAGAAAATACCACAATAACTGGTTTCTGATATTAGACAGAAAAAGAAAAATTGTTCATACCGGGCACTAATGGACTTGTACATTTGCTGGGCACCATAGTAGTTTCCCCCATTTATTGCTTTCTCTAACTTCTCGATGTTCTGCAAATGCACCAAGAATATTCATACACGGACAGACAATGTTTATGTCAAACAGCATTAGAACTCAAGATCTGAAATCCCCTGGCAAGGATATGGAAAACTTAATCCAAATCCAATACTCCAAAAATCCCGCCGCCAGGCGAGATATGGAGGGGTCTGACATAGCAGTCTTACCCCTAAATCACAAAATTACAGGGAGACTAGTTCCAATTGACCTTAAATTTAAAAACAGTACACTACCTACAACTCCATAGAAACGAAGCAGAGGAAGTTTAGAGGGGCATTTTACTTTAGTCTGTATAATTCAAGCTGAAAAAACAACTATACAGATTTCAGACATAATAAAACTTGTAATGTTACTTAATAAAAACTTAATAAAAAGCTATACAAACACGGAAAACTTAATAAAAACTTGTAATGTTACACATCATCATTACTAATGATTTTTATCTTTGGCACCAATGAGGAAGTATTTAATTTCTGTATTTAATCGAACCAAGATTTAAAGGTGAGCTTCTTCAACAATGATTTGAATTGGCATTCCAGTTGGCGAATATTATAACTCAATCTCTACACAGGCTATGGGCATCGTCTTATCTCTTTAATCCATTGTACGTGTAGACACAAACAAAATAGGTGAAATACATCCGACACTACTGTCTCTTTACCCTTTCCTCTTTAGGGTAATAAGCTTAAAAGGCAAGCCCTTTCTGATTCTCAATCCAGACTAGTGAAATTATTCAATAATGACGAAAGCTAAGCAACAGCATATTTGAGTATCTAACGATGCTAAGGACTAACTATCCAAGCATCATTCTGTGCGCCATTGAAATTGGACAGCATTTACATTCCTAGATATGTCAATACCAGGAATAACCATCAACACAGCGTTATAACATAAGTAGAACTCAACAAAGGCCATACAATTAGCCACCAGCAACAAGAAAAAGTTCAAGTCTTTAACAGACCCACATACAACTTCATCTCCTAATATCCCAAAAGCATTCAACATAAAAAAATCAAGCACAAAATCACATCATTAAGCACCAAATTATTCCTGAATTAGCAATAATTAAAATCTCACACTGAATATTGACAGCAAAAACAAGAAACCCCATACTTTTAATTTTAAAAACCCCAATTCAAAGATGTGATTTTTTTCATTAATCCAGCCCAGAAACAAATCCCACAATTTTAATTTTAAAAAACCCAATTCAAATTTCATTAATCTAGGCATGCAGAAAGAGAGAAAAAGAAAAACCTCTTGTACAGGAGGAAGAGCGGCTCTTCTGGGTCTTTCTCGCGACATCTTCTCCCTGAATTTGACTGAAAATTTTAGTGGGAAGTTGAGATTTGTATATAGACAGTTGATCTGACTCAACTTCCAGTTGAGCAACTCTCCTTTTATTGTACTCGAGCAGGAATTCGCTTTGCCGATTGTGATTTGTGATTTGGGGTTAGTGAAACCCGAACTAATCAGCTCTTAGTCGGTTGTTTTGTATGTGTGGCGTCCGAACTCAAAGTGGTTTGAGTGCTTGACAAATGGACGACCCAACCCAACTGAGATACACTGACTGACCCATGTAAACATTCGGATTGGGGCCGGGACCCATCCAAAGATGTCCTGTCCTTGTGCTTTTAGTTTTCGAGTTTTTACTTTTTGTGGAGTTTTTGTTGAGTTCAAAATTTAGATCTAATAAAAATGATTAGAATTGAAAGACTTGAGTTCATATTCAACATAATATTCGACAAGTCGAAGCAACTAATTTGAAGTAGACCTAAAAATCAAATTGATTCAAACGGAATTGAACCTAAATTTGACCGAAATATTTTTCAATGAAATTGTTTTTCTTTGCTAGACAAGCTTATTAGGCTAAACGTTAATTGACTCAAGGTGAACCTGAGTAGAAAGTAATTACACCATAATCAGAATGTTATTGATCTGAACATGACTCGATTGAAAATTACACAACAACAACTACTTAAGTATAGATTCCGCTTACTTGAGGTCTTGGGAGATCCAGAGGCCGTCTTTCCTATGCAAGTATTACTGTTCACAGAGAGACCAATTTTAAGAAACCCACAAAATCAACTTAGTATTAATCCCACTTAAATTTGTTAGATGTTTAAATTAAAAGTAATATAATACATTCGCTTCGTATTAGGCATATTTTTATATTTAAGGCATTAGTATAAAAAGGAAACACAACGAATATGGTCCATGACATAAATCACTGCATTTTTGTTTCACTATTGTGGCAAGTGATTGTGGTTCTTGAATTGTTACTTTTGATGAATTTTGGGATATGCGGTATCAATTTTCTTATGGAAAATCGTTTTATATACCGTTTGTTGTCTTCCTAATTTTAAATAAGAGTGTCATATCTCTTTATCTATTGACAGTGCAGAAAGTTGGTAGTTGTAGACTGATGCTCAAATTGAATGATCCCTTATTTTCAATTATTGTCTCTTGATTTATTTTAATTGCGAACCATACATTTCTACCAACATGAATTTTTATTAGGTACGTATTAAGAACTTGGACATCATTTTGATCACAAAGGGAAAAAAAACCTTAAATATCGTGCAGATCATATGTTAACGGATTAAATACCATAAAACCATATTTCAATTAACTTTTATTATATAATTATAACTTAAATAGCATAAAATCGTTCATCCTTAAATTATAAGTTTGTCAAATATATTTGGAAGCTTCTAATGGAAACATAGAAAATTAGAAATGCCTAACAAACGATCAATGAATCACACAAAAGACACAATTCTATGAATTTATTCACTTATCCATACATATATATATATATATATATATATATATATATATATATATATATATATATATATATATATATATACATACAACAACCAACTCAACCAAGCAAAAATAGAGAAAATTTACAAAGTTTAATGGAAAATGAGATAGTACGAAATGAATGCACCTAAGATAAAGTTGAAAATGGAGCCTTCACCAATAATAATAAGCCATCCACGAGCTTCGGTAGCGTCTGACCTTGATGCTCCTGAACCTCCACCTATTGGCCTAAAACCCCCGCCAGCTCCTCTTCCTACACCACCGCCGCTGCCACCACCTCGTCCTCCACCGCCAGTGCCGCCGGGGGCTTCCACTAAAGGAGGAAAAACCACAACTGCAGTCATAATTATTGTTATTATGACTCTATAGACGGCCCTCCATCGAACTGCCATTTCTGCTGTCTGCATATGTTGCTTATTGCTTCTCTGTTGAGGCTTAGGAGGTTTTTTTCTTTGGGGGGGGGGGGGGGGCTCCAAAGTGCAGATATATAGGAGTAATGGCAGAGTAATTGCTCCCTTTTTAATGATTAGTAGTGAATTAGCCGTAGGATTTTGTACCACAGGGAGCATCATTAGCAACGTGAACTCAATTATCTCCCTCGCAGTCCATGACCTCACATAATTAACTATTAATGTGTTTATTTTTGATTTTTTTCTTGCAAAACTATCAAATTTTTAGGGAATTCACGTTCATTGCCGTCCTGAGTCTATACAAAATTTGAAGTCCCCGTGTCCTTAGCCAGTCCCCAGCCCTGAGTTCGAAGAAACATCCATTTAATTATCGTACATGGACTCTGGGGTGGATAACAGGTTGGATTGGGTCAAATTAGAGTCGGCTTGTTAAGAAGATGGGTCTAATGGCACGGGGCTAACCCATTAATAAAATGGCTAGGTTCAGATTCTACATGCAAAGAAATGGGTAGGGTTGGGATGACCTGAGTTAGTCTCCATTTTAAACCTATTTTAAATTTTAGTAAACATGTATAAAAACTTCTATATAATTACCATCATTAGTACATCAGTTGCTCCTAGTATAGTTGACAAATTATACCATGTCAATTAGTACAATGGGTAAGCTCACAAAACATTGTGCTATTAAAAGGGGCTTTTAATGGTCCAACTCAGCCACGCCCTGTTAACTTGTTTAAATGGATTGGTTCATTATTAAATAGACATGTCATTAACCCCAATTAAATAGGCTGATCCGTTCAGTCCAATAAAATCTAATCTATTGTCCACCTCTATGCGTCAGTACGTACGAATCCGGTTTATAGTAAATACCATTATATAGTCTTTCTTTTTAAATTGGTACATAGAAGATAACCATCCTAAAGAAAGAATGATGATGATAATAACACCACAATTGTGAGACAAGCTACGCAACATTTTTCTATAATCAATTGTACTTGTAGACAGATATCTATAAATGTATTAAAATGAAAATTTCCAACATAAAATTAATGCCACATGTCGTACTTAGGGATGTTTGATAAACATCCTAAACAAAATCTTAACCTAACATTACCCCAACACCTGATGTATGTAATTAATTGCACTATAAATGCCGATAAAAGGAGTTATTCAAGAGTTGCATTTTTATAATTGATTTCAAAGATAAATTTTAATTCAAACAAAATAGCCAGTGTAAAGTCATTGATTATTGTAATTTTGGGGAATGTGAAAAATTAAAATAGTGTTATAGGATTTTAGTAAATAATAATGTCGCAAAATACTTAGAACTCAGGAAATCAAATTCTCATTGCGTCCATATATAATAGTTAATTATTATTATTCTTAAGTTACTACAAGACTATTTTGTGCATAGCACTGAATCAAAAACCAGTGCACTTCCGATCATTATTGTCCTTCTCTCTCTCTTAATTATTTATGTCAAAAGCCAAATTAACTACATAAACAGTTGTACACGAACTTACAAAACAATAACAGAGACATTACGAAATAAAATAAACCCACTGAGATCCAAAGTGGCTTTCATGATATAAACTTCACATTCTTATTTCATGCTTGGGTGAGGGATTGTGGTTCTTGATTTGTTACCTACTCTGTACTATTATTTTTGTCCCTCTTTCTCTTTTATAATAAATAAATGTCTTAAAATAAAGTCCTCTTTTGCCTTTATTGGTATTAAAAATTTTGTCTCTCTTCTAAAAGTAATAAAGAATATTAAGTAATATTTCCTTAAAAAGTTATATTACTTAAAAGGACAAATTATGCGACAAATGAAATATTTTGGAACGCATTAATTTTGGGATATGTGGAATCAATTATTTTCAGGAATCTTTTAAATGCCGTTCATTTTCTTTGTAATTTCAAATAAGAGCGTCATAGTTATTTATTTATAGACAATGTAGAAAGTTAGTAATTCTAGAGTCACGTTCAAATTGAATGATCACTTATTTTCAATTTATTAGTATCTTTAATTCATTTTAATTGCATAGCATATACTTGTACCACCATGAATTTTAGTTGAGTTATAAAAACTTAGATATCATACGATCACACATTAATGAATTAGATGTCGTACAATCATACATTAATGAGCTTTTATTATGCAATTAAAATTGAAACACTCCATATTACATAATTGTACAATTGTATATTATAGATATCCCGAAGTTTCATCAGGTATTTGACGTGTAAAAAATAGTTGAAGAGATCCGTTACTAAGTATATATGTCCAATAATATTTTACTCATAATTTGATGACTTTTCCATAATGTTTTAAAATTTGGGTAAAGTTGAGTCTTTTTTATATTATGACCAATATAGTCTCGCCTCTGATCAACAAAATTAAACTAGAAGCTTCCCCAAAGTTTATACTCATGCCTAGCCATGTGGTTGTTATTTGTTAATCAACACTCTAAATCAATATGGGATAACGTTCACTTTCATACTCCAACAAAGATGGTAAGAAATGAAGGCAAAATCCTAATAGCAAATGAGATAGTAAGAAATCAACGCAGCCATAATAGAGTCAAAAACTGAAGCATGACTCATAAACCATCCAGGGCCTATGAAAGAATACAACCTTGATGCTCCTGAGTGATGATATGACCCTATGGAAGAGCTTGAACCTCCACCTGTAGCCGTCCCCCTTCCGCCGCGTGCTCTTCCTGATCCACCACCTCTTCCTCCACCGCTACGTCCACTACCACCACCTCGTCCTCCGCTGCTAGTACTGCCACCACCTCCTCTACTTCCACCTGCTCCGCCACTGCCTGCGCTTTCCACTAGAGGAGGAATAACCACAAGTGCAATCGTAACTATCATCATTATGACTCTAGAGGCAACCCTCCATGGAAGTACCTTTTGTATGTGTGTTCCTTGCATAGTTGTTGCATCATGCATGGTGCTTTCTTAGGTTGAGGAGGGTCCAAATATATATATATATATAATATATAGGAGTCACAGCAGATTAAGTGTCCCCTTTTGAGTAAGTAGTAGTGAATGAATAATAGTAGCATTTTGTATCACAAGAATCGAAGCATTAACTCAGGTTATCTCCCTCCTAGTCAAAGATCTCGGATAATTGACAATATAATTAATATGTTTACGGAATTCACGTCCATTAATATAGCCGTCCACTTAGCTTCCAGCCCTGGGTTTGAAGAAATGCTATGATAGAATAGCAAGAGGATGTTACAAGTTATATTAATCTATGGAAAATTATTTTTTTCATCTTTATAAAATTAGAAGTATGGGTTGATTTGATTAAAATATCATTTTATATCTGCCGACATAGTCAATAAATATTGAAGCTAATTTATAATTCGTAATTAATTAAGTTTTTTAAATATTTGGTAAGTAATTTTAAATTTAAAATACATTATTTTAAATTGCGATAAGATATTTAGAAGTGTCTTGCTACGAAAACTATAACCACCGCTTTCATTATAGTAGTATGCATACAGGACCCTTCACTATACATGCCCCTTGCATCATCGTGCTTGCTTACATTGAGGATTTTTTTTTTTTTGGGTTGGGGGGGGGGGAAGAGGGGGAGGAATCCAAATATGCATAGAAGTAATAGCCGGACAATTGTCCCTTTTTAACAATTAGTGGTAAATGAGAAGTGAGATTTTGTAGCACTAATCCCTCTAAATACACCAATAAAATGGATATTAAATTTGCATCAATACGATGTGGTATAATCATATGTAAAAAATTACTATAAAATCAGGGATTTTAAGGGGAAAAAATTAGAATGAATCAATCACATTGAGTCAATATACATATGTACTTTTGAAATATCAATAGCAGTGTGTGAACTCAATTATCTCCCTTTGTATCTAAGATCTCACATAATTGGTAAGATATTGTACTAATACAGGTTGGTTAAAGAGATTTGACACTTGTCTCTCTTAAATAAGGTCTCGGATTTGAATCTTGTAAGTAAAGCAAATTTATGATGGGAGAGTTCTACTTTTTATTGGACCAATAGCAACCCGACTCCAGTGAAATAAAGCGTTCAAGACCCAAAAATAATAATAATAACAAGATATTGTTATATACTTTCCTTGAGGATTAGCAAGATATTATCTTTTAACACTCATATTTTGGAAATACTTTATATGCCATGATTGGGATTTTGGTAATATATTATCTACAAGCAATTCTAGAAAAGTCCAAACGGCAATAAAGTTACACTTTAATTTTGTAAATGGTTATTGAAATTTGCTTCTTTGAACATAAAAAAGTTTAATAATAATACTCTCTATCTTTGATGGCGATGGCTATGCATTTTACGAACAAAATTGTTCTTTCCAATGGAATTGAGTGAGTTTTCTTTATTTTTCTAACAAGCATATCTCCTTAATTAAAAATAGTTTCATTACGTTTTGTGACTAATTTGGGACGTAATTTTAAAGAAAATATAAAACTTACCTCAAATAAAAATAATATCCTACCAAAATTCAAGAAAGCTATATGATAATAGTCTTATTCGGCAAAATTAGTTGTTTAGGCAATAGATAGCGGCTTTGATTTAGCTGTTAGTGGATAGTAGTTTACATAATGGTTGAAGTAAATGCGTTTGGCAAATTTAGTTGTTGGCCAAAAAAATATGAAATGGTTTTTTTGAATGCCAAAAGCTAATGTTATTAACTTTTTAGGAACAATGCTTGAAACGTTAAATATTATTTGAAATGTTAGTCCAAACACTAAAAATTGATGATTAATGTATTGACTTGGGTCGTGTTCGGCAACAACGTTTTGGGTAGCGTTTAGTGTTTTGATCAGATCAATACACTAATTGGTTAATTTTTAGTGTTCGATAAACTAATATTTTGACTAGCATTTCAAGTAGCGTTTAACGTTTTAAACAGTGTTTTTGAGAAGCTAATGATATTAACGTTTGACATTTAAAAGTAGCGTTTCATATTTTTAGTCAAAAAATATCCTTTAAAAATTTTATCTTTGAAAATTATCTATATTTTTCTATGTCAATTTACATTAATCAGCTAGCATAATAGCTAAATTTACCGAACACATTAATTTCAATCACTAATCTAAACAGCTATCAGCTAACAGCTAAATTAGAAACGGTATCTGCTATCTAAACAGCTATCCGCTATCCGAACCGCTATTCACTACTTAAACTGCTAATTTTATCGAACAGGACCTTGATCAAAATGCTAAACGCTAATTAACTATCAATATGCTTATGGCATTCTTGTCCAGTAGACCATTGACGTCCTGTGTCTACACAATAGCTGACTGTACAGTCCTCGCATATATACGGGGCTAGTCCTCTTGAGTTTGAAGAAACAACTACTATGGTCTTTTTGTACAAATTGGACCTCACAAGATATCCATATGAGAACAGAAAATGATAATAGGAACAACTGTATTTTTGGAATATAAATATAATAATCACAACTTTAAAGGTTATGAAAATTGATAATTTGACCCTAAGAGATAGTTTAAAGTTATAAATATCGTACCCGTCATCGTATCGTTTGTTCACCAGAATGAGACATACCGGAGTTTATGTACTGTTGTATCGGGCTCGTACAATAATTTCAAAAAAATTTAAAAAATAAAAGTATAAAAATTTGAAATTTTAGTATATCGGGCAGTATTTGATCGAAAATTTCGGTACCTCTCGGTATTTGATGGTACAGAGCAGTATTGACCGGTACAATATCGAACGATAGCTTGTACCATTTCTTAATCAGTACAATACGCATCAGCCGATACCGGATAGTACAGTACGGTATTTGTAACACCGAGATAGTCTCCTATCCCTTCCTTTGACAAAAGTTAAGTAGTTTAAGCTTTATCCCGTATACTATAAATTTTGAGAGTGCATAAATGAATCTCGCAGACAAAAGTTCATTTTCAGGCATTATCAGGACAGAGTGTGGTAGAATGAGTACAATTCACAGTGTACTTATATGCAATGTTGCATTTACTTGTTATGAATGGACAACAATACTTGTTAACCCGTACGAACCCCGCCCATTCGTCCTTTTGACCATGCTTATGAGAGATGATAAAGATAAGGATTACAACGATGGAAATGATAACTTACATAAAAGCATGGCTTGGGTTCGTCTCAAAACTCACCTAGCATGTAAAGTCTAGGATCGAGCTCGGGCTCGTATATACATTAAGTCCAATACGGCTCAGTATTCTTTTTTTGTTTGTTTTTATTTAAAAAGTTTCCAAATCTAGTGCTATAAATTAATATCTAAGTTGAACTCCAGATTTTTATATTTGATTCAAAAAATAAGGGTTGGAATAAATATGCTTGACCATGTTTTTATGCTTCCCTACAGCTGCATATTGGAAAAAAATTTACTAATTGAACTAAAACGAGCCAAAATAAATGGAGCTAAACAGAGCCCTGTTGGATTTGGGCTCGATTGGAGCTTCGTCGATCATAATCCGTATACCTTAGTCAGAATTATAATGTTTAGGTGTGAGGGTAATAAAAGA
The DNA here is from genome assembly GCA_029747015.1 of Carnegiea gigantea. Taxonomy (NCBI): domain Eukaryota; kingdom Viridiplantae; phylum Streptophyta; class Magnoliopsida; order Caryophyllales; family Cactaceae; genus Carnegiea; species Carnegiea gigantea. The sequence continues at coordinate 1,144,005 of JAKOGI010000010.1, read as the reverse complement.
AACAGGATGATTAGTTTTCAAGATATAAACCTTACATTCTTGCTTGATTATTGGGGTGAGGGGTTAATTGTATTCATGGAGAAGCCTTTAGCTACTCTTTATTGTATTTATAATTTTAAATTGAAATGGCGTATTTTTTCATTTGTTGATAATAGGAAATTCATGTTTAGGTATTAGGGTAATAAAAGTATGTGTGGCGTATACTTGTACCAACATGTCTCTTGTTAAAAAAATTTGAACTGGTTAATTAGATATCATACAATCATGCATTAATGGACAATCATATATTGCTTACCAAAAGTTTTCTACAATCATGCATTATGAACTTTTATTATATATTTTAAACTTATCATACAATGAATATAGCCATGGAAATTTAATACTTGTGCAAAATCTTACTGAAAAAAAAGGACATGCTAAAAATAGGAGAATTTCACCGGTAAGTCTTTTGAGTTACGTTGTTGAAAGAAATATCTTCCATTTATATAATTCGTAGGAATTTAATAGTTGTGTTAATCAATAGTTCATCACTTCATCCATATTCAAACTTTACTATTCTTATGATTTTATTAAGACAAAGATAGAACGATTTTAAAAGCCATCCATGAAGTACACACACGCGACACATTATATATGTTCCTCCGTTTTTCCACAATCATTAATTGACATTAATGGGAAATTTGCAGAGCTTAGCAAGTGAGATAGTATGACATCAATGCAAACATGGTAGAGTTGAAAATTAAACCGTTGCCAACAAACCATCTTGTAGTTGTGACAGAATACAGTCTTGACGCTCCTGAATGATGTCGTCCGGATGAACCCGAAACTCCACCGATCGGCCTAAACCTGGGACTGCCACCACGTCCTCTTCCTCCACCGCCACCGCCACCTCCTCTTCCTCCTTTGCTTTCCGCTGGAGGAGCCATAACGATGATTATAGTTGTAATAATCACAATTATGACTCTCGAGGGATTAATCCACTTTTTAGTTGTCTTATCTAAGCATACTCCTTGCATTATCGCGCTTTCCTAAATTAGGGCTTGTAGAAGGGGAGAGGGTTACAGTCCGAACATACAGGAGAGTACTATACATACATCAGAGTAAATCGTTCCCCCCTTAATTACTAGGGAGGGATCGAGCAGTAGGGTTTTATAACCCCATACATGGAGCCATCAAAATGGAAATAGCAACGTGAAGACAATTATCAACGTTAACTTCCAAATCTAGCTACTCCAGCTGTTCTATATATGTTAATGGAAATCACGTCCTTGGCCGTCCCCATTGTCCACGTACGTATACGATTTACTCAGAAGTTATTGGAGTATATTGTCATATATTGTGTTAATATTTTTTGATGTTATTTTATTTACTCATCCCTCTCCTAAACCTAGTTGAATTGGTGTAATTTACTTGGTGGGCAAGCTAGGTATAGGCCGCTAGCATGGTATAAAAGGGACACGGCTTGTATCAAAAACACAGCAATGAACTATTCTTTCTCTTCTGTCATACGAGTTCCTTTGTTTCTTATCAAAAGTTGACTGAGAATCCTCTTTTTTATGGATTTCTTTACCCTTCAACGTGCGTCACGCTGTTTGAATTAATTGTTTTAATATCAGGGTCCAGGGATCTCATCTTTCAGATCATACCTTATTCAGGTACCTGCTAGTACTGGATTGATGATTGACCCGTGGATTTGCACCTATTTAAATGATCAAAATTGCTAATTGCTAGATTGGATCTAATTCCAAGTACCCAATTTCAGATTCAAAATTGATTTGGACCCGACGAATACAGATCTGGACCTAGTTAAATCAGTTTCAGGACTGGTTCCAAAATTTAGAACTTGGTTATAATCGGGTATGGTATCAAGTCCTGAAATTTTGGAACCGAAATTGTACCTAGAACCCAATCAAAATTTAAATTTAAATAATTTTGATAAAATATGTAAAACATATGCCCGTATTTCTCCAAACAATGTACTTTCTGTGCCCAGACCTAGCTCTCAACTACTCCAGTTTAACTTTCTTTATCTTTTTTGCTTTCAATTTATCCCCGATTTACTCTTTGTGCATCTCGACCGTTATGGATTTCTTTCTTCAAGTTTTGGTTCTTCTTCTCATGAGTCTTGTTGTTTGCTATGTATTTGTTGTTATATTATTTTGATAGTTTTCCTCTCTTTCGCTTTATATTTCAAGTGAATTAAAAAAATTTTTGAATTTCTCGTTCATTTTGTACTCTTAATTTGTGGGTTTGTGATTAATGTTGCTTCCAATTCTCTCAGGTTATTTTAGAGTACAAGAATCTTTCTTTACTGCTTACTCCGTATTTGATTTAGCCTTATAGTTTAATTTTTAGAAATTTGACTTCAGATATGGGTTCTCGACTTTCCTCAATTGCTACCTCTCTCTATTTTCTTAGGGAAGAATGAAAAAAAAAACTTTACTTAGGAACTAGGTACCCAGAATCGCACTCATTCCCGGCCGGTTAGTACTGGGTCCAAAATTTTTGGACCTGGTTGAACCAGTTCCAAATTCTAGGACCGATTCTAGCCAGGTTCGGTTTTGGTTCCCGAAAATCTAACAGTGTACCTAATCCTACTCGCCCCTAGATCAAACTCAATAGTTGCAAAGACGAAGGTGGCCAAATTCATGAAGGGTGACATGGAACTATCTACTAATGTTGAAGAAAAATTGTAAATGAGGCAAAATAAGATTCTCCACTTTAATGATATTGTTTGAGAAGTTTTAGAGCTGGCTAAGAAACTTGGTGATTTTGGCATTGGAGATACTTCAACTACTGGAAGCAGTTTGAGAAAAGAGCTTGAAAGTAGGAAGCAAGCTTGATTCAGATGTGTTTTTTGAACTTCTAATTGATATATCTTACTGTCTCCGTGTCGATTTGAGTGAAAAATATTTTTTAGTTGGCTAAGGATTAGAAGACGTTCATTATTTGCTTTTATTAGATTTTAGCAGCGTCGATTGTTTGTTTTGAATTAGTGGATAATTTAGATGTCTATTCGGCATAGCTCACAGCGCTTTACTTACGATTTTTTTTTTTTGGGCGATTTTTCCTTACTAATAATTGGAAAACAAATGAACTTCACTCCATAAGCCATGAGTACCCAGGAGCTAAAGGTCCATACTACGGGCCATGCACCAAGCAAGTTAGATATGGCTTTCATTATTAGAAAGTTATTGGCAATGCAATTTTGATTATATTTACTCTCCCTCATTTCGTGCTAAATTAACTGAAATGATTTTATTAACTGAAGTTTATTAACCACGAAAATTCTCCAAATATTTTTATATTATACATTTTAGGTAAATTTGTAATGAACCCTTCGTCATTTGGCATATCTAATAGGCCAAATGCTAGTCAAGCGTCGTCTAGATCAGCTCAGAACTCACATTGATGTTCCCTTGGAACCTTAGCTTGGGCTATATTTGTTTGTATTTTGGGTTGTTGGTTACATACTTTGTATGTGCAATGTCTCATTTGACTGATTATGTCTTAAGAGTTGATTCTTAACGTAAAGTGTCGTATAGTTGTCTGGCTGTGTTCTAACTTGATGATGACTAGAGAATACGACGCAATTGAATCTTAATTTATATATTTACAGTGCTGAGCAATCCTTACATAATTAAAACTTATGATCAGTCGCTATTATTTTCTATCCTCATTTCGCGACACATTTTCGAATTTAACAATTGATTTTCAGTCTATGATAACATAGGGTCTTGTAGTGACATAAAAAGTCTTCTAGTGATGTATATGTAACTAGATCAAGCTAGAGGCCTTTTGGTGCCAATACTAGTCTGTATGGGTCAATAGCTTGTTAGCAAGCACTCAACTCAATGAATCACGCACATTGAACACAATTGTACGTGTAAATACATTCGTCCACAACCAACTGGCGTTAATGGAAATTAATTTACAAAGCATGAATTAGCAACGCTTAATAGAAAGTGAGATAGTATGAAATCCATGCAACCAAGAGAGGTCGGATATTGAACGTAACCATGACGACTATTAGTGAGCCATCCATGAGGCTTGTTAGATTGTGACCCTGATTGTCTCGGCTGATGTCGTGTGGTAGGGTGTATTGAATTTGGTATTTTTGAGGGATGTTGTATGGTAGTGTAGATTGTATTGAACTTGGTATTCAGACTGTACTCTATAAGATAGAAAATAGTCATTTGAGAATTTTAAACAAACAAACAAACTTGTTTTTTCTATGCACAAAAAGAAAATATCATCTGGTAAAGAGGTCTTTCTCACTGTATTTTCATCCTTCAAATAAGTCTTACTGTTCGCGGACTGAATAATGTACAACCCCTAAATTTGACGTTAATTGATGTTAAAGATGTTATTTTATCACAAGACAGGAAACTTTCTTATTTAATTAATTAGAAATAATAAAAGAAAGAGATTGAGCTCATATCTCAAAATTATTATCTACTTTTCGGTTTTTGATATGAAGCACTAGCATCTAAGTTGATTAAGATCTAGCAAGAAAATTTGCTCCAAATAATCCTAGTACAAAAGAAAAAGGAAAAATAATAATAATTCGATAGCTATGCCAAAATCGAAGTTTCCCGCCTTCATTAATTACTAATTAATGCACAGATTTAAAAGAGTGATTACCTCACACAAAGCTTGCACTCTGCTGTGCTTAATCTTTCAGAGAGAAAGACAGCCGTTACCAAAAAACTCGGGAATTCAATGCTCTCTTCAATCAAAATTATAACCGCTAATTAGTAATTAATCTCTCTATTTCGTCTCTGTTTAATCAAAATCAATCTCTCCTTTGGAATTTCTGAACCAGAATTACTGAATCAAGAAGATGAATCTTGAAGCTGAGAACATTCGATTGATCGATATTTCATCTGAGGATGATCTTCTCATCGATTCTCATTTCGATAGTTCGTCCTTCGATCTCCGATTGTCAGGTCTCTCTTTCTCTCTCTCTACCTTCTTTTTTGTTCATCGATGAAGAAGTTGATTGGATTTTGGTTAGGGTTTTTTTGTGAAGAAAGTTTGATTTGATTGCGATTTGTGAACAACTTTGATCATATTAGTATTGAATGATTGGTTACGTTGATTGTTTCTGTGCATGTACTTCAATTGAAATGGAAAGACAGGTTGATTTGGAATGGAATGTCTGTGGTACTACGGAGTTTCCATTTCGAAATGCTTTGAATTTGTTGAATTTCATGATATAATCGGAGTCTCTGGAGCTTTAATTGAAACAACTGAAGCATATGGGGGATAAGTGAGAAATGAGGTGATTGTCATTTTTTCCTATGCAAGAAGTTTTTTTTTTTTTTTTTGGGTGGGCGTCCCCTGTATAAATATTCTTTTGTTCTCTTTGGCGCGTTTTGCTGAAAAACACCTAGGTTTTGGGATCTCTGTGTCAATATCAAACTAAAAATACACAATTTTCGACTTTTCGAGTGTGTTCTTGAAAAGAAAAGATGGATTCTAGTGGCATTTTTTTCTGAGGTAAGAAAAGGCTATGAGATTTTTTTGTATTAACCACAAAAATCCTGAGTGGTTTTCAACAAGACACCCAAAAAAAGACAATGATAATAACCTTTTGCGCTTTTGGCAATAGTAATGGTTAATAATAAAGATATAATCAGAAATAGATTTTCAGAAAGCATAAGCTATCTTGATGAATTCACTCATTAACGTTTGAGATTAGGTGGGAAATGAAAATTGAAAAGTATATTTATCCGACCCCCTCTCAGGAATTGATTGCAAACCGTCTAGGTAAAATGAGCCAAAGGAGAAGTTTTATCTTGCCCTTATGTGATGTCTGAATCAATTCAATGTTGAACTGAAAATAACAGCTGCATGCGAGACCCAAAACGAGCTAGTATGCAATCTTGGACGTGCTAATATGAGGGCCTGCGCGGGAGCAAATGATGCAGTTCCGTTGTCTTCTACCAAAGAACAGGAAACTTTTCATCTCGAAAGGGAAAATGTTGACAATGAATGTAGTTTACGAAAAAGCATGGCTTGGGATAGCGCTTTCTTCACTAGTCCAGGTACACAGATTTTACACCTGCGTCTGTGTTCTTGAGTGGCTGTTTTAATGTTGCCCATTTAACACTTTTCTGGGTTACAAAATGCAATCTTGCTGGTCATTGTTTAATAGGGTTTCTAGAACTCGAGGAGCTATGCCTTGTGAACAGAGGATTCAAGAATGCTGAAGCGGGGTTATCACGTGGAACTGAAGAAAGTGTGAGGAGGTGTGGTGGGCAAACTTCCATGTTTACTTGCGAAAACATGTTTAAAAGTTGATCAATTTGGGTAACAAGTGATAAGCGTTTTTGGGCAAAATGCAGTAAAATTTGCCTGGAAAGAAACGCAAGTCATAAACCAGCAGTTCAAGCTGGCAGCAGACAGAAAACTCAGGGTAAGTAGTTCATCCTCAATTCTAAAGAAGTATAACAAAGAAAAGCAATAGCTTGTTATGATGATATGTTGCTTGTTACTGCCGTAATGTGCTCAACTGAAGATGGTAGTAACCCTTCAGTCCAAATTTTGAACTGCTCGATGCTAACAGTGATTAGACCAGAAAAGTTGCATGAAGACAATTTGTGCACGCTGAGGTTCCCTGAACTTTTCTTTCCATGAGATTTAGTCAGTATTATTTAGGGGGAGTGTATGATGTCTTCCCTGCTATGTCTGAACCAGCTGGAAATTTGTAATCTTCTAAGTGCTGCTTTGTAGCTGCCAGTGACATTGCTGGTATTTCTTTGCTTACCTGACATCAGAATCATGACATCCTTCTTATTGTTTCGCTTTCCTTCTGTAGCATTGATCAAGCCCAAATTGGCATCTCCAAGCAAGGTAACTCCTACAGGTGGCATGTATTTGCTCAATGTCACAACAATGATTAGGAGCCTGATTGGAAATCTATTATTGAACTTTCAGATGACGTCAATGCAAGATTCCAAACCACTGCATATGTCTAGAAGATCATCTGCAATTCCTAGGGTAGTATCTAAACCACATGTTATACAGGTATTGTCCATCTGAATTTGATTGCTTAGATTGTCTCGTTGCTGATCACTCTGGGCCCTTTCCTAGGACTTAGTCATTGTCAACTAAAGCAAAACGCCTCGCTGTAATGTCCTTTACTTTTGTTGCATAGTAGTGATTAGTCAATTCTTTGTAAATGTAGAGACGAATCAAAACAACTGCTATGTAATACAAGGTATGGCCACTTGCATTTCACACAGCACACCTTGCATAGGTGGGCCTAAGGGATTTCTGATTGGCTTGGCTTGGTTTGATTGCTGATAACTCATGTCCAGGGCTGTTGTAACTGAATGTCTAACTGATTTTACTGAGAGTGCTACTAAGGAAGATATGGTGAATGTTGGTTGAAGGGAAAACGAAACATCACATCATCTTAATGCTTTTTGACTGTTTTCTCCAATGGTTGTTGTAGAGTGCCACTGGCAGGAGAGAGTCTCTGAAGTCAACCCGAGCAGAGGGGCTGACTAGAGTCCCAACAACCCATACGAAAAAATCACCTTTACAAGTTGATAGAAGTGGCGAAATTCTAACAGTAGGACGTCAGTTTTCAAGAAGTTTCACTGCATTTGTTCCCATCCATCTTTCAACTATCATCGTTCACTGATTTAATTGACAGCGATTAATACAGGACTAGGTGCACGGAAGTGCAGGAGATCTGATTCACGGAGTGTCAGTTCTGTATCATCCTCTCAATCTGCACTGTCTTCTGTTGCTAGCAGTAATTCAATTGATTTATCACCTCATAGAAATTATTCAGATGATGCGCAGAATACTAATTTGTGGAGATCACCAGTAATGCAAGGTACACTTAGAAAGTTCATGTCATTCTGGAGCAGTGGAAATTTCTTAGTAACACTTGCTATAACAAATGTCTCCTGAATCCTAGGTGAACATCCCCGGAAATCTTCGTCTCCTATGCCCTGTGATAATCTTCAAACTGGTCACATAGAGGCTACTCCACAGAATTCATCGCAGCAAGTCCTTAATTATGATGTTAATGAATCTCAAAACTTGGATCGCCAGCAGAGTCATCTCTCTCCCTTGGAACAAACAAGTCTTAGAAAAGGTCTGTTGAGACAAAGTGCCCCTAATGCAGCAATGAGAAGTCCTCTTTTTGCGGATACCCAACGAAGTTCAAAACCTTCCAGTCTTCGTGTGCCATCTCAAAAGATTGGCTTCTTTGACATGGTCAGTTTGTTTCAAATCAAGACTTTCTTTTTTTTAAAAAAAAAAAAAAACAATTGCCTTGCTTGTTTCCTTTTTTATTTTTTGGGCACATACATATTAGCTCGTTATTCTGTTATGTTGAAATTTCAGAGGTCCGAGGAGCTTGAGCCAATAAGCACTGGCCTTGACGCCAGAGCTAGTGATTTATCGAAATCTGTGCATTCTAAAGATCAAGATGAGCCAACTTACAAATTAAAGCATCTAAAATCAAGAGAGAACCAAAAAGCTTATAGAGGGAACAAGGGAAAGATGTGCAATGAAAATTTGGAGGCGGCTACCAAAGACCAAAGGAGAAGAAACCAGCATGAGCACTGTCTTGTGAAGCGAACAGGTTCTCTCAGAATAGAGGAAAAGGAAAACATATGCCATCCTGAGGATACTGTGATAGAACTCAGCATCAAGCACAGTTCCCCTTCACCTTCTAAGCCGTCTGTTAAAACAAGCGGTCAATGCTCATCTTCCCCCGGAAAACATCTCCTAAAAGCCCGGAGGCCTATGCAACCAACGAAGCCAAGCCTAGCTAGTACCAGGGTTCCCTTTTCAACCAAAGGCTCTCCATTGAAAAGAAGTGCTTTCTTTTGAACTGTTGCTGTTGTTTTCACAGTCAAGAATCCTTTGTCAGGCTTAGCTGCATTATTTCTTCCTGGGGATGGGACCATTACATATAGGTTCATGCATTCTTCTCATAAATCGGGACCATCTCATGTGTTATTTGACATGATGGAGGC